>CAVLYW010000050.1:43400-84400 GCA_963675345.1 Trididemnum clinides
TCTATTGATTTCTTCTCGGCAAGCCTTACCATACTCATTTCCATCTCGATCTGCATACCCACTGGGTGGACAAACTAGCGTCTGTTTAACGCTGTAAATAGTCAGTCTAGTATTTGGTGGACAGTTGCCTTCCTCTTGCGCCACAGCACTGGTGCCGAGAAAACCGGTGGTTACCAAAAACAGAGTCACGTTAATGAGAGCATTACTCTTCATAGTCATACGCCTCCACACTTTGTACCCTCCAGTGTATTTCGTAGCGAATTTTAGAGAGGCAACGTCCCTGTCGCCGCTCTTCCTTTGCTACTTAAATGGCTGCCGTTACGCCCTCAAAACCGATAGCGGGCGGTAACACCGAGGCGGCGTTCGTCTGGGAGGGTCAGGCCGATGGCGCGGTTAAACGGGTTGAAGGTGCCGTCGCTGCCCTGCACGTAGCGGATCAGGGCGGGGGAGGTGTCGTTGTCTAAGAGGTTGTTCGCCCACAGCTCAAGATCAAAGCGCTCGGAACGCAGGCCGAGGCGCAGGTTGACAATCTCGCGGGAGCCGGTGTGCGCTTCGTTATACACCTGGGCATAGCGCTTGGAGTTGTAGTTGTAATCGGCGCGCAGGAACCAGCTCATGTCGGCGCTGAAGTCGCCCGTGAAGGTGTTGGAGAGGTTGAGCTGGTGCTTGGAGGTCTGCGGCAGCTGGGTGCCGGAGATCAATACATCGCCGCTGGGCTGGTAGCCGAAGATCAAGGCGGCCTCACGGAATGTGCTTGGCGCATTCGCATCGGCGTCAACGGATTGGATGAACTCATCAATCTCGCTGTCCGTCAGCGCATAGCCCAGATACACATTCCAGAAGTCGGTTACATCAAAGGCCAACTCGGCTTCCAGGCCCATGATGGTGGACTCGCCGATATTCTCCAAAATGGAAAAGGTTCGATCATCGTTGCCGACCCGGGCGGCGCGCGTGGTGGTCAGCTGCTGATCCTTCCAGTCTATGTAGTAGATGGCGACATTGGCGCGCAGGCGATCATCCAGCCAGAGCGATTTCGCCCCGAGTTCATAGTTCCAGGCGCTCTCCTCGTCATACGGCACATCGGCCGCCGGCGTTCCCTCCTGCGTGTTCAGTCCGCCCGGCTTGTTGCCGCGCGCCACGCTGGCGTAGAGGTTCAGATCATCCGCAGGCTGATAGCGGACGATGGCCTTAGGCAGGATCTTGCTAAACGAGTCCTTGGCGTTCACCTCAGGCTCCGCCCTGTTGAACTTAAAAGTGTCCTTGTTGTAGCGGAACTCAGCGCCCACAGTCAGCGTGTCGGTGAAGTCGTACTCCATCTGCCCGAACACCGACCAACTCTCGATCTTGTTTTTGCCCCCGTTCACGCCCGGCGCTCCCTCAAAAAAGGCACTGGTGGAAATGTTCGCGCGCGCAAAGGTGCGGCTGAACGGGGAAAACACCGGCACCCCGGCGACGGATACTTGGCTGGTCGTATCTACTGAGGTGTTCAGGGAGGCATCCTCATCATCGGAGGTGTAGTAGTAGGCACCGCCCAACAGACGCAGGGCATCGCCGTCGTATTTCAGGCGTAGCTCTTGCGAGAAGTCGTCAAACTTATCACGACCGGCGGTGATAAAACCTACCCGTGCCTCCACGCTCAGCGGTGCGCCAAAGCCCTGTACGGCAAAGGGCGAGCGCACCCCGACCACCGGAAAGCGCGTATCGCCGCCGCCGAAGGTCTGATCCTCGCGCGTCTTGCTGTCGTATTTGTTGTAGCCGGTGATGGAGGTCAGCGTTATGGCGTCCGTCAGGTCATATTCCAGCTTAAAACCCAGCCGCAGGCTCTTGTTGGCCACGCCGGGGTCGTCATAGAAGCTGGTCTCCAGGCTGGCCGCGCCGCCGTTCTCTGCCAGCACATCGCCCACATCCACACGCCCACAGTAGTAGCCGCTGCCGTTATAGCCAGCGGAGTTGACGTTATTGGCATCGGCCTCCGGCGTATCTGCGGGGGGGGGGGGCTGGGACAAGGGCTGGCCGTCTGCGCCCGTGCTGCGGTTCGGGTTTCTGGCCCCGGTGATGAAGCAGTTATTCGCGCTGGCCGGCTGCAAGGCCATGGCGTACTGGTCGTCAGTGGTGCGCTCATAGATGGCGTGCGCCGTGGCGCGCAGGGCGTCCGTGGGGCTGAAGGTGAACACGGCCACCGCGCTGCTGCTCTCCTCGCCGCCCACTTTATCGTCAATCGCCGGGGTGCCTAAGGTGTTGGCGTCTAAGCGGTTGGGGTATTCGCCATCGCGCTGATAGCGAGCCAGGGTGAGGGCAAAGCCGGCCGCATCCCCCAGCGGCCCGCTGACGTGGCCCTCGGCGCGCAGGTAGCCGCGCTGGCCGGCTTCCAGCGAGAACTCGCCTTCCAGCTCTTCGGCGGGCTTTTTCAAGACATAATTGATCGCGCCGGCTAAGGTGGAGCGGCCATAGAGCGCGCTTTGTGGGCCTTTGACGATTTCCACGCGCTCCAGTGCGCTCAAGGGCACTGTGGCCGGGCCGCGCTCAATGATGATGCCGTCAATGAACAGACCGGCGTTGGCGCGCCCCTGGATGGTGGACTGGCCGCGGATGGCCGGGCGGAAGTCCTGGCGCCCGAAGCCTTGCGCAAAGTCAAAGCCGGGCGTGGCGTCCGCAAGGCTGTTCAGCGAGGTGATGCCGCGGTCTTCCAAGGCGCTTTCCGTGAAGGCATTCACGGTGAGCGGGATGTCTTGCAGGCTCTCCTCGCGCTTTCTGGCGGTTACGATGATTTCTTCTATGATGGTCTGCGAGTAGCTGACCACGGGGAAGAAGGACGTGAGGGCGAACAGGGCGATAAATAGCCGCGCGCCGCGTGGGTGTTTCCGGGTGTTGCTTGGGTTGCTGGTTTTGTTGGCTTTGACAATACGCATGATGATTACCCCCTTTTTAAGGTTTGGCGTTGTGGTTGGGTGCGTGATTTCGTTTTCAAGACCCGTTTTAAGTTGCGTTGTTATAAGGATATAATTTGTGAAGGTAGCACAAATGCTACGTGTGTCAAGTTTTTGTTGTAAGAAAGTTTATGGGGGGTGGGGAGTTGGGTTGAAGCGGCCACCGGATGAGAGGGCCGGACGCATAGATCAAGCCCAGAAGGAGAGGCGCTACCGAATATTGTTGTAAAAGAGCAACAGTGATGGGGGAGGCAGCAGGCCTTACTTCGCAGCGGCCAAGGTTGCGACTTCGCTGGCCAAGACCGCCACGGCGCTTTCCAGGTCAGACAAGCGCCAGAGAATGGTCAGCAGGATGGGCAGCATGGTCAGGTACAGGGCGAAGAGGAAGCCGAGCATCCATTTCACGGCGCGCAGGTCGGCCTTGATTTGTACGATTTCCTCTTTGAGCGCCTGGATCTTGTGGTCGAGTTCGTCTTTCACTGCTTGCAGTTCGTCTCTGACTGTCTGAATCTTCTGGTTGAGTTCGTCTCTGACTATCTGAATCTTCTGGTTGAGTTCATCCTTGAAGTTCTGGATTGTCTGCTCCAGCGCGTGCCTCGTATCTTGCAGATCGGCCTTGCTGGCCTGGCTTTCCAGGGCGGCGTCCAGGGATTCTTTCTGCGCCTCGGCCAGGGCACGGGCCTGCTCGGTATGCAGCCCGGCCTGTTCCAGATGCTGGGCGAATTTCAGGGTGTCAAAGGACGCGCTCATGGGGTGGAGTGTAGCAGAGAAGCGGTCGTTGAGGGACGGACATGGTGCTTGTGTCAATCATTTTGCATCGGCCAGCTTTGCCACCTCGCCGGCCAGGGTTGCGACTTCGCTGGCCAGCACTGCCACGGCGTTTTCCAGATCGGACAGGCGCCAGAGAATGGCCGGCAGCAGGGTCAGGCACAGGGCAAAGAGGAAGCCAAGCAGCCATTTCATGGCGCGCTGGTCGGCCTTGATGTGTATGATTTCCTCTTTGAGTGCCTGGATTTTCTGGTTGAGTTCATCCTTGAAGTTCTGGATTGTCTGCTCCAGCGCGTGCCTCGTATCTTGCAGATCGGCCTTGCTGGCCTGGCTTTCCAGGGCGGCGTCCAGGGATTCTTTCTGCGCCTCGGCCAGGGCACGGGCCTGCTCGGTATGCAGCCCGGCCTGTTCCAGATGCTGGGCGAATTTCAGGGTGTCAAAGGACGCGCTCATGGGGTGGAGTGTAGCAGAGAAGCGGTCGTTGAGGGACGGACATGGTGCTTGTGTCAATCATTTTGCATCGGCCAGCTTTGCCACCTCGCCGGCCAGGGTTGCGACTTCGCTGGCCAGCACTGCCACGGCGTTTTCCAGATCGGACAGGCGCCAGAGAATGGCCGGCAGCAGGGTCAGGCACAGGGCAAAGAGGAAGCCCAGCAGCCATTTCATGGCGCGCTGGTCGGCCTTGATGTGTACGATTTCCTCTTTGAGTGTGTGCTTCACATCTTGCAGATCGGCCTTGCTGGCCTGGCTTTCCAGGGCGGCGTCCAAGGATTCCTTCTGCGCCTCGGCCAGGGCACGGGCCTGATCGGTATGCAGCCCGGCCTGTTCCAGATGCTGGGCGAATTTCAGGGTGTCAAAGGACGCACTCATGGGGTGGAGTGTAGCAGAGAAAAGGTCGTTGAGGGGTGGACATGGCGCTTGTGTCAATCATTTTGCATCAGCCAAGTTTGCCACCTCGCCGGCCAGGGTTGCGACTTCGCTGGCCAGCACTGCCACGGCGTTTTCCAGATCGGACAGGCGCCAGAGAATGGCCGGCAGCAGGGTCAGGCACAGGGCAAAGAGGAAGCCCAGCAGCCATTTCATGGCGCGCTGGTCGGCCTTGATGTGTACGATTTCCTCTTTGAGTGCCTGGATTTTCTGGTTGAGTTCATCCTTGAAGTCCTGGATTTTCTGCTCCAGCGTGTGCCTCGTATCTTGCAGGTCGGCCTTGCTGGCCTGGCTTTCCAGGGCGGCGTCCAAGGATTCCTTTTGTGCCTCGGCCAAGGCACGGGCCTGCTCGGTATGCAGCCCGGCCTGTTCCAGGTGCTGGGCGAATTTCAGAGTGTCAAAGGACGCGCTCATGGGGTGGAGTATAGCATATAAACCAGAAGTAAGGCGGCAGGCAGCGAGGCGGGTGGCAGGCCAGCGCAACAAAGCGGCAAGCCAAGCCGATCTACGATCACCCCAGCGCCTTGATGATCTCTCCAGCGCCGCGGTTGCCGGAGAGGATCGCCGCTTCCATGCCGGCGGCGGCCAACTCGGTGTGCGCACCGATAAAGTGCAGGCGGCCTTCCGGTTGCGCGACGCTGCGGCCGTATGCCGTGATGCCGCCGGCCGGGTAGTGCGAAAATGCGCCGCGCGCAAAGCGATTTTTTCCCCAGTTGATCACCCTCTCCACGCGCAACTGCGACTTAGCCGCCGGCCTGGCCTGTTCCAGCCGGCGCAAGACATGCTCGCCCAGCGTTGCATCGCGTAAGTGCGCAAGTTCTCTGGCCGTATGCCCCATGAGCCAGGCGCGCAGGCGTATCACCGCGCCGGCCTCGTCCGTTTGGGTGAAAACGCGGCCTATGTCGGTGTCCGTCCACATGTTTGGGCTGAGGCCATCGGCGGCCCAGAACGGCGCCTTAGGCGTGAAGAGCACCTGCGAGACATCGGTGTAGCCCATGCCGTTTATCGCCTGGCGCTTGGCGGGGCTGAGGGGCGCATCCAGCCGCACCCGGCGCAGGACGCCGTAGGGCATGGCGATGAGGCAGCGCTCGCAACGATAGCGCTCGCCGTCCGCGCAGGCCAGGACAACGCCGGTCTCGTCATCGCTGATGCGTGTAACTGCCTTGTTGAAGATGACGGGGCGGGTGAGTGTAGCAAGCATCGCCTGCGGCAGGGCCTGGGTGCCGCCGACGATCTGCCGCGGTCGGCCGGCGGCCTTCAACACCGCCATTTTGCGCAAGACATCCAGGGCGGAGGCGGTGTTGATCGACTCGCCATTGAAGTTGGCGTTGATGAGATGCAGGGCCTCGGCATCGGCGCCGAGGGCGGCGAGGTGCCGGGCCAGCGGGATGTCCAGCGCGGCATAGTCCGGCTTCCAGCAGTCCAGCGGGGAGGCAAGTGTCGGACCTGTCGCCAGCAGCCGCAGTAGCAGTCGGCGGGGTTGCGTTGTCTTTAATTCGCCGCGCAAGCGATTGGCCGGGCTGCTTGCCCAGTCATCGGCGCTGAGCAGCGTGTCGTTGATGAACAGGGTCAGGCCGGGCGTTGGCGGTGTGCTGTCTGCCGTGGCGATGCCCAGTTCTGCGCAAACGGCGTTTAGGGCCCGGTAATTGCTGCCGGTCTGGGCGGCGCCGACCTCCGGGCGGCCCGGCAACTCATACAGCGTGTGCACCCGGCCGCCGATGCGCCCGCTGCCCTCCAGCAGCAGGTAGTCAATGCCGTGCTGTTGCAGTCGCCGCGCGGCCTGTAGCCCGGCCAGCCCGGCGCCGATGATGATCACATCGTATCGTGTGCGCCCATGTTCAGGCCGAGGTGTGCGCTGGGCGCTGCCGGGCGCGGCGGCGATGGCCAGGATGGCGGCGGCGCTGCGTTGGATAAAGTCTCTGCGGTTAATGTGCATGGTGGTGAAGTAACTGGCTGGCATATTTGGGCATGATCGGCACTATGGACTATAATCGGCTATGCGATACAAGTATATTGAGACATCAGCGCCTTTGCCGATAAGGATACTTAACCGATGCCCGAGACCGCTCATAAGACCCATCCGGCCACCTATCAGGATGTGCTCAATGCCCCGCCGCACAAGGTGGCTGAGGTTATCTTCGGTACTTTGCATACGCATCCACGCCCGGCCTCTCGCCATGCCTGGGCAAGTTCCATCCTGGGGGATGAACTGGTTAGTCCCTTTGGTCGTGGCCGCGGCGGCCCGGGCGGCTGGTGGATTGTCTTTGAACCGGAACTGCATCTCGGCCAGAATATTCTCGTCCCCGACTTGGCCGGTTGGCGGCGGGAGACGATGCCGACTTATCCGGATGCGGCGTATTTTACGATCGCCCCCGACTGGGTGTGCGAGGTGCTCTCGCCTTCCACCCGCCAGATAGACTTAACCGACAAGCGTGCTATTTACGCCCGTGAGGGGGTGTCTTGGCTGTGGTTTGTCGATCCGGATGCGCGTACCCTGGAAGCCTTCCAGCTTAAAGATGGGTTATGGTCTTTGATTTCCTCATTAGCGGGGGATGTTCCCGTCTCCGTTCCCCCCTTTGATGCGATTAGTTTCCCCTTGAGCGCCCTGTGGCCGGATACGGCATAAAGCGCAAAGACGGGTTGTATTACAGCACTTCTCACAGGCTTAAGCAGCAAGAGCATTCATTTCCCAAGTAGCCTAAAACGAAGAGCGACAGTTGCGATTTATCTTGCGCTGGGCTATAACCCTTTGAAAACTTCAATTCTTGCAAGGAGATGAACATGAAAATCCTGCGGCATATACTCTTACTTACCTTACTATCCGCCACGCCCGGCCTGCTGCTCGCCACCGAGCCGATCAACATCAACACGGCGGATAAACAGACCTTGATGGAGCTGAACGGCATTGGTGAGAAACTCGCCCAGGCCATCATTGACTACCGACAAGAGCACGGTGCCTTTGGCTCTCTGGATGAGTTGACCAAGGTAAAAGGCATCGGGCCGGTGATCTTGGATAAGAACCGTGAGCGGCTCAGCACGGCCGGCCCGCCGCAGTGAAGCCTTAGACAAGGCCATTGCAAGGCACGGCGATATTAAAGACAGCTAGCACCAAGCGGAAATAGCCAAGGCGGAGACTGCCCAAGACCCATCCGGCCACCTGTCAGGATGTCCTGAATGCCCTACCGCATAAGGTGGCGGAAGTCATCCATGGCGTTTTGCGGATGCAACCCAGACCCGCTATCCCACATGCCCGGGCGAGTTCTATCTTAGGTGGCGAGATTGTCAATCCCTTTGGTCGTGGGCGCGGCGGGCCCGGTGGTTAGTGATCGCCTCACTCGCTGGTGATGTCCAGGTCTCGGTTCCCCCCTTTGATGCCATCAGTTTCCCCTTAAGCGCCCTGTGGCCGGATACGGGATAAGGCCCGGCATGTTGCAGCGCTGGACACCAAGAATTTGTCCTATAGGATTTTCTCGCCAACGATAACAAGTAAGCCCCTACTTGGCCGACCATAGCCGTGCCCCTTATCTTTGCAAAAACGTATTCACCGCCGCCGCCACCTCGCTGATGCCGGTCTCAAAGACCGAGCGGCGTATGCTCGGCAATTCCCGCAGCGCGCTGCCCGGGATGATGCGGCTGGCCTGTACGCTGGTCTCATACAACATGGAGTTGGTCGCTATCACCAGGGTGGGATGGTCAAGCTGCGCCATGCGTTCATGGCAGGGATAGCGAAAGGCGGCCACATAGCCGCTGTGGTCGGCGCTGCCGCTGGAGAGCTGCGCCATGAATAGCTGAAAGGCGCGCGCGAGCGGCATATCGCCCAAGCGATCACTGATATTTGCCTGCCAGGCAGGTGCCAGGCAGTCCAGTTCGGCGCTCAGCGCAAGCCCCTCGCCGATCTTCTCCAGCATTCGCCCTTGCTGCGCGGTATCAAAACACGGCACGTCAATCAACACCAGGCGGCGGCTCTGCTCCGGGTATCGCAAAGAGAACTCCGCCGCCACCAAGGCACCGCTGTGAAAGCCGAGCAGGTCAACCGCCCCATCCGGAGCCAGGGACGCAACCACCGTACGCACGGCCTCGGCATATGCGGCGATGGACGGCGCCGGGCCGCACGAATCAGAGCCGCCATAGCCGGGGTAGTCCGGCGCGATCACAGTTCGGTGTTCATTCACCGCCGGGATGAAGCTGTCAAAATACACACCGCTGTACGGCACGGGATGCAGGCAGATGAGGGCGGGCTGCGTGGCTGAAGCGCGGCTAGGGTGGAGGGCGGCATGCAACTGGCCGTAGGCCGTATCGATATAGATTTTTTTCATCAAGCCCGATGCCTTCACTATTCCCCGCCCTGCTGGATCTCCTCATAACGCCTGGCGTAGGTCTTTTTGATCTGCGGGATCAAGAGCAGCACCGGTACGCCGTAGATCAGCGGCAGCAGGGCCATGGAATAGTTCAGGTGCTGCTCGCCGAAGACGTGATCGTTGAGCAGGCCGATGGTGGTCGGGCCGAGCAACAGGCCGGCCAAGCTGATGATCATGTAATACAGGGCGACGATCTGGGCGCGGATGGCTGCTGGCGTGATGTTCAGCAGGGCGGTCACGCCGGTGGCCGTGGTCATGGCGATGCCGATGGCATTGATGGCGAACACGCCAAAGGCCAACTCGCCGGATGGCATCAGGGGGGCGATCACGCCGCTGGCGACCATGACGAAGGCACCGCCGATGGCGATGTTCAGCGGCGCGGCGGTGATGCCCTGGTTGAACAGGCGATCGGCATACCAGCCAGATGCGTTGACAGTGGCCGGGCCGACCAGCAGCAGGATGATGCCGTTGATCAGAGCGAATTGGGACGCCTCCCAGCCCCAGGTGCGCATGAACAGCGCCGCCCCCCAGCCCTGGCTGTAGGCGATGATGGTCATCAGGCAGAACACGGAGAAAAAGCAGGCAAAGCTGCGCCAGCGGGCGCCGACGAAGCGGGCGGTGTCGATGAGATTCGCATTGCCCACGGCCACAGATTGGCCGACTTCCTGGCGCGTTGGTTCGCGCAGGATGAAAAACAACAGGGCGAGGATGAAGCCGGGCAGGCCAACGACGATGAAGGTGAATTGCCACGGGGCGACCACCCCGACCAGCGGCAGCTCAATCGCCGGTATGGATTTGGCCCAGCTCAAGACCGTGTAGCTGAACAGCGAGGCCAGGCCGCCGCCGATGGACAAGGCCATGGTGTAAAAAGCAATCGGCTTGGCGCGGCGCTCCTTCGGGAAGCTGTCCGAGATCATGGAGATGGCACAAGGGCTTAAAGTCGCCTCGCCGATGCCGACCGTCATGCGGGCCAGGAACAGCTGCGTGAAGTTCTTGGCCAGCCCGGAGGCGATGGTGGCCGCCGACCATACGGTAACCCCACAGGCGACGATCCAGGTGCGCCGTTTGCGATCCGCCAGCCAGCCCAGCGGCAGGCCCATGGTGACGTAGAAAATGGCAAAGGCCGGCCCCAGCAGCAGGCCGAGCTGGGTATCGGAGAGCTGGATATCGGCCTTGATCGGCTCGATCAACAGGCCCAGCACATAACGATCAACGAAGGAGCAGATGTAGGTTACCGTCAGCAGACCGACCATGTACCAGGCATAGCCGGGCTTGGGATAGGTGTTGGCGCTCATCGTTTTCTCCTTATCAGGCTTGGCGCGCGCATCATTCCTCCAGGCGCGTCAAGCCGGCCTGGAACCAGCCCAGGTTGATGCCGATGCGCGGACTGGCCGGCTCCGCCCAGGCATAGGCCAGCACCTGCCCGGTCGCATCCTCGATCAGGCCCAGCTTCAAAATCGGTACGCCGGTGTTCTGATAGGTCAGGCTCTCCAGCGCCAGGCTGTAGCCGCTATTCTTGCCGTCTTTATCCACAAACGGCAGGCGCTGCCCCTCGTTGTGCAGGCGCGCGATCTGCATAAACACCCAGTCGTCCGCCGCAGCACCCGCCGCCAGCTTGTCTGCTCTGAGCGCCATCCAGCCGCGATAGAACTTCACCTTGCGGTTTTTATGCGGCACTTCGTGGCCGAAGATGCGCTGCCCTGCGGCATCGTGCGCCTGGTCCTGTATCCACAGCCAGGAGTCGGTCAGACGCAGGGTGTCGTTGATGAAGATGCGTTTGCCGGAGCGCTTGGAGAGGAAGGTGCAGGCGTCTTTTTTCATGTAGCCGTCAAAATACTCGCCGTTCCAGCGCCAGAACACCTCGCAGCCGGGGATCGTCTTTAGTGTGTCCGCATCCAGCCCGTCCAGCAGCGCCGGGTTGCTATCGACCTGGCGATACGGCGCATCATCGGCGAAGGAATAGATGGTCAGCTGGATGGCCTGCTCCTGCTTATTGATGGAGAAGCTATACAGGCGCTGGCGATAGACCTTGTCCGCATCGCCGTCCATGTATTGCTTGACAAAGAACACATACTCGCCCAGAGCCGGGTAGTCAACGGCCTTGAAGATGTGGTGGATGTGTTCTAAGGGGTCGTCAGCTTGGTCTATTTTCTGTTGCCAGACCTGCTCATAGTTATCGTACTCGCCGGCAAACCAGCTGACGAAGCGTTGCAGATCGGCCCCCAGTGAGCTTGGTGTCGAGGGTATCAATTTCTCGATCCAGCTGCGGGAGTCTTGCGAATCAGCCGTTGGACTGCCCTCCGGCGGGGTATCCGCCAGCGCAGCGGCCTGCATGGCCAGACAAAGGGCCAGAAAAGTGGCGATACTAAGGGTTTTGATGACTTTCATGGTCTCACCTCCAGCGTGATTTATCGCGTAAGTAGCGCTTGGCATCGTACAAGTCGCTCGGTTGATAGGCCGAGAACAGGTTCGGCCCGTAGGGGTTTTGGTATTGCGCCAGCACCGCCTCGTAGAGCTCCTGATGCACCATCGGCTGGCGGTGCGTCTTGCGATACGCAGCGATGGGGATGGTGGCCCGGATGGCGGTCTCATGCGCCCGTGCCCGCGCCAACTCAGTGCCGTTCGGGCCGATGATTAAGCTGTTGCCAAAACCGCCGCCGGAGTCCTCAAAGAAGTTCGGGTTGTCTGGGGAGATGGCGTTGTTGCACATGGTGGAATAGACGCCGTTATACAGCGCGCAGGCGATCACATCGGTCTCGGAGAAGCCGCCGGTGGCCGTGCGCAGGAAGATCTCGGCGCCCTTCATGGCGAAGGCGCGGAACAATTCCGGCTCGCGCTGGGCGGACGAAGTCGCCAGGTTGCCATAGGGCGTGCGGGTGATGGGGATGACGGCGTCCTCGCCGTACATCTCGCGATACTCATCCAGCACGTCATAGATGGTGGTAGTGAACAGCTCAATGCCGGGGAACACGCCCTTGATGTTGCGCGCCTTCCAGTGTTTGTCGGCCACTGCGCCGTCCGGCCCGATGAGGGTGGTCAGGCTCAAGACATGGTTCGGCCAGTCCGGATCGACGGCGTAGGAGCCAAAGACGATGTAGCAGTTATGCTGCCTGGCCTTGGCGCCGATGGCCTCGGTCTCATCGCCCGGCACTTCAATGGCGAGTTTTAAGATGTCCTTGCGGCTCCAGATGTCAAAGCCGGTGATGGGGAACTCATGGAACTGCACGATGTCGGCGGGGGCGGAGAAATGAAACACCCGATCAATCGCCCTCAGCATGTGCTTGAGGTTCTCCCGCAGGTCCTTGACCGGGGCCTTCGCATTCACTGCTTTCACCCGCGTCTGCACCACGGCCAGGCGGATGGTCTCTTTCGCCAACGGCACGACCGCATAGCCGCCATCGGCGCGCATGTTCAGCGCTCGGTTGCCGCCCCTCATGGCCGCCCGCGCTGTGCCGGGGCCTAAAGTGCCCAGCGTACCCAAAGTAGTACCCAAGGCCGCCGCCCCCGCCGTTGCCTTCAGCGCTGTCCGCCTGCTGATGCCCGGTTTATCATTCATGCGCCTTGCCTCATCGCCTGCTTGTGCTATTTGTCCAGCCACTGGTTGACCTCAACAAAGTAGCCGTTGGGATCAAAGAAACTCATGCCCAGCAGGCGGAACACGCCGCCATCGGGCTTCGGGTATTCGGAGACGTGCGGTGCGCTCTGGATATAGACTCCGTCCATGCCCTCCAGGCGTTCATGCACACCCTTGACATCATCGGCATTCAGCACGAACACCGTATCGCCCACGCCTAGCCGTCTGGCATAAGGCGGCGGTGCCGGCAGCGGCGGCGCCAGGTATTGCAGCAGCCCCAGCATGCCGATGTAGGGGTCATTGGCCTTGAGAATGACCAGCCGTGCCTCGGCATCCGGCTCGCCGGCCGGCAGGCCGATGCCGCTAATGGTCATGGTGTCATCGTAGTAGGTGCGCATCCCTAAGATGTCGCGGTAGATCGTCAGGGGTGCGTCCATGGCACCCACCAGCATGGTCACGCGGCGAAAATCCACCGGCGCACGGGCGGGTGCCTGCTCGTCCGCGCTGTCATCGGCGCCGTTATCGGTTTTGGCCTCGCGCTCGCTCATGCGCCCGCCGCCATGCTGATCGTAGTGCTACTCATCGTTGACCTTGACGATGGCCTTGCCAAAGTTCTGCCCACGCATCAGCCGACAAAATAATTCCGGCGCCTGTTCCAGACCATCCGCCCGATCTTCCTTGTACGCCAGTTCACCGGCCTGCAACCAGGCGCCGACCTCGCGCTCAAAGGCCGGCCGCAAGTCCTCATGGTCATAGACCACCAGGCCGCGTACGGTCGCTCTGGCCTTGATGATGAAGGCCGGATTGGGGCCGGGCGGCAGGCCGTCCGTATTGTATTGCGCCATCAGCCCGCACAGGATCACGCGCGCCCCCCGCGCCAGCCGCTCCATGTTGGCCTGGAGTACATCGCCGCCCACGTTATCGAAATAGACATCCACGCCGGCGGGGCAGGCGCGGTCTAATCCGTCTCGTAGTGCCTCTTCTTTGTAGTTGATGCATGCGTCAAAGCCGGCCTCTTCTGTCACCCAAGTGCATTTTTCTCTTGAACCGGCAATGCCCACCACCCGGCAGCCCTTGAGCCTGGCGATCTGTCCCGCCATGGAACCCACCGCGCCGGCGGCGGCGGAGATGACCACGGTGTCGGCTTCTTTGAGTTCGGCCAGACGCATCATGCCGGCATAGGCGGTCAAGCCCGGCATGCCGAGGATGCCTAAGCGCGTGGAGAGCGCGGCCGGGCCGGCGTCCAGACGCCGCGCGGCATCGGCCTTGATGATTGGATGGCTCTGCCAGCCGCTGTGGGCGGCGATGAGATCGCCGGCCGTGAATCCGGGCGCATTCGATTCCAACACCCGGCTCACCGCCTCACCGGCCATCAACTCGCCCTCGGCAATGGCGCCGGACAAATGCCGACCGCTGATCTTGCCGCGCAGGTAAGGGTCCAGCGAGAGATACAAGGTCTCACAAAGCAATTCACCCGCCGCGGGCGGCGCAGCAGCGCTGGTAAGCACCGCAAAATCCTGCTCCTCAGGCGCACCTTGCGACTGCTTTTTCAGTAGAACCCGGGTGTTGTTCGTCATGTATTCTGTCTGTTTTTAACGCAGCGGCACAGGGGCTTGTTTATACATAATAGAATGCTATGCTTAAAATACAAGATTAACAAGTAACCGGCCTTCACTCGTAAAGGCGCACAGGTGAACCGCATGGCGGATGCAGCAAGAAAACCAGCAGGTGTTATTGATGAGATAGCCACCATCGTCGGCGCAGACGCCGTCTTGACCGATGCCCAAAGCTGCGCCTTTTATTCCCAGGACATCTACACCAAAGACCTGCCGGCGCTCGCCGTCATACAGCCTGACTCCACCGCGCAACTGGCGGCAACTGTTGCGGTGGCGACCCAAAACGGCCACGCCGTGCTCCCCCGCGGCGGCGGCATGTCGTACAGCGGCGGTTATGTACCGGTCGAACCGGGATCCATCTTGATCGATCTGCATAAGCTGCAACGGGTCATCGAGATCAACACCGAGGACATGTACGTCACCGTGGAATGCGCCTGCACCTGGAAGGCGCTGCATGAGGCGCTGGCAGATACCGGCTATCGCACCCCTTATTGGGGGCCGCTGTCTGGCATCAAGGCCACAGTGGGCGGCAGCTTGTCACAAAACAGCATCTTCTGGGGTTCCGGGCGCTATGGCAGTGCGGTGGATTCCGTGCTTGGCCTGGAAGTGGTGCTGGCCGATGGCACCACCCTCCGTACCGGTGCTGCCGCGCAGACGAACAGTACGCCCTTTTTCCGACACTACGGCCCGGACTTAACCGGCCTGTTCTGCTGTGATACCGGTGCCTTAGGCATCAAAACCCGGGCGACCTTGCAGCTGATCCCGGCCTTTGCAGCAAAGCGCTTTGCTTCTTTTGACTTTGCCGATTATCCGCAATTAGCTGCGGCCATGAGTGCGACCGCCAGGGCGGATTTGGCGATGGAATGTTTTGCCTTTGATCCGTATTTGCAAAGACAACGCCTGCAACGGGAGAGCCTGATGCGGGATGTCAAGGCCCTGGCCGGGGTGATGAAGGCCAGTGGCGGGGTGGTGCAGGCCATCAAGGACGGTGCCAAAGTGGCGCTATCCGGGCGCGGCTTTATGGATGACGTAGCCTATTCCTTGCATGTGATGGTGGAGGAACGTGCGGAAGCGCTGGCCGAGTCTAACGTAAAAGAGATCAAGGAAATCTGCCTTAAAAACGGCGGCAAGGAGATCGAAAACAGTATCCCGAAGATCCTGCGGGCGAATCCCTTCACGCCGATGAACAATGTGCTGGGGCCGAAGGGCGAGCGCTGGGCGCCCATTCACGCTCTGGTGCCGCATTCAAGGGCGAGCGCCACCATCGCTGGCGTGAAAAAAATATTTTCTGAACTTGAACCTTTGATGGCGGAGCATGAAATCGGCGCCGGCTTTTTGTTTGCCACCGTAGCGACCACATGTTTTGTGGTGGAGCCGGTGTTCTTCTGGCCGGATGCGATGGAAGCGATACATCGGGATACGGTTGAGCCATCCGTGCTGAAGAAGTTGCCGGGCTTTGCTGAGAACCTGGCAGCGCGCCGCGCCGTGGCAGAGATCCGGGCGAGGCTGCTGGACTTCTTCTGTAGCATTGGCGCCGTGCATTTGCAGATCGGCAAGACTTATCCGTACAAGGACGGCATCCGTGCAGCAAACCGGGAACTGGTGCAGCAATTAAAGCACTTGGTCGATCCTGCTAATCGCATCAACCCGGGCGCATTGGGTCTGTAGGGAAACGTTGATCTGCTCTCGCTAGTGATGAGACAGGATTATGTCAATGTGGGCACTGGCGAGAGGCGGAAGCTGATCCATTACCGCAGCGCCGGGAGCGGACATCCGCTGGTGATGTTGCATGCCTCGCCCATGTCGTCTGCAGCCCTGCTTCCCCTGATTGAAATTGCCAAAGAGTATGCCAGCGTGATTGCGCCGGATACGCCCGGCTATGGCTGGTCTGATCCCTTGCTCACGGCCAGCGGTGATCTGCGCGGCTATGTTGCTGCCTTGAACGGCTTCACAGAGAGACTGGGCTTGGAAAAATTTGGCTTGTACGGCAGCGCCACCGGCGCACAGATCGCCATTGAATACGGCAAGGCCTATCCTGAACAGATCAGCTATGTGATCCTGGATAACGCCGCCCATTTTACCGATGCAGAGCGGGATGCGATTGCCGCCGGTTATTTTCCTGATCTCACCCCCGATGCAACGGGCAGCCATCTCACCAGAACCTGGTCTATGGCCAGGGATCAGGGCGTATTCTTTCCCTGGCATCAAAGAACCGCCGCCGCCCGTCTGCCGGCGAGCGCGATCAATGTGGAGTTTGTGCAGATGATCGCCCTGGATTATCTACAGGCCGGCCGCGATTATGACCGGGCCTATCGCGCCGCCTTTGCCAATGAAAAGATCGAGCGCCTGCAGGCCTTGACGGTGCCGACCTTCATCCTGCGCTGGCAGGGCAGCATTTTACGGCCCTATACCGACCATTTTGATGCGGTGGAATGGCCGGATAACTTTACGATGGTGCATTGTGGGCCGGGTCGGGAAGAGAGACTGGCGGGATTTAAGAAAATTCTCATGCAACAACAGTCCCTGCCGGAGAGGACGATGCGCCCTGTGGCGACATCCCAAAGTGTGAGGCCGGGGAAGGGTTTTATGGATCTGGGATGCGGACAGGTGCATTATCTGGCAGCGGGCGAGCCGCACTTACCGCCCATGTTGTTGCTGCATGATCCCGGCAGTTCCCATCGTTCACTGGCCGATTTTATCGACACCTTGACAAAGGAGCATTTCATTGTTGCCCCGGATCTACCCGGCCATGGCCTGTCCGCCCGGCCTCAAGGGGCGGGGCTTGCGGCGATGGTCGCCGTTCTGCGGGAGTTGGTCATCTCCTTGGGTTGGGATGAGTTTCAAATCCGCTGTGTAAAGGGCAGCGCGGCGCTGGGCGTGGAATTAGCCAAGGTTACGAAACAATTCGTGCAGACATTGACCTTGACGAATCCGCTTGATTATTCCATAGTAAAAGACGAGTGGGTCATGGAAAAGGAGCAATCTCGGTTTCCGGTCAATGCGGCGGGGACGCATTTTCTGCAAAGCTGGTATATGCTGCGCGACAGACAATTATTCTGGCCCTGGTATAGACCTGAGCCAGGGCATGCGTTGGCCGGCCAGCCGAACTTGGGTGCTGACTACCTGACGGAACGCTTTAAGGAATATTGGATCGCGCAGACGGCCTTGCATGATCTATGGCCGGAAATTCTGACCTATCCCTTGTCGGCACGCATCGATCAACTGGATTGTCCGGTGAAGGTGAAAATGATAGCCGATGATCCCTTAACGCCGGTGGCGCTGCGTAGTTTAGGTGCTGAAAGATGTGAGATGATATACTAAAATGGTTTTATCAATTACTTCGCGGGAGTTTGCGTGATGTCATTAAAAGAAGAGATGCCCTTATTGGCGAGAAACGAAGGCGTGTGGGACGGTTTTTATCGTTATTTTGATAGCGCGGGGAATAAAATTGACGAACACAAGTCGCGCCTGATCTGTCGCATGCTCGGCGAGGATGGTTATCACCAGACCAATCATTACTTCTGGGAAGACGGCAAAAAGGAGATCCGGGATTTTCCGGCCAATGTGAAGGACAAACGCCTGTGGTTTTATGACAAGATTGATGGCTGGGCTGCAGAAGTACCGCTGGATGCAAACAGCAGAACGATGATGCTATATTGGACCCGGCTCAATGAACCGGGCATTTATATTTATGAGATGATCCAGTTGAGCGACTGTGGGCAGTACCGTGCCCGGGTCTGGCAATGGTTTCTTGATGGCCGCTTGTTTCAGCGGACTCTGGTGGATGAACAACGCCGCAGCCATGAGTGGGAAAGCTATGATAATGAAGCGGCGGTTTATACTGAAGTGGCAAATTTTTAAGTAATACAAACCAATACCGGGAGGTGCCTACAATGACATTCAAAAACCTGTTTATAGAACATGAACGCTCGCAGGAAGAAGAGGCGTGGCTCAAAGAAGAACTGGCCGAGCAGGGGGCGCGCTATGCCAAGATTGATCAGCAGATGCAGGATCTGGCGCCCACAAGGGCGAAGTGGTATGAGGAGTTTTTTGATCGCATCAGCCGCAGCGGCTTTAATGCCGATGGCGACATGAAGATCAAGATAAAACGGGAAGACCTGCCGGCCAAGCCGGAGGGCCATGAAGACCAAGTAATCTGGAAGTACGGCACTGATAGCGATGCCACGCAGTCCTGATCCTTAAAAACGCATATTTCATATTGGAGAACTACAATGGCGCGTCCACACATAGAACCCTTTGTTGACAGAGATGTTTCCTTCAAAAACATGGCATTGCCCGGCTTTGGCCGGGGGATGCATTATAAAATGCTCAGCATGGACACGGATAGCGGTGCCTGTTCCATGACCGTGCAACTCGATGGCGGTTACCGCCAGCCGCCTGGTTTTTCCTGGTCGGAGTGGGAGATGATCGTGATTGAAGGAGAATTGCAAGTAGGCGAGAGAACTGTGCGCAAGGGGCATTATTTTTATGTCCCGGCCGGCTATGCCTTGCCTGCTATCGGTGCCAAAGATGGTGCGCTGGTGTTGATGATGTACAACACCGGCGAGCCGAGCCTGGTGGAATCCACCGAGCATCACGCCATGGCGCAAGTGGACTTATACCACGATGTGGATTCGTACCTCGATATTCCTTGGGCGGTGGGCAATGTGACCAAGCCCTCCGTGGCGTCTGGTTGTTTGATCAAGCTGCTGAATTTCAACCCAATCTCGCATGCCATGACCTTTATCTACTGCATGTCGCCGGCCTTTTATCAGGACAACATTTCCTACCATGATTGTGCCGAAGAATCCTATCACCTGTGGGGTACCTCGTGGATGATGCAGTTCGGCGAGATCCCGACCGGCGGCTACTTCTGGCGCCCGGCCTACATCAATCACGGTGCCTTTGCCTCCGAGTTCGGCTGCATCGCCTTAGGGCGCGTGGACTCCAAGCTGTTTAATTATTTTCACTACAACCCCTGGTCCACGCCGGTACAAAATCAGCATCGCGCCGGTGCACGTCTGTATCAACGCGATCCCTTGTTATACAAATGGATGGTGAGCCAGGCGCACAATCATCCACACGGGCCGGAAGACTTTGAGCAGAGCGGACCGCGGCGCGGCGAAGACTATCCCGACAATGAACCCGGCACTGATGGCCATCGCCACAGTCACTGGCATACCCATAAGCATCACTACCATAGCCATGATTGAGTTGCTTGCTCCGTAGCGTGATGCGGGGCTGTCATGCTGGTGTCGGTCTATTGCACAGATGCCGCTGGCAGCGTCGGTCCGAGGGAAGATAAATTAACAGCGCACCTGCAACATGTAAAGAAAATTCTGGCTAAGCTCAAGGTGGGTGGGCCGATACTCAGCCCTGATGGCGGGGCGCTGGTAGGGAGTTTATTGGTGCTGGAAGTAGCCAGTGTTGCGGAGGCCGAGACGATTATGCGCTCCGATCCCTATTATCAGGCCGGTGTCTGGCAAGAGCTAAAGATACAGGAATACAGAGGCGTGGCAGGTAGCTGGGTCGGCGGGAAAAGCTGGTAATCACCGGCGGGGCTTTATCTAACTCGGAGGGACTTGTTCCGCGCTTCCACAACCGCATTATTTCCGCGATATTCATTGTCCGTCGTTAATTCTGCTCAAACCACCAGGGATCCCAGGCCAGTTGGGTGTTTTCAATCAGCGCCTTGGCCCGTAAAAATCGTTGCATGGACGATGCGCCCATTCTTGAACCGCCCATGCCGGATAACTTAAAGGCCTGTTTTTCCCCTTCATGCACCATTGAGGTCAGGGCAGCATCGTTGATGCTGATGCCGCCGGCATCCAGCTTACCCGCAATCCGTCGTGCCTGCTCTGCGTCCGCTGAAAACACCGCAGCGGAAAGCCCGTAGATAGTATCGTTCGCCAGTTCGATCGACTGTTGTTCTGTGTCAAAGGGCATGATCGGCAATACCGGCGCGAAGGTCTCTTCAGTCAGCACCAGCATACTATGGTTGACATTAGACAAGACCGTTGGCTGGCACCACATGCCGCCCTTATGTTCCACGAGTGCGCCGCCGCATTCGACCTTAGCCCCCTTGTCTTTGGCTTCTGTTAAGTGTCTGCTGATAATCTCGCACTGTCGCGCAAAAATCACCGGGCCTATCTCGCCTTCATCAATATTGTCCGTGTTGAGTTTCAGTGTGCTGGCCCTCTCCACGATGGCATTGATGAAATCTTCATAAACAGACGCTTCAACATAAACCCGCTCGATGGACAAACAGGACTGGCCGGCGTTTGCCATGCCGCCCCAGCAGATGGCGGCCGCAGCACGTTCAATATCCGCACTGGCGGTGACGATGGCCGGATCTTTGCCGCCCAACTCAAGCTGGCAGGGGATAAAATTCGCCGCGGCCGCCGCCGCCACCTTTTTGCCGGTCGCCACGCTGCCCGTGAAACAGACCAGATCTACCTGCTCAATGATCGCACTGCCGCCGCGGCCATCCCCCGGCAGAAAACGCAACACGGCATCCAGTTCAGGGATCGCCTTGATACATTTATCCAGCGGCTCGATAAACCGTGGCGTGACCTCGCTGGGCTTGACCATGACGGCGCAACCGGCCAACAAGGCCGGTATGGCATCAATAAACGCTAACAGCAAGGGAAAATTCCACGGCGTGATCGCCGCCACCAGGGCATAAGGCGCCCATTGCCTGCCGATGTGAATGAAGGGGATACTGCTCGTTCGGGCGGGCTGGTTTTGCAATAGCTCCGGTGCCATCTCACACCAACGCTGGATGCTGGCGATGGCAACAGAGATTTCCAGATCGGACTCCCTTGCGCGCCCGGTATCCGCACAGATCGCCTTGTAAAGACTAGCGCGATTCTCTGCTATCGCAGCGGCCAGCTTGAGTAAGGCCGCGCAACGCTGCTCAACCCCGGCTGCCGCCCAGTCATGTTGCGCGGTACGCATCTGCGCAGCAAGCTGTTGCAGGGCGTCGCTATCAAGCTGCTGAAATTCGTAATCATCAACGCCGCTGCGGGGATTGCGAACAGAGATCGTCTGCATAATTAAATCAGCTCTTGTTTGACTAGTTCGTTGATGACGCTACGTTGCGTTTCGATGAAGTGACTGCGCGCCGGCACTGATACCTCCCCCGCATCATCTAATAGCGTATTGGCCGGATAACGATGCTGGGTTGGTGCGATGTGGGCATAGAGTTCCAGTCGTTGTCTGGAGAGGAGATTGCCCATGCCCGGACGCCGGCGCTGGCGGCGCAAGGCGGCCACATCGATCGCATGATTGGCCACCATGCTCTCCCCGGCATGGGCGCTCGCCAGAACATGCCCGTGAAAATCAATGATCTTTGACATGCCATCGGTGGAAGATTCAGGAATACCGATCCCGGCAACGCCGCCGCTGTTGGCCGAGATGACATAGACCTGGTTCTCGACAGCGCGCGCCCGTTTGGCGATGTCTTTGGGTGTTAATGCAGGGCTGCCGACCTCGCTGGTAGCGTGCAGGATGAGTTCGGCGCCGCGTAAGGCCAAGGCGCGGCTGATCTCGGGATAGAGGATCTCTTCCGAGGCAACGGTGGCCAGTCTGCCCAGCTCGGTGTCGGTGACCGGGAACAGGCCGTCGATGCCATAGAGGTCCAGATAACGATCCCAAACGTCATGCGGCGTGGGCGCAAACATGGAGATCAAACGGCGGTAGCGATGGATGAGGTCGCCGCTTGGGGCAATGACAAAACTCGTCTGGAAATACAGACCCTTGAAATGACTATCCAGCTCATACACATTGCCGGAGAGAAAAATATTATTGGCTTGGCAAACTTGCCCCAAGGCCTCGTACTCCGGCCCGTCCACTTCAATGCAAGCCTTTTCAATCCAGCCCACAATGCCCTCGCCCATAGGAAAGCCGGTTAAGAAGTATTCGGGCAAGACGACCAGTCTGGTGTCCATACCGATAAAGGCCTTACTCGCTGCGATCTGTGCGGCTATGCGCTCGATGGACGCATTCATGGCCAGCCGGGCTTCTGCAACGCTCAGGCGGTTGACGGCATGACAACGGGTCTGTAAGGCCAAGGCATAGTAGTGTTCCGGTTGTTTGGACATGGGTACCAGCCAGCCTCAGGATAAGCCGTTCACCAATAACACGCTGACTTCCACCGCACCTTCCCGGACATTTTTCAACTCCGCATATTCTGAAGAGTTCCAGAATTCACGCGCGGCATCCATAGACGGCCATTCAGAGATCACTAGCGATTGATGCTCCCAGTCGCCCTCCAGTCTGTCGATATCCCGGCCCAAGGCCAGGTAGCGGCCGCCATATTGCGCCACCACCGCCGGGGTGCGCTCGACATATTCAGCAAATTGCTCCGGCTTGGTAACAGTCGCCTGTATGATCATATAAGCGGACATGGGTCTCTCCTCAGCTATCGTTCCAGCTCTATCAGTTCATAATAGGTCTGCATATAACCGCCGACCTGGCCTTTCAGAAACAGGAAATCATCATCGGCGCTGCACCAGACCTCATAGGACGGATGTTCTTCGGGTAACTCACCGGCGGTATCAACGTAGCGAAAATGATAGGCGCTGAAGCGGCCGGCGGCAACGGTCACTTCCTCTGTGCCGATATATTCCAGCCCGAAACCAAGTTGAAACAACAAGGGGCCGGTCGCACCACGATGATCGGGTGAGGTGACCATCATATCAGGGAAGAATGTCTTGCCGGGGCCTTGCTCGCGATCATAAATCGCAAAGCACATGCCGTCCCCCATAAGCGGGTGGGCGCCCAGCCAACGGACGCGGGTGTCGATATCCAGTCGTTGTGAAATCCGTCCGTCACGCACACTAAACATCTCGCATTCCGCATGGTTTTCGTGGAACAGCATCCAGCCGCTGCCCTCGAACTGATCAGCAATGCTCAGGCGTACAAAACAATCCAGTGGATGCCAGTTATGATCAAGACTCAAGGTCACATCACGCAAGACCGACGGTGCATCATCTATTTCACAATGGGCGCGCAAGGTTCTCTTGCCGTCCTTGTGTACGGTGATAAGAAAAGATTCCCGGCCGCGCTCCTCGTCCATGCGCTCCGGCTTCTTGCTGGTGTATAAAATTTTGCCGCGGAGGGTTTTGTGTTGCATGACTTGCCTTCTTGTCAATGAAAAATATCTGAAATAAACGATAGAGTTTCCCTAAAAATGAAGCAAATGTACACCGATAGCGGCATTGAACAGGAGGAGTATCCAGATCAATACCACAAAATAGCGACAGCGGTGCAGGCTCCGGCGCATTGTTTCATCACCTGCCACGGAAGCACCTTCACTTGATAATGTAGCAAATGCCGGCATAAATGGCTGCAATAAAATGCGTATGATCAGGCCGCAGGCCACCAGGGCGGCAAAGGATAAAAGTTTTACCGCCACCCAGTCGGTCGGGATGAGCCGATCCGTGAGTAAGGCATAGATCGACAGGCCGGAGAGGACGATAATCAACACAGCCCGGAACCAGAGATCGATTCGTTCAAGTTGTTGCTTACGCGCTTTGTTCTTTGTCAAATGGATGGCGTTGACGTTTGCGAACCAGCACAGACAGACCAGCCAGATCAGGGCGAGTGCTGTTGCATGGACGGAGAGATAGCCCAGCGCGCTTGCCAGGTGGACGCCCGTCGGCAATATCATGGTCATGCAGATCTTCGGGCCTTGATCCAGCCAGAACATGATCTTTGCCGCCGTCTGCCGTGCTTCCACCGATAACTCACTCTTGACGATATAGCTGCTGGAATAGAACACGCCCAGATCGCCGCCCAGCCAATAGACGAAGAGGAGCAAATGAACAAATTTGAGTACGCTGATTTCCGTCATTCTTCCCGCCGGTGCCGGTTTGCTCTCCTATCATAACTGTAGTACAATTTTGCCCACTAGCAAAATAATAAATGCCTCGCATCACGCTTGAACCATGTTGCTAAGCCCGGAAATAGTAGCGCTGCTTTTCACCGCCGCCAGCATCGGCGTGATCCACACCCTGGTCGGCCCGGACCATTACCTGCCCATCGCGGCTCTCGCAAAATCCAGGGCCTGGGCCTTGCCGATGACCCTATTGATGACCGTGGTATTCGGTCTGGCCCACACCGCAGGTTCCGTATTATTGGGCGTGCTGGGCATTGCGCTGGGTTATAGCCTGGATCTCATCAACCTCATTGAATCAGGCCGCGGCCGCGCTGCCGGTTATGTGTTAGCGGGGGGCGGCCTCGCCTACCTGATTTACAGCGTCCGTATGCTGCGCCGGGAAAAATCCCATGCGCACGAACACACCCACGCCGATGGCACTGTGCATAGCCACGCCCACTCCCACCACGGCCGCCATGTTCATCTCCATCACTCCGCGGCCGGTGCGCCGTCTTATCTGTTGTTGATGATTTTTATACTAGGCCCTTGTGAGGCGCTGATCCCGGTGCTGATGTATCCGGCCAGTCAGCAGAATTATATGGCAGTGGTGCTGGTGGTGTTGGCCTTTGTCCTGGCGACCTTGCTCACCATGCTGATACTGGTAGCCCTTACTTACCTGGGCGTTACAAAATTCAGCGAGGTTTATATACAGAAATACGCCGGCGTCTGCTTCGGGGCGGTGCTGGGCGTAAGCGGCGTCCTGGTGCTGTCCGGGCTGTAATGCTATTGCCGCAGCAGCGTAACTAAGGCCGCCTTATCCAGCTTGCCGGAAGGTTTTTTGGGCAGCGCATCCGTGAACAGGTAGCGGCTCGGGATCTTATAGGCGGCCAGCTTGTCCCGGCAATGCTGCTCCAGCATGGCCTCCTCGACAGGTTCATTGCAAACGATGAATGCGGCTACCATCTCGCCGTATTTTTTGGAAGGCTCACCCAGCACCGCAACTTCCCTGACGGACGGGACTTGCATCAGCGCCGCTTCAATCTCGGCCGGATAGATGTTCACCCCGCCACGATTGATCACGTCCTTATCCCGGCCGCGCAGGGCGATGTGACCGCTATCCAGCATACAGGCCAGATCGCCGGGATAAAACCAGCCTGCGGCCGCGGCCGGTTCAGGCTTGCCGTTGCTGTCGATAAAATGGGAAGCAACGCCTGGCCCCCGATAACGCAGGCGGCCGGTCTCCCCGGGCTTGACCGGTGCATTATTTTCATCAACGATCTGGATCTCCGTCTTATACGTCGGGCGTCCCACGGTGTGGGCATAGTCGGAAAATTCATCCGTATGCAGCACCGAGATGCCGCCGCCCTCGCTGGATGCATAATAGCCAATCAGGTTCGGGCTGATCTTTTTCTGTATCTCCGCCGCCTCTTCCGCATACAGGGCCGCCCCGCTGATGAGTAGTTTTTTCAGTGAGGGCAGCAGCAGTGTATTTTTATACAGCGGCAGGAGGCCGCGTAACTGAGTCGGCACGAGAAAGGTAGCCGTTGCCTTTGCTGCGTTAATGGCCGCGATGAGTTGCTCTGGTTTATGCGGCGGCGGATCCAGGATCACGGTCGCACCGGCGGCCAGAAAGGCCATGCCGAAAGAACGACCGGCGCCGAAGTATAGTGGTGTCAGGCCGATGAAGCGATCTTGTGCATCAAAACCGATCGTTTTCCATTGACTGACAAAGCGTTGATACATCTGTTCGTGGGTGACTAACGCGCCTTTGGGTTTGCCGGTGGTGCCGGATGACAAGGAAATCAGCAAGGGCAGGGCTGCCGTCTCAGGCATGGATGGTGGGGCGTGCGCGGCCGTGAACCAAGCAGTATCCAGCCTCAGGGTTTGATGGTTTCCCAGTGGCGCTTCCTCTTCCACGATGACCAGTTTTGCCTGAAACGCAGCAGCCACGGCAATCTTCTCGGTTGTGGTCCAGCGGTGATCGATGGGCAGGATAACTGCGCCAAGACGGGCAAGGGCGTAATGCAGGATTAAATGCGACGGATGCTCTCGTAAGGCAAGGCCGATGCGGTCCCCTGATGCGACGCCGTGGTTATGAAGATGGCCGGCGCAAGCCTCTATCTGGCACCATAGCTCGGCATAGTCTAAGCGCTCGGCATGAAATTCTAGCGCGGTTTTGGCAGGCCGTGCGCTTGCGTGGGCTTGCAGAAGGGCGCTCAGGTTCATAGCCGCAGGAGCCTTAGTTAAAAGTTATAAATGCGCTTGACGTTAGCACGCAGGAGTTTCTGCATGACCTGCGGCTTTAGCGCAAGCGCCTCGATCTCGGCCATTGTCCGCCCAAAATCCAGCACCGGAAAATCCGTACCGAAGATCACCTTGTCCTGGCCGTAGCTGTTTACATACTGGACGAAACTGGCCGGCCAGTACTTCGGGCTATGGGCGTCCGAGCCGATATAGACGTTTTTGTGTTTCCAGGCCATGGCGATCATCTCATCCACCCAGGGAATGCCGACATGTATGCCGATAATTTTTAATTCAGGAAAATCACAGGCGACCGTATCCAGGCTGATCGGCCGCCCGACGCTGCGGCAGGGAAAATCCTGTGCATAGACCATTGATTGCCCCACCTGCATTTGAATGGGAATATCCAGCTCACAACATTTCGCATAGAAGGGATAATATTTTGCGTGATCCGGTGCCAGTTCAAACCAGTGCGGATACAGATGGGCGCCGATAAAGCCGCGTTCCTTCACCGCCGCTTCTAGCTGCCGGACACCTGCCATGCCCATAAAGGGATCAATGCCGAGCAGGCCGGAGAAATGTTCCGGATACGCAGCCACCGCATCAGCCACGAGCTCAGGCGGCAGATGATAACAACCGGGCAAGCCAGGGCGGCCGGTCTTGACCGCGATCAAAAAGGCGTGTTCAATGCCGGCGCCTTGCATGCGCTCGATCATCTGCTCCAGCGAAAGCCCTTTCATCAGCGCATCCGCGGCCTTCATCTTGCCAACAAAAAAACCAGGCCCCCAATCCGGCCGCACAGACAAGGCCTCCTCAGTCCAGATGTTGACGACGGCATCGATTGCCTTGATGCTGCTTGTCATAGTCATCTCCGTTTTTTATAGTAGAGGCGCTGATTTAACCACAGATCTTGCATTTTATAAACCCGCGGAGATAGATCTTGAGTTTATTCAACAACATTAGCGTAGTGACAATAAGCTGCGCTGATATAAGGCCAAGCCAAGAGGCGTATTGTCGCCATCTGTACCATGAAGTGGTTGCGGCGGGCGAGGTCAGCGCAGAATTGGCCAAGGCCTGGGGGCTGGCGGGCATGGCCGGTGCCGAGTATGCCTTGCTCTCCCCGGCAGCAGACGGCCAGCATTTCATCAGGTTGATACAGACTGCGGATACTCCTGATTATAAACCCTTTACCACCTTTGGCTGGAACGCCATAGAAATTGCCGTTAAAAATGTTGATCGCTTGGCCGCCGCTCTTAAGGATTCGCCCTTTGAAATAGTCGGCCCGCCCGATGATTTGTCTTTTAGCAACATGATCCGCGCCTGTCAGGTGGTGGGGCCATCCAAAGAGGTATTGTATCTCACCGAGATAAAGGGCGAGGTGCCGGGCTTTGAGCTACCGCAGATAAGCCGGGAGGTAGGACATTGCTTCGTCACGATCTTGGGTTCAAGCAATATAAGCGCCACGATCGCGTTTTATCATGACAACATGGCGGTGCAGAAGTCGCCGCTTATTGATGCACGATTGAGCGTCTTGTCTGCCGCGCTGGGCCTGCCGCGTGAACACCGGCATAAAATTTCCGCGCTTACACTCAGCCCGGGTTATCTGCTGGAAGTCGATCAGTTTCCCGAGACAACAGCACACCGGGCGTCTTTGTCCGGGCAACTGGTCCCCGGAATTTCTATGGTCAGCTTTGCGGTGGATGACATCAGTCATATTTCGCAGCACTTGTCTGCATCGGCAATAGCCTGTGATGACAGGCCCTACTCAGGTCGTCGAGTCGCAACATTGTACGGCCCGGATAATGAACAGATTGAGTTGATAGAGGCCGGTTCAAGGAAACCCTGATTTATTCAGGGCTTCCTTTGTGTAAAGCCTTTAGGCAGTCCGGCATCGGGCGTAAAGCCGTACAGAGGTTCATCGGGCAATGCCTCCTGGATAATCTCCCGGATGGTGAGCAGCCTGTTTAGATCTATGCCGGTTCTAAGGCCCATGGACTCCAGCATAAAGACCAGGTCTTCGGTTACGATATTGCCGCTGGCACCGGGCGCAAAGGGACAACCGCCCAGACCGCCCAATGAGCTATCGATGGTGGTGATGCCACATTCCAGGGCGGCGATGACGTTTGCCAGGCCAAGTCCGCGTGTATTGTGCAGATGCACACCGGTCAAATTCTCATCGCCCACCGCGCTTCTCACCATCTTTATCAAACGCCTTACCTGGGCCGGATTGGCATAACCGCTGGTATCGGACAAACTCACTTCATCGCAGCCCACCTGCATGAGTTTTTCTGCAAAGTGAACCACGCTGGCCTCATCCACCTTGCCTTCCAGGGTGCAACCAAAGGCCGTTGATAAACCCGCCTCAAAATGCGGCCGTTGCTCAATCGCCTGTTGTTTAATCAAGCGGCTGATTCGTTCCACTTCCGTAATCATTTCCGCATGGCTTCTACGTACATTCTTCAGGCTGTGCGTCTCGCTGACCGAGAAGGGGATGGAAATCTTATCGGCCCCGGCCTGGACGGCATGTTCAGCACCCTTTAGATTCGGCACCAACACCGCAACCGTCAGCCCCTCAATCTGTCCGGCGAATTTCACCACATCCGCCGTATCGGCGAGTTGCGGTAGAACCTTTGCCGGGACGAATGAGCCGACCTCAATCTCACCGACACCGGCAGCGGCTTCCGCCGCGATCCATGCCTGCTTTGCCTGAGTCGGCATGATCGAGGCGGTATTCTGCAGCCCGTCCCGCGGCCCGACTTCACTGATTAAAATGTCAATTTCACTCATAATTTATTGAAAAATATTAAAAACGAAGGCCTCTGCGAAACATCAATATTCCGGCTTAACTTGCCATCATGCTATCATTATACAACAATTTGCCCGGCAAACCGAAAACGTGAAGCGGATGCAAATGACACCAATAACATCATGACCTTTTCAGCACAGGTGAAGGCAATATGACGCAGCATGAATTACCACTCTCAAGCGTAAGGGTAATCGAATTCTCTCACATGGTGATGGGGCCGAGTTGTGGGCTGTTACTGGCCGATCTGGGCGCGGATGTGGTTAAGGTTGAACCCTTGAGCGGTGATAACACACGGCGTCTGCGCGGCTCGGGTGCCGGTTATTTTTCCATGTACAACCGCAACAAACGCAGTATCTGCATCGATCTGAAATCAGGGCAGGGGCACGCCATCGCTAAACGCATGGTCGATGGTGCCGATGTCTTGATTGAAAATTTTCGCCCCGGCGCGATGGATAAATTGGGTTATGGCTATGATGAATTATCCAAGGACAATAAAAGGCTGATCTATTGCTCCGCGCGTGGATTTTTATCCGGGCCCTATGAACATCGCACCGCGCTAGATGAGGTGGCACAGATGATGGGCGGATTGGCCTATATGACGGGGCCGCCGGGACAGCCCTTGCGCGCCGGGGCATCAGTGATCGATGTAGTGGGCGGCATGTTTGGTGTGATCGGCATCTTGTCCGCCCTGCAGATGCGCTATCGAAGCGGCAGCGGCCAACAGATCAATAGCGCCTTGTTTGAAAGTACGGCCTTTCTGGTGGGTCAGCACATGGCGCAGTTTGCCGTTACCGGTGAGCCAGCACCGCCCATGCCGGTGCGTATCGCGGCATGGGCTGTCTATGATGTCTTTGCTACCAACGATGATGAACAGGTATTTGTTGCGGTGGTAAGCGACACGCAGTGGCAGAAATTCTGCCGACATTTTTCCCTGAGTGATTTTCAGGAAGATGAAAGTCTTGACACAAATGCCGAACGGGTTGCGCAGCGCGAGAGGATTATCCCGCGAGTGCAGGCGCTGTTTGCAGGCTTTAGCAAGGCGGAATTGATGTCCAGTCTGGAGCAGTGCGGATTGCCCTTCGCGCCGATTTCCAAACCGGAAGACTTATTCGAAGATCCGCATTTGCTGGCATCAGGTGGGCTGCTGGATATTGATACCACGACAGGGCAGGAAACCCGATTGCCGGCGCTCCCCTTGCAGATGGACGGCAAACGTTTTGGCCTTAGGTCTAATGTGCCGACACAGGGCGAGCATACCCGAGAGGTCTTGCAGGAACTTGGTTTGGACGATGCTGCAATAGAAGATTTGGCGGCGAAAAATATCGTCGCGCTTGCGTGATTATAAATAGGCCCAGCTGCGTTGTTTTCTGTCTTGTGCTTGAAATCCTTCGATGGCCTTACTATGTTTCAAGCTCATGTCTATGGCGTCTAAGCCCTGCAGCAGCATTTCTTTGTGCACGGCTTCAATGTCGAAATGAAACTCATCGCCGGCATTGCTGCTTACTGTCGTATCGACCAGGTTGATATGGATGCGATTGGCCGGCGGCGATTCCATGCAGTATTCAGCCAATGCAGCGATGTTTTCTTCCGGCAATTTAATCGGCAACAGGCCGTTACGCACGGCGTTGTTATAGAAGATGGCGCCGAAGCTGGGGGCGATGATCGCCCGGAAACCGTATTCGCAGAGCGCCCAGACCGCATGTTCCCTGGAAGAGCCGCAGCCAAAATTATTGCCGGTCAATAGAATACTGGCACCGACGTAGTCAGGCCTGTTGAGGATGAACGCAGGATTCTCGCCCTGCCTTTCGTTGCTCTCATAGAGATAGCGCCAGCCGGCAAACAGCCCCTCACCCAAACCCTGTTTTGAAACCCGCTTCATTTCCGTTGATGGAATTATGGCGTCCGTGTCAATGTTGATGCGCAGCAAGGGTGCAGCAATGCCGCTATGCCGGGTAAAGGCCTTCATGCGCTGTTGTCCAGTCGGCGTGCGTCCGTGATAAAACCGGTAATGGCGGAGGCCGCCACCGTTGCCGGACTGGCCAGGTGCGAACGTGCGCCGCGGCCTTGTCTGCCTTCAAAGTTGCGGTTGGTGCTGGTGATGATCCGCTCGCCCTGGGCGAAGCCTTCGCCGCCCGCATAAAAACACATGGAGCAACCGGACTCACGCCACGCAAAGCCGGCATCTAAAAATACCCGGTCAATGCCTTCCTGTTCCGCTTTATGCTTAACCTGACTGGAGCCGGGCACACAGATTGCCTTCACCCCGGCGGCGATCTTGTTGCCTTTTAGGATCCTCGCCGCCTCGCGCAGATCGCTTAGACGGCTATTTGTGCATGAGCCGATGAAGGCGGCATCAATGGCGATGCTGTTCATTGCGGTGCCGGGAGCAAGTCCCATGTAATTGAGCGCGCGCTGCATGGCGAGGCGGGTGCTGTTGTCATCTTCTTCCGCAGGGTCTGGGATCGACTCAGAGATGCCCAGCGCATGTTGTGGGCTTGTGCCCCAGGTTACAGTCGGCTCAATGGCGGAGCAATCAATGTGCAGCTCTTTGTCATAGCCGGCGTCTTCATCAGTGCGCAACTGCCGCCAGTAGGCATGCGCCTGTTCCCATTGCTCATCCTTCGGCGCATAGGGCCTGCCCACAACATAGTCCAGGGTCTTTTCATCAGGCGCGATCAGGCCAGTGAAGGCGGAGAATTCAACCGCCATGTTGCATAAGGTCATCCTGCTCTCAAGGGCCAGGGCATCAATGACAGCGCCGCGGAATTCGATGGCACAACCAGCACCGCCTGCGGCGGAGTAAGTGCGGATCAAGTGCAAAATAATATCCTTTGCCGTAACGCCGACGGCCAGTTTTCCATCTAAGTGCACACACATCTGCTTGGGCTTGACAACCTTCAAGGTCTCGGTCGCCAGCGCATGTTCGCAGTCGCTGGAACCGATGCCCCAGGCCAGGGCGCCCAGTGCGCCCAAGGTGCAGGTGTGGCTGTCCGGGCAGACGATGGTGAGTCCCGGCAAGGCAATGCCCTGTTCTGCGGAGATGACATGGGAGATCCCCTGGCGCGGGTCATCCAGGTCAAACAGGGTAATGCCGGCCTCTTGCGCGGCCTGGCGGGTGCGGGTGATGAACTGTTTGCCGCCCGGCATGGTGGTCTCATCGCTACGACCCGGGAAGGTATCGACAATATGATCCATCGTGCAGAAGGCATGCCCGGGATTTCTCACTGTGCGCTGTGCGGCGGCCATGCTGCTCAGGGCGATGCTACCGGTGCGCTCATGCAGGAAGATGCGGTCTATGTGCAGCAGGGAGGCGCCATCGTCCAGTTCTGTGATGAGATGGGCGTCCCAGATATTGTCGAACAGCGTTTTTGGCATTTTCCCTAATCAAGACTGTATATTTCCGGCAATTATGCTATAAAAGTATATCATTATCACTTTAAGGCAGCCCCGATTTAATCAGGCTTTCCTTTCTTATCAGACTAAAGGGGAGGAACAACGTGGCGGATGAAATTGATTTACTCATAAAGAACGTACGGCCGGTCAGACCTGGCAGTGACACGGTGGATAGCGGTGATATTGCCGTTTCCGGGGGCAAGTTTGTGGAGGTGGCGGCGAATGTTGATCCAGCGACAGCCAAGCAGGTGGTGGACGGCAAGGGCCTGCTGGCCTTTCCTGGGGCGGTGGATGCGCACATGCACACCGGCATCTACTCGCCCTTGGCGGAAGATGCGCTCAGCGAGAGCCGCGCAGCAGCAATGGGCGGGGTCACTTCCAGCCTGAATTATATGCGCACCGGCATGTATTATCTTAACAAGGGCGGGCCCTACAGTGAATTTTTCCCGGAAGTCTTGGACATATCCGCCAATCGCTTTCACGTGGATTACGCCTATCACTTGGCACCCATGAATGCCGAGCATATCGATGAGATCGAGGCGCTGATTGACCAGCACGGGGTCATGTCGTTTAAGATTTTCATGTTTTATGGCTCCCACGGTCTGCATGGCAAATCCGATGATCAAAGCAGCTTTCTGATGATCGGCAAAGATGAGCGCTATGACATTGCCCACTTTGAGTTTGTGATGCGCGGCATACAAAGGGCCATGCTGCGCTTTCCTGAGAAAGCCGAGCAGATCAGTCTGAGCCTGCATTGCGAGACGGCGGAGATCATGCGCGCCTATACAAAGATGGTGGAGTCCGAAGGCAAGTTGCAGGGCTTGCCTGCCTACCATGCCTCGCGCCCGCCGCATTCTGAAGGGCTGGCGATCTTTATCGCCTCCTATCTCGCCCATGAAACGGATTGTGCGAATATCAATTTATTGCATCTGACCTCGCGCAAGGCGGTGGATGCGGCTTTGTTGATGGCGGATGCCTTCCCCCATATCAACTTCCGCCGTGAAGTAACCATCGGTCATCTCGTGCTGGATGTTGATTCGGAGTGCGGCAATCTGGCCAAGGTCAATCCGCCCATCCGTCCACGCGAAGACGTTGAATATCTCTGGCAGATGTTGCTGGATAGAAAGCTGGACTGGGTGGTGAGCGACCATGCCTGTTGCAAACATGAGATGAAGGTGAATCAGGAGACGCCGGACAATGTCTTTCTGGCCAAGTCTGGTTTTGGCGGCACCGAGTATCTGGTGCCGGCGCTGGTCAGTGAAGGCACACGGCGCGGCATGAGTCTCAATCACATTGCCGAGCTGATCAGTTACAATCCGGCCAAGCGTTATGGCCTGAATCACAAGGGCGATATCGCCCCGGACTACGATGCCGACCTTATCCTGATCGACCCCAATGACAGCTGGGTCATCCGGGCGGAAGGCTCTGAATCCACGCAGGGTTACACGCCCTTTGAAGGCATAGAATTATCCGCAAAGATAAAACAGACCTATCTTCGCGGCCAGTTGATCTACGATGGCAATATCATCGGCGAGCCTAGGGGTCAGTATCTACACAGGCCGTATTGAAGGACGCTGACTCAGTGAACGGCGGGCGAGCAGGAATCAGCAGGCACCGCCGGCTGCGGCGGCGGATTGTGGGAGTAACGATAAACACCCAAGCACTGGCTTGTAAGGAGGACGCATGGTAACTGAACTTGCTGTATTAAAATGGCTGCACATCCTGGCGATGGTGTATTGGCTGGGCGGGGAATGGGGCGTTTTCCAGACCTCGTACAATGTCATCAACCGTAACCTGGCGATGGATGAACGCCGTCGGCACATGGAAACCGCCTACCGCATCGATATCCTGGCACGCACTGGCATCATCCTGCTGCTGCCTTTAGGGCTGCACATGGGTCATCTCTGGGGGTTGCAACCCTACGGCGGCGGCTGGCTGACATTGATGTGGATAGTGTTCGCCGCCTGGCTCAGCTTGACCTGGATGGCCTTTATTAAACGCGAGACCGACCAGGGCATCCGCCTGACCCGCATTGATGAAGGCATACGCTTCTTCGTCATCCCCCTTTTGCTGCTGACTAGTATCAGCTCGCTGCTGGGCTACGGCCCCTTTGTGGCCGGCTCAGGTCTAAACTGGTATGCCAGCAAGATCCTGCTCTATAGCCTGCTGCTGGTGATCGGGCTGCAACTGCGCTTCATCATGCGCGAGTGGACGCTGTTATTTCGACAGTTGGCAAGCGACGACGCTGCCCCGGAGGTGGAAGAGACGCTCAGCCGCTCGATCCGCTTTGGCCGTCGGCTGGCCTATGTATATTGGATCGGCATCGCCGGGGTGGCCTTTCTGGGCGCGGTCAAGCCGTTTTAGCCGCGCTGACCCACGCCATAAAAAGCACACCGGTCTAAGCAAGAGCGAGGAAGGCAAGCACAATGCGAATATTCTCCGGCTGGTGGGTGCTCCTGGGCCTGCTCCTGATCTACATGGCGAATAACGGCATCCTGATGAACACCCTACCGTTGTTCTACCCGGAATTGATGGCCGAGTTCGGCTGGAACGAGGATCAGGTCACCGGCCCGGCGGCGCTGTTCTTCATCCTCGCCGCCATCTTGACCCCGCCCATCGGCGCCCTGTTTGATCGCTACTCCACCCGCGGCGTGATGGCCGTAGGCATCGGGGTGGTCATCATCGGCCTAGTCCTGTACCCCAACATCGGCTCCCTGACGCAGCTCACCCTGGTCTATCTCATCTTCGCCGTTGGGCTGGCCAGCTGTGGCCTGGTGCCGAACATGCTGATCTTAACGCGCTGGTTTGCGCGCTATCGCGGCATCGCGGTAGGCATCTTGCTGATGGGCTCCAGCTTAGGCGGCGCGCTGTTCCCCCTGTTGGTCAGGGAAACGCTGGTTAGCGGCGGCTGGCGCGAGGCGGTGGCCAGCATCACTGTGGTCGGCACGGTGATGATGCTGGTGGCGATACTCTTTCTCGTTAAAAACTTTCCCGCCGATAAGGGACTGCATATTGACGGCGATGACAGTGATACCCCCGGCGATGACCATGCCGACCAGTCAAGGTCGGAGCCGGAGTCGGCACCGGCCGCGCCGGCCGGACACACCCTGCGCTCGGCGCTGAAGACGCAGGTGTTCTATCTGCTGGCCGTGGCCACGGCCACCTTGTGGTTTTGCATCGTTGGCATCTTCAACCACCAGCCGATCTTCCTGCGCCAGGACATAGGCGTGGCCGTGGAAGTCTTTCCCATCCTGTTGAGCCTGTTCTTCTGGAGCGCCATCATCGGCAAGCTCTTATTCGGCTACCTGTGCGATAAATTCAACCGCATCGTCATCCTGCTGGCCTCGGTGATCAACCTGATCATCGGCCTGTTGCTGCTGCGCATCGTCAACCTGGAGACGGCCTGGATGCTGTATGCCTACGTGGTCATCCTGGGCGCAGGTTTTAGCGGTGCCTTCACCATGATCCAGGTGGTGATCGCCGAGTTCTTCGCCGGCAACTCCTTCGGCAAGATTTTAGGTGTCTATACCATGATCGACTCCATCGCCGGTGGCTTAGGCATCAAATACTTAGGCGCGAGCCGGGTGGCTGATGGTAGTTATCTGCCGGCCTTCACTACACTCACCGTGCTGTGCGTCATCGTCTGCTTCATGTTGTTGTACCTGATGCGTCTGCACCGGCAACACCGGCAGCAGCAAGCGACGGCCTAGCCGCGCTGCCCGCGCTTAAGGCGCACCGAAGCAGGGCAGGGGCGCAGCCCTCAGCGGCCACATACGCAGCCTTTCCCGCGCCCGGGCCCGTCATTCCTGGCTTGACCAGGAATCTGTAGAAAAATGCCCCCCGACCTTTTCCGCCTTGGCCTGAACAGGGGGGCAGACTATTCCCGTGAAAGCTCGTCCCCTTGCAAACGGAGACGAGAATCCAAAGGTTTTTTGGGCGCTTCCCCATGACTGGATTCCTGCTTCCGCAGGAATGACGAGGGAAATTCCACCCGGCTTGCCCGCCTGCATATACCCCGTCATTCCCCGTGTCCAGCCAAGTCCCTGGCACCGACCAGGGAACGGGGCAGGCTCTGCGCAAGCAGGAATCTATAGCAGAGAGTCCTCCGCAGGCCGCCCTCCCTGCCCCGCGTTCTGTTGCATAGATGAGACAGAAAAAATTATAAGGGGTATTTTACAACAGCCGATCTCTGTGCTATCTTTCCATGGAACTCGCCCCGGCCTGATCCAAGCCCGGAGGGCGAACCCCTAACCAAGCTTTAAGGAGGTCATACCATGTTCACGCTCATTCAACGCCGTCTTTCAAACCGCCTGACCAGCACGACCGAAGAGTCAAGGGAAAGGGCGGCTTCTTTAACATGGCACGCCTTGTGGTTCGCTTTGGTTCTCACCCTGGCCCTGCCCAATGCCGCCAGCGCCCAGATAGAGGAAGTCGTGGTCACCGCCCAGCGGCGCGCCGAGTCCTTGCAGGATGTGCCGCTGGCCGTCTCGGCCTTCTCCGCCCAGCAGGCGACCCGAATGGGGGTCACGGAGACGCTTGATCTCGCCCGCCTGACGCCGAATTTCATCGCCCAGAACAACACCGGACTGGGGACGGCGAATAGCTACGCCTTGCGCGGCTTGAGTAACACGGAATCCATCGCCACCTTCGACCCGCCGGTGGGCACCTATATCGATGATTTTTTCATCCAACGCCAAAACGCCAACAACTACGCCCTGTTCGATATCGAGCGCATTGAGGTCTTGCGCGGCCCGCAGGGCACCTTGTTCGGCCGCAACACCACAGGCGGTGCCGTGCGCATTATCTTGAAAGAACCGGGGGATGAATTTGGCGGCTTCGTTGAGGCCGGGCTTGGCCGCTATGACCGTGTGCATTTCCGCGGCAGCGTGGATGTGCCCATATCCGTCGAGGATATTCGCGGCAAGTTCTCCGCCTACTACATCAATGACGATGGCTTCGTGAAGAACGAAAAGACCAGGGAGGATGACATCAACAAGGAGAGAAATATCGGGCTGCGCGGCGCGCTGCGATGGGACCTGGCACCGCACATCACTTGGGACGCAGCCCTTGCCTACATTGAGCATGACCACGCCAACCTGCTGCACACCGAGAAAGACAACAAGCGCTTTTCCAACACCGGCCTGAAACAGAGTGCGGCGCCCTTTGCCAGCCTCATCACCGGGCACAAGCGCAACTTCGGGCTGGGCAACGGCATCAAATCCATTCATTTCACTTCCGACGTCGAGTGGCAGAGCCGCATCGGCACGGCCAGCATCTTAACCAGCTACTTAGACATGCGCCAGGAATACCTGCTGGATTTCTTCGATGGTGGCGGCCCCACGGGTCTCTTCACCGTCGCCAACGAAAGCCGGCACAAGCAGTTCTCGCAAGAAGTAAAGCTCAGCGGCCGGGCGCTGGGGGATACGCTCAATTATGTCGCCGGCCTTTTCTATTTTAACGAGGACAATGAAACGGACTACGCCTCGTATAACTTCTTTGCCACCTTTCGCCGCCTGGCACCCCTGGAATATGATCGCATCCTGGACAACGGCGTGGATTCCTGGGCGCTGTACGGCCAGCTTGACTGGCGGGTGCACGAGCAATGGACCTTGACCGCCGGCCTGCGTTACACCGATGAGAGCAAGGACTTTGGCATCACCGATAACGGCAACAGCCAGGCGCGCAGCCGCTTTGGCGATGCCGAGTTGCTGCAGGCGGGGATCTCGCTGGAGCAAAATAAGAAGATCCTCACGCCGCGCTTTGCCGTTGAATACCGGCATAGCGATGATCTGATGGTGTTCGCATCAGCCACGCGCGGGTTCAAGTCCGGCGGCTGGAACGCCAGGGGCGTGCCGGCAGATCAACTGGAGGCCTTTGCGCCGGAGACGGTGTGGAATTACGAGGCGGGGCTGCGCTCTGAATGGCTGGCTTCCCGCCTGCGCGTGAACCTGACCGGTTTCTACTCGGACGTCAGCGATTTTCAGCTACCGGGCGGGGTTGACACGGGTGCCGGCATTGAATTTATCACCGGCAACTTTGCCGATCTGGAGGTGTATGGCTTTGAAGCGGAATTGCAATTCACCCCGGTTGAGCGTTTGTATCTGTACGCCAATATCGGCATCATGGAAGCGGACTATAAAAACATCGCTGCGTCCGTTCTCGAACAGCAGCAGCGTTGCCGCGAGAAGAAGCAAGACTGCCTGCAAAGCATTGTGAACGCAACCGGCGACATCGCCCCGCCGACACGCACCCCGGAGCATACCGTCGCCATCGGCGGCTGGTACACGCTGCCCATCGGCGAGAACATGAACCTGATCCCCGCCATCAATGTGACCGACTATGGCGCGCACAACGTCAACACCAGCGGCGCCGCTGCCGCCTTGCTGTACGGCTATACGCTGGTCAGCGGCGGCGTAACCCTGCAACACACCACGCAGGATTGGTCCTTGACGGCATCTTGCAAGAACTGCACCGATCAGGAGTACTTTGTCACCTACCTGGCCACCAAACTCTACCTTGGCGACCCCGCCACTTGGTCGCTGACCTTTAACAAGCGATTTTGACTCGCTAATGGAAAAGCAGAGCCTTCACAGACGCCGGCCTCGAGCCGGCGCTTTTTTTAAGGGCTTTTTGCAAGGGGATTTCGGGAGGTATCCCGTGGCGCGTTTAGTTGGGTGGAAGGGTGCGCTGTTGACGGAGCAACTGATGTAAAATTATTTCTCATAGCCGAGCAGAACGAAGTCTTCTTCATAGAGGGCGTAGATTTTGGCCTTTTGCTCGTCAGTCAAGACCGGATAGGGGCCGGTATGCAGGTGACGGCTGTTGTTTTTATGGTGGCGGGGGACTGGCTCGCCCACCACCGTATCCAGGTATGCGAACACCGCGGCCATGTCTTCCGTTCTGCCGATGAACTCATAGGGGCTGAGATCAGAACCGATGATGAGATGCTGTGGACGGATGTGGGTATCGGCCATTGTTACCCGCTTCCCCCCGACAATGGCCACGCGCTCACCGGCCAAGAGCGCATCCAGATACTGATCAATTTGCAAGGGCTGCTGCCGCAGGTGCCTTGCCCCGTTCATGTAATTGAGCATGTAGTAGGATAAAAAGCGCGCATACGGGTTTCTGACCACGGTGAAAATGCGCCAGCCCTTGTATGTGGTTTGCAGGGTTTCCCTAAGCCGACAGTAGTCAAGATGCGTGTACCCGAAGCGGGTGTGGAAGGCCGGTGTGCCGAGTACATCCCGGCAGGCGGGGCGAAAGCGCAGCAGGGCGTATTTTATTGAGGCGCAACCGGTCTTGGGGATTTCCACATACAGCAGCCGCCGTTCCGGGATCTCGTGCGTTGGTACGCGGAACTGTAGGGGGATCGCCCAGCGTCTCCAGATACGCAGGATTCTTCTTAAATAGCTCAAGGGTCGCATACTATTCTCGACGTATTAAGGAATCTCAGGATGTGTTCTTTGGTGCACCGTTTGAGGGAAGCAACGGAGCGTAGCGTCCTCCGGCACAGGAGGCCTGGTATGGGAGGTTGAGGGCGAACTTTGTGTAATCCAGTCGTATGCCTTGGCTGTTCAAGACTCGTCTGGCTAGAAAAAGGACTTAACCAGAACCGCGATCATCAGCACGATCATAATGCGGTTTGTTACGCGCACTTCAGCAAGCATAACCTCCAACCTTTTTAGCCGCTCGTCAATCATGCCGCTCGCTTCTCTTTCACCAGATATACCCTGTTCCTCACAAGTATAGCTGGCTAACCCGCTGACAATCAATGCTGACAAATAAATCAGCCCGCCGCCGCATCGCCAGCCTATTTCAACTCCGACAGCAGTTGATTCAACTCCACGACATAGCCATCGGGGTCGATCAGTACGCTGACCTTTACCTTGATCATGCCCCGGCCCTGGTAGTCGGGATAGCGCGTCTCGCTGGGTTCATCCAACACTTTAACGCCCAAGGTCTTGCGCGCCGCTTCAAAACGAGACTCCAGGTTGTCGGTGTTGAACACCAGCACGATGCTGCCGATGGAAAAGGGTTCAGCACCCTGATTGACCGGCTGCTTTGCAGGTTTCCGGTATTGCAACAGGCCGATGACGCCGATGTAATCATCGTTGGCCTGCAAGAACACTAGGCGCAGGGCGCGCTCGGCGCTGGCTACGTCTTTCGCCTCGCGCGGGGTGCGAATCTCCCGATCATAGATCACCTTCAAGCCTAAGGCATCGCGATAAAAGGCCAGCGATTTGTCGATGTCGCGCACCACTAAGGTGGTGCGCCGGAGATCAATATCAATGCGCTCAGCTTCCGGCACCGGCGCGGCCTGCACACTTGCCAGGCCCATCACCTGACCGCCGAGCAGGGCGCTGCACAGCAAGACGGCCAGCAGCGGCTTTCGCATCAAGCTATTCATCTTTTTGCCTCCTCGCGTCATCAATGAATTTTTTGAAATAGGTCCAGCTGGTCTCGTTGGGGCGCTCATCATCACCGGACGGCGGCTGGGTGTATTGCGGGTA
>CAVLYW010000050.1:84600-145600 GCA_963675345.1 Trididemnum clinides
GTTGGCCTTGATCTCATCCTTAATCAGCGCCGGCAGCGCATCCCAGCTATCCAAGTTCTTGCCGGTGGCGTTCACATACATCAGGCCGGGGCGGCTGCCCATCTTCATCCACGGCAGCCATTGGGCGATCCGCACCCATGCGATATTCATCGTCCCCCGATCTTTGGACAGATCGGCGAAATCATCCAGTTGCGTGGAGAAGTCAAAGATTTCGGTGGCGTGATAAGTGCCGCCGACATAGTCCTGATAATCCCCGCCGAGTGCGTTGGTGTAGAACAGCGGGATTTCGTAATTGATGAAGGCCGTGCCGTCAATTTCCTCAAACTGAAAACTGCGCTCCTTGCCGTCGCGACCGATGGGAAATTGCGGCGGCTGGTTGACCGGATCGTTGGCGACATGAACGACCTCAACACGCTCGCCCGTCCACGGGTTGTCCCATTGTCGCAGGATCGCGCCGCTCTTTGGATCAAGATACAACATGATCTCGCGCGAGACCTTGCGAAAGCCCTCGCCCCGCTCTTTATCGCGCACGGTGACGCACTGGCGCACACTCATGCCCAGCACACCGAACAGCAGTTTGTCGCGCTCGCCCGGCACACGCGAGTAGGCGCGGCCCTGCCATTGATAGGTGACGGGGTCGTTGTCTTGCAGCGAGCACAGCAGCTTGCGCTGCGCCTGCACGGCACCCTCGCCGGTGTTGAAATCGATGGTCTTGCCCGCTTGGGCCGGGCTTACGAAGATCAGCAGTAGGCTGAGTATCAAAGAAGTGGATAGGTTCCTAGGCATGGCATTCTCTCCTAAAAAGGCGATTGTGAAATGACTGTCGGCGATCATACCTGATGCGGCGGGGCTGATAAAGCCGATTGACTGAATTTTGTCGGCTGGCGGCGTTTGGTAGTGCTATCAGAGACGATAGCCCGGGCGGGTCTGAATAAAGGATCACCCCGCAGCGTGGCGTCCCCCGAAGAAAGAAAAGTGCTGGAGCTACGTTCCAGCACTTTCATCAGCAGTCCACGGCACTACCTAAAAGTAGTGCCAGGCCTTTGCTTGGCCGTCCGCCTTACGGCGAGGATGCTTCAGGCGGCGCTGGTGGTGCTTCGGGTGCCGCTGGCGCTGCTTCAGGCATATCCTCCACAGCAGGTTCGGCCATTTCCATGCCTTCTTGCATCATCTGCCCGGCCTCGGCTTCCATATCCCCGGCCATATCGCCCATTCCCTCGCCCATGCTGTCCATGGCCTCTCCTGCCATTGCCGCAGACTCTTCAGCCATGGCATCCGCCTCGTCGGTGATGGCCTCAGCAGCATCTGCGGCAAGCTCGCCGCCGGCTGCATCCGCCCCTTCCATTGCCGCAGCTGCAGCCGCTTCATCGGCGCTTGCGGGGGCAGCATCGGCTGCCGGTGCCGCGGTTGCCGCCGTATCGCCAGCGCTCGTCTCCGCCGCTTCATCACCACCCTGACCACAGCCGCTCAGCATCAGCGTGGCTGCTACTGCCAACAAAATGAATAATTTATTTAACATAACCCCTCTCCCGAGCTCTCGCTCTATCTTTGTTACACTTTAGGATGAATAAAATTCCCAGTACCAACCGCAGAGCATAGTCCAGTCCTGCTGCAATAATCAACAAATATATTAGCCTATCGGGGCGAAAATTGCCAAATAAACATCTTATTCATCGGTCACGCAGCCCTCTGCGGCGGATTTGACGTTTTTGATATATTTATACAGCGTGCCGCGCTCCGCCTTGTATGCTGGCATCGCCCATTCAGATCGGCGCCGCTTGAGTTCCTCATCCGTAATCTCCACCTGGATAAGGTTTTGGGAGGCATCAATGGTGATCTTATCCCCGTCTTTCAGCAGGGCAATCGGGCCGCCTTCCTGCGCCTCAGGCACGACGTGGCCGATGATGAAGCCATGCGAGCCGCCGGAGAAACGTCCATCCGTGATCATGGCGACATGCTCGCCTAAGCCGGCACCCATAAGCGCCGCTGTCGGTGTCAGCATCTCCGGCATGCCCGGTCCGCCTTTCGGGCCCTCATAGCGGATGACAACCGCATCGCCCTTTGCTATGCGGCCGTCTTCCAGCGCTTTCAGCATGGCCTCCTCAGAGTCAAAGACCTTTGCCGTGCCGCCAAAGCGCTCGCCTTCCTTGCCGGTGATCTTTGCCACCGCACCGCCGGGGGCCAGGTTGCCGCTTAAGATGCGTAGATGGCCGGAGGCCTTTATGGGCTGCTGCAAGAGGCGGATGACATCCTGCGCGGCCGACAGGGCCGGTATTTCGGCGAGGTTCTCGGCGATGGTGCGGCCGGTGACCGTTTTGCAGTCACCGTTGATGAGATCCTTTTCCAGCAGGTATTTCATCACGGCAGGGATGCCGCCAATGTTGTGCAGGTCTTCCATCACATAGCGGCCGCTGGGTTTGAGATCGGCGAGCAGCGGGGTGCGGGCGCTGGTCTTCGCAAAATCATCGAGTGTTAATGCAACGCCCACTGAACGCGCCATGGCGATCAGATGCAACACGGCATTGGTTGACCCGCCGAGAATGATGACCATGACCATGGCATTTTCAAGGGCTGCACGGGTCATGATGTCAGCCGGCCGTAGATCCAGTTCCAGCAGTCTTTTAATCGCCCTGCCGGCATCAAAACATTCCGCCAGTTTGCCGGGATCGACTGCCGGCGTTGATGAGCTATACGGCAGCGACATGCCTAGTGCCTCGATTGCCGAAGCCATGGTATTGGCGGTGTACATGCCGCCGCAGGCACCGGCACCGGGGCAGGCCCCGGCAACGATGGCGCGCCGCGTATCCTCATCAATGCGGCCGGCGATAAACTCTCCATAACTCTGGAAGGCAGAGATGATATCGACCTTTTGCTCATCCACATAACCGGCCTTGATCGTGCCGCCGTAGATCATCAGCGCCGGACGATTAAGGCGGCCCATTGCCATGAGACAGCCCGGCATATTTTTATCGCAGCCCGGAATGGAGATGTTGGCATCATACCACTGGCCGGCCATCACCGTTTCAATGGAGTCTGCGATCAGGTCGCGCGATTGCAGGGAATAGCTCATGCCATCGGTGCCCATGGACATGCCATCGCTGACACCAACCGTATTAAAACGCATCCCGATGAGCCCGGCATCCTCCACCCCTTCCTTGACCCGTTGCGCCAGGTCTAACAGGTGCATGTTGCAGGGATTGCCCTCATACCAGACACTGGCAATGCCTACCTGGGCCTTGTCCATATCTTTGTCATCAAGCCCGGTGGCATAGAGCATGGCCTGCGAGCCGCCTTGCGACTTAGGCCGGGTGATGCGGGCGCTGTAGCGATTGAGTGCCTTGTCCATCTCCAGTGTCACCAACAATGTTATATTTAGCAAGCTGCGATAGAATACAACAGGGCAGGGAAACCTGTCATTAGTCAAAATCGAAGTTGCGACAAGCCATGTCAGCCAAATTACCGAGATTTATCGATTTATTCAGTGAATTGATCAGCCTGCCGTCGGTCAGCAGCGTGAATCCGGCCATTGACCAGAGCAATCGTCCCGTGGTGGAGCTACTGGCGGGCTGGCTGGATGAATTGGGTTTTGCGGTTGAGTTGATGCCGGTCGCTGGTGCTGCTGGCGATAAGCTGAACCTGATTGCCTGTCTCGGCCGGGGGACAGACGGACTGGTCCTATCTGGCCACACCGACACCGTTCCCTGTAACGAGTCACTCTGGATGCAGTCGCCGTTCAGGTTGACCGAGAAGGATAATCGCCTGTACGGCCTGGGCACATCCGACATGAAGGGCTTTTTCCCCATCGTGCTGGAGACCTTGAAGGCAATGGAGCTGGACCGGATAAAGCGCCCCTTGTACATCTTGGCAACCAGTGATGAGGAGAGCACGATGGCCGGTGCTCGGGCGCTGGTGAATGCAAAACGCCCCGTAGGCAGACACGCATTGATCGGCGAGCCAACCGGCCTGCAACCCATAAGCAGGCATAAGGGCATCATGGTGGAGACCATCAAGCTACTTGGCAGAGCCGGACACTCCAGCGACCCGGCATTGGGGGTCAACGCGCTTGAAGGCATGTACACGGTGATGGGTGCCTTGCTGAACTGGCGCAAGGAAATACAGGCCCGATATAAAAATCCTGCCTTTACGGTTCCCGTGCCGACCATGAATTTTGGTACGATCAAGGGCGGTGATAACCCGAATCGCATCTGTGCTGATTGTGAGTTATCCATTGACCTGCGCCTGTTGCCGCGCATGGAATCTGCGGCCATGCGCACGGACTTGCGCAAGCAGGTAAGGCAGTGTCTTGATGGTTCAGGTCTGAGCGTAGAGTTTGATCCCATCTTCTCCGGCCTGCCACCGATGGAGACGGATAATAATGCTGAGATCGTAAAGATTGCCGAAGATCTATCCGGCATCAAGGCCGGAACCGTGGCATTTGGCACGGAAGGGCCGTATCTGAATGCGATGGGCATGCAGACAGTTGTCTTGGGCCCAGGCGATATTGACCAGGCCCATCAGGCGAATGAATATCTGGCCTTAGAGCGGATTAAGCCGATGCAGAGGCTGTTAGGGCAAATGATTCAGCACTTTTGCCTGTGATGCGTAAAAAATTAGAACACGAATAGTGAGTAACGAATTTTCACAGTTTATCGACTGGTTTCGAGCCGCCTCGCCCTATATTCATGTGCATCGCGGCAAGACCTTCGTGGTGCAGTTTAATGATGCGGGCATTGACGGGAAAATCTTTACGCATCTTGTGCATGATCTTGCCCTGCTGAACGGTTTAGGGATACGCTTGGTGTTGGTCTATGGCGCCCGGCATTCTATCGAGTCCCACCTGCATTCTAAGGGCATCACCTCAAACTATCACCGCGGCCTGCGGGTGACCGATCACGCCACCATAGATTATGTGAAGCAGGTCGTCGGCAGGCTGCGTTTCGATATAGAGGCAAAATTTTCTATGGGGCTGGGGAATACACCGATGTCCAATGCCGAGGTGAAGATCAGCGCCGGTAATTATGTTACGGCAAGGCCGCTGGGGGTGATTGATGGCGTGGATTATCAGTTCACCGGACAGGTGCGCAGCATTCATGTTGATTCTATTCAGAACGACCTGGAGCAAGGCGAGATCGTCCTGATCTCACCCTTGGCCTATTCCACAACCGGCGAGGTCTTTAACTTATCCGCCGATGCCCTGGCGGCGGAGTTGGCGGTGGCACTCGGTGCGGATAAATTGATCTACCTGCTGGACATCAACGAACTACAGGGCGTAACGCACAAGACCATCGATCAGCTGACCCAGGTGGAGGCCGGGATGCTCCTGGAAAAATTCGCGGCGGACTCGGATACCCGACGCTATCTGCATACCGCCATAGAATCTTGTGAGCAGGGCGTACAGCGGGTGCATCTGCTCAATCAGGTCTATGACGGCGTAATATTACAAGAGCTTTTTTCCCGTGACGGCTCCGGCACCATGATCTCCACCAGCACCTATGATGAGATCAGGCCGGCCAATAGTGATGACATCGCACGGGTCATTGAACTGATCGAACCCCTGGAGCGGGAGGGCGTACTGGTCGAGCGCTCCCGAGAAAAGTTCGAACTGGAAATAGATCACTTCACCCTGATGATCCGTGATGGCGTCATCATCGCCTGCGCTGCCTTGTATCCCTTTGCGCAGGAAAAGGTAGCGGAGCTCGCCTGCGTGGTGGTGCATCCTGATTATCACAACGGCGGCAGGGGGCTGGAGTTATTGAATATCCTGGAAGTGCAGGCGAGGAAACTACACATCAGAAGCCTGTTTGTCCTCACAACACAGGCCGAGCACTGGTTTCTCGAACTGGGCTTTGCGGAGTCTTCCATTGAGGCCCTGCCCGTAGCGCGGCAGGCGCTGTATAACTATCAACGCAATGCCAAGGTGCTGGTTAAGGAGCTTTAGTGCGTTTCAGGACATGCCGTGCGCGGCTTGTCCACATGCTAACGAGCGCCCCTGATTAGCTCACGTTTGAGCCGCTGCGCCTCCTGTATTTCCTCCCAGCTAAGGGCCTGCTCCAGCGCATCGCGGCGCCTGGCATCCATGACATTGCCACCATCAGCCAGCAGGCTATACCAGGCAAGCGCCCGGGGCTTATCCTGTGCCACGCCCTTGCCATCCAGATACATGGCGGCCAGATTGCGCTGCGCCACTGCATGGCCTTGGAAGGCGGCGCGTTGATACCACGCGGCCGCCTGTTGTAAGTCTTGCTGCACACCCTCGCCAAAGGCATAGGCGGCACCCACCTTATACTGCGCCGGCGCATAGCCCTGCTCGGCCGATTGCATAAATGCCGCAAAGGCCAGCGCATGATCTTCTCTGGCGCCCTCACCAAAGGCATAGGCCAGACCTAGCTCGTACTGCCGACCGGCCTCTTGAGAAGGATCAGCGCCCGGTGCCTCCGGTGTTGCCCGGGAGTTGCGCACCTGCTCGGCACCGGCTGTACCGCTTAGCGCATCATCATACTCGCTGCCATCATCACCAGACTCACCACCACCAAAGAGGCGCTTGAAAAATCCCTTTTTCTCTTGCGCAAGGACGACTTCATCGGCCTTATCGACGATAGCCTCCCCCGACAACAATTCACCTTCGGATTGACTGCTCTTGCTCAGTCGGGCGAGATTTGCCAGATTTTGACCGGCCGCATCATGGCCCTGCGCAGACGCCTTCTCATACCAATAGGCCGCCTTGACATCACTCTGCTCGACCGCCTTTCCCATTAAAAACATATTGCCCAGGCTGTATTGCGCCTCCGCATTTCCCTGTCTGGCTGCGCGTTGATACCAGTCAATAGCTGCCTCGTCATCCTGCTCCGTGCCCAGGCCCTGATAATACAGCGCGGCAAGCTGGAATTGCGCCTTGGCATCGCCCTGATCGGCGAGCTCACGAAATACCTCAAAGGCATCGGCGTATTCATGGTTTTCCAGGGCCTCAAGCCCACGGCCATATTCATCCTGTGCTGCAACAAAGGCGGGCGCAACAATCTCAGGCGCATAGACCGCCACCGGCTGCGGGGCTTCGTCTGCAACATAAGGCTCCTGCCGGGCAGCGGCGCTGGTGAGTTCTGTCTCTTCTGCCTCAGGCTCAAGCAGAGCAACTGTTTTCTCTTCAACCAACGATTTTTTCTTTCCAAACAGTCTGGCGAAAAGGCCGGGCCTTTTCTTCTCTTCTGCTGGAGTATCGACCTCGATAACTTCGTTGTTGCTGTCCATGCCTTTAATCAACTCGGATGCTGAAATTTCTTCTGCGGATTCTGCGGGCGCTGCTATATCCATTATCAAGGCGAGCGGTTCATCTTCTGTCACCTCCGGCGCAATCTCCTCCACTACCGGTTCAATGTGTTCTTCTTCCTTTTCCTCCGGCACCGCCTCAAGAGTTTCTTCCGTTGCAGGCTCCTCTTCCATGACTTCGCTGGCAATCTCAAGATCGGTCTCGGCGGGCGCTACCGCGGCAATCAACGGCTCCTCTGCCTGGGTTTGAGTCTCGACCTCTTCAACATCTTCTACCGGCGGCGCCTTGTCTTTTCTGGAAAAGAGCCGACTGAAAAAGCTCTTTTTCTTTTGCGTTTGATCCTTTCCTGCTTCGGGGGCGGTGCTGGTCTCGGCAATGCTTGCTTCGATATGAGAGGAATCCTCAGGCAGGCTGGGCTCGATACCTTCCAACTCCAATAATTGTTCCAGCTTCTTCTCCGCTGTTGACTCAGCTGCCGCCGATGCAGCGACATCATCGATCTGTTCTACATCAACTTCTGCTGTGAGTACTTCGGCAGCGGCTAATTCGGCATCTTCTGCAAGGTCATCGGTTGCAGTGGCGGCGGTTTCAGTTGTGGGTGCCTCGGCACCGGCTAATTCAGCATCTTCTGCAAGGCCATCGGTCGCTATGGCGGTGGTTTCAGTGGCCTTGTCTTTTCTGCCAAACAGCCGGCTAAAGAAACCGCGTCTTGGCTCGGCCGCCGCTTCTTCCTCAATGGCTTCCCCGGCCATGCCGACATCGGGCATTGCATGGGCGCTGTCCTGAACTGCTTCTTCCAGGGCCTCTTGCTGAGGTTCAGGCGCTGCCGCAGCGCTCGTTTCAGCATCAATTTCTGCACCAGCGGGCATCTCATCAAGCTCCAGCAGCGTGGCACTATCGATTGTCAGCAGGGGCTCAGTTTCTTCCTCCAACGCAGGCTCTGTCGCAGCGCTGGCCGGTTCTGATTCCAGGGGTTCCAGCTCAGGCATTTCAGGCTGCCCTGCCGCCGGCTGGTCAGATGTGATTCTGCTGCGGGCGGCGCCGGCAATCGCCCGCTCAAGCCCGGCCAATTCATTTTGTGCCGCGGCATAGCCCTGATCGGCGGCCATGCGATACCAGCGCCGCGCCTGATTATAATCCTGGGCCAGGCCCTTGCCGGAGCGATACATAGCGCCGAGATTATATTGGGCCGCGGCATCCCCGCGGTCTGCCGCCATGCGATACCACCGTGCGGCTTTGGCATAATCCTGTGGCAGCCCATCGCCGACATGGTACTTGCTGCCAAGCAATACCTGGGCGCGCACATAGCCTTGATCGGCGGATTTTTTGAACCATCCGGCCGCTTCTGCTGCATCTTGGGCAACACCTTCCCCGTAGGAATAGGAAAGGCCGAGGCTGTATTGGGCAATGGCGTGTCCCTGCTCGGCGGCGCGCCGATACCAGAGCACCGCTTCTTCGTAATCCTGCCCCGTGCCTTCGCCAAAGGCATAGGCGACCGCCAGATTATATTGTGCGTCCGCATCTCCTTGCGCTGCGGCCTTGCGATACCACTTCACAGCCTCCGCATAGCTCTGCGGGACGCCTTCGCCGATGTAATACATATAACCCAGATGCGCCTGGGCCTTGGCATCGCCGCCTTCGGCCAGGCGCATAAATTCCGCCGCGGCGCGGTCATAATCGCCGCTTGAGCGCGCCTGGCTGGCCGAATAGACATCGGCCTGGGCCAGTTGAACAAGGCAGATGGATAAGGAAAAAACAAGCCGGATAGTCATGGTTTTCATCAGCCCCCTTAATAGTGACGGATCGCAATGCGTGTGTTCGGATTTGGCAAACAGTAGACAGTGCTACTATGCCACAAACAACAGGGAAAAATCCACTCCCAGGCCACCATCGAGCAGGACAAGCAGATGCGCGGGGTGCTAATGCAGCGGCGGGTGCGTTAAGGCCGCTATTCCCCTTGATAGGCCCTCGATGGTCAAGGGGAACATTCGCTGCGACATGATCTCCTTCATCATGGAAATCGAGGCCGTGTAGTCCCACTGTGCCTCTGGTATTGGATTAAGCCAGATGGCTGAGGTGTAGCCGCCTAAGATACGTTTCATCCATTGAAGCCCCGGCTCTTCATTCCAATGCTCAACGCTGCCGCCGGCCATCATAATCTCATACGGACTCATGCTGGCATCACCGACGAAGATCAGCTTGTGCTCGCCCCCATATTTATGGATCACTTCCATCGTTGAGACATATTCATTGTGCCGGCGCTGATTATCTCTCCATACGCTTTCATACAGGCAGTTATGGAAATAAAAATATTCAAGATGCTTAAATTCCGTCCGGGCGGCGGAGAATAGCTCCTCACAAAGTTGTACGTGCCGGTCCATAGAGCCGCCGGCATCGAGAAACAACAATACCTTGATCGCATTATGCCGCGCCGGCCTCATGTGGACATCCAGCAGGCCGGCGTTTTTCGCGGTGGCGCTGATGGTCGTGTCGATATCGACCTCATCGGTTGCGCCCTCACGGGCAAACTTTCTTAGTTGACGCAGGGCGATCTTTATGTTGCGTGTGCCCAGCTCAATGCTGTCATCGAGGTTACGGAACTCGCGCTTATCCCAGACCTTGACCGCACGATTGTGGCGGGATTCATGCTGCGCAATGCGCAGCCCTTCCGGATTGTAGCCATAGGCGCCGAAGGGGGAGGTGCCGCCGCTGCCTATCCATTTATTACCGCCGTGATGTTCCTCATCCTGCTCCAGCAGGCGTTCCTGCAAGCTCTGCATGAGTTTCTCCCAGCCGCCCAGCGCCTCAATCTGCTGTTTTTCTTCATCGCTCAGATCCAATGCCCCAGGGCCGCGCAGCCATTCCGCCGGAATGTCCGCAATAATCTCATCAAAGATGGCCTCCATGCCGGCAAAATGCGCGCCAAATACCTGATCGAAGCGATCAAACAAGCGCTCGTCCTTGACCAGCGTTGCGCGTGCCAGGTAATAGAAGGCATCAATGTCAATGTGTGCAACTTGCTTCGCCAGTGCATCCATCAAGGTGAGGTATTCCGTGATCGATGTCGGCAGGCCGGCGGTGCGCAGTTTGTAAAACAGATCGATAAACACTGCTTCAGCCTCCGGCCCCGCGATTCATGAAGACAAGTCGTTCAAATAAATGCACATCCTGCTCGTTTTTCAGCAGGGCGCCGTGCAGCTTGGGGATGATCTTGCGCTGATTGTCCTCGCGCAGGGCTTCTGGTGAGATGTCCTCTGCCAGCAGTAATTTAATCCAGTCCAACAGCTCTGAGGTAGAGGGTTTCTTTTTCAGGCCCGGAACTTCGCGCAGTTCAAAGAATGATTCCAGCGCCCGGCGCAGCAGTTGCTTTTTGATATGCGGATAATGAACCTTGACGATCTGCGCCATCGTGTCGTATTCGGGAAAACGGATATAATGGAAAAAACAACGGCGCAGGAAGGCATCAGGCAGTTCCTTTTCGTTGTTACTGGTGATAATGACAACCGGCCGTTGTTGTGCTGTTATTAATTGCCTGGTCTCATAGACATAAAATTCCATGCGATCCAGTTCCTGCAACAGGTCATTGGGAAACTCTATATCCGCCTTGTCGATTTCATCGATCAACAATACCGGCTGCTGATTGCTATCAAATGCCTCCCATAACTTGCCGCGCAGGATGTAGTTGGCGATGTCATTCACCCGTGGGTCGCCTAATTGTGAATCGCGCAGACGGGCCACGGCATCATATTCATACAGGCCCTGTCTGGCCCGGGTGGTTGATTTGATGTGCCATTCCAGCAGCGGCTTGTTCAAGGCCCTAGCGACTTCCGTTGCCAACAAGGTCTTGCCGGTGCCGGGTTCGCCCTTGATCAACAGCGGGCGCCCGACTGTAATCGCGGCATTTACCGCGGTCATCAGGTCTTCCGTTGCAACATAATTATCGGTCCCGCTAAAACGTGTCTCTGTCATGTTTGGTTTCTCTAATTGATGAGTAATTTTTTTTATTTCCTATTTCATGCGTATGCCAGTTTACCTGAACTATTGCGGGCTGACACCAAAGACATTTTCGATAGCAGCTTGCCGGATATAATATCTAGCAGATGATCTATTCGTAAATTTTCATTTTCGTTATGTACAATAGTCAAAGGCCGGTGCTATAGTTCGCATGACATTAGCTGGCTTGGAGGAGTGATGTGGCCAAGAGGATAAAGATCATTGTACCTATCCCTATGGATCAGGCCGGGGTGGATAATCGGGCGGCGCAGCTTCCGCAGGAGATGCGCATGCCCGGTGCTGAGGTGGAATTTGTTGCGGTTGATTGGGGGGCTGCGCTGGGGGATAGTTATTATGACACGATGCTCATGGATATGAGTGTCTTCGAGGCGGGTTTGCAGGCGGAGAAAGAAGGCTTTGATGCCGTGTGTATTGATACGGTGAGCGACTCCGGCATGTACGCATTGCGTTCAAGGCTGTCCATTCCGGTTGTCGGGCCGGGTCAGGCATCTTTTCACATCGCCTGTTGCCTGGGGCATAAGTTTTCCGTCATTACCATGTGGGATGAATGGTTTCACCTTTACACGAAAACCCTGAAAGAGTATGGCCTGGAGGGCCGCTGTGCTTCCATAAGATCCATCAAGACCCGCCCGGATCTGGAAGAACTATTGGCAGGCAAGGAGGAAGTGGTATTTTCCAGGCTGGAAGAAGAGAGCGCAAGGGCGATTGATGAAGACGGCGCGGATGTGATCATACTGGGTTCAACGACCATGCATCAGTCGCATGGCTATCTGGAAAAAAGGCTGCCGGTGCCGGTGATCAACCCCGGACAGGCGGCCTATAAATTATGCGAGCTGTTGTTGCAACTGAGCCTAAGCCACAGCAAGCATGCCTTTCCGGTGCCTGAGAAACCGAATGATGCCTTGGTCTTATCCCACGACGGATAAAATTATCTTACAGAGAAGAGGGATGAAATATGAATGACTACCCCTATGAATACTATGTAGATATTGTTACCAAGCGCTATTTTCATGGTGTCGATAACTACGACATGGACCTGGTGATGGACTGTTTTCAGCCGGATGCCACCTTGAAGGAAATGACCTCGAACACCTTGCATGATGGCGCTGCCAAGATCAGGGAAATGTTTGTCGGCCTATTTGCCGCCCATTCCCGCATCTGGCATGGCAATTTTGTGCATGTCGTCGATACACAAAGCCAAGCCGTCTGCTCGCAGTTTTCTGTGGAAGTAACGCCAAAGGCAACTGGTGAGCTGCTGCGCTATGAGAACACTAATCGCTTTTATCTAAAAGACGGCAAGTATCAAAGCGTATTTGTCTATATGAGTGGCGAGAACCTGCTTAAATAACCAAGATTTGAGGAGCCTAAGATGCAATATCAATCAAACCTGGACCGGGACGGGCTTATCGATCTCGCGCTGAATAAATATTTTGCTAATGTGGATGCCAAAGAGCTTGATGCCGTCCTGGATTGTTTTCACGATAATGCCATGATGACGGTACAGACCTCCTTTTCCGTTCATGCCGGCAAGCATAACATCAAGAGAATGTTTGAGGATTTTATGTCCGCCTATGATGAGATCATCCATAGGGATTTCATCTGCACGGTGGATGAGGCCAATGCGCGCATCAGCGCCGGTTTTGTCGCCGAGCTGACGGATCATGAAGGCAACAAAACCCATCTGGAAAATACCAATTACTGGCGCATTCGCGAGGATAAATTCCAGGAGGTCTATATCTACATGAGTGGTGCCAACGTCCTGGTTTAGCTTAGGCTTGTTTGCAAGCTATTCTTAGTTGACAACAGGCAATCCTGAGCTGCGCCATTGGATCATACCGCCGGCAAGATTCGCCAGCCTGGCAAAGCCGGCCTTTTTAAGGAGCACGACTGCCTGGGTGGAGCGGCCTCCGGAACGGCATACAGTCACAACCGGCCGATCAATAGAAATTTCATCTACCCGCCCACGCAACTCATCAAGCGGGATCAGTTTTGCGCTCTTGATATGTCCAAGTATGCCTTGATACTCTTCCTCGGCGCGTACATCAATAAGCTGAATATTGGGTAGATTCTCCTCAACCCATTCGGCCCCGATTTCATAAATCCCGGCATAGGTATAATTCAACGGTGCCCAATCGGCCGCATTGTCTTTCTCAGCAACAAAATCCGCCTCTCCGCATTTCATATTGGCGGGAACAGCCACATCTATTTGATGTGGATGGGGCAGATCAAGATTGTCGATGAAGCCCACAAAATCCGCCTCGCTGCGCTGTCCGCCCAGACGGGGATTATGCCGTTTCTCTTCCAGCACGCTGCTACAGCTTAGGCCCCGGTAATCATGTGCCGGGTATAACAGGCAAGCATCGGGCAGGGTGAAGATCTGCCGGATAACAGACTGATAAAGCAGCCGGGCATCGCCCTCCTGGAAATCGGTGCGGCCGGTACCCCGAATCAATAGGGCATCGCCGGTAAACGCCATCGTCTCATCATCCAGCACCAATGTGATACAGCCCCTCGTATGGCCGGGCGTTGATCTTACTTCTACATAGCGCTTGCCGAAATGAATCCGGTCGCCGGCCTCCAGCAGCCTGTCGGCACCTTCTGCATTGGAGCTTGCAGAGATGGCGACCTGGCTGGCCAGTCGCTGCTTTAATAACCAGGCGGCGGTGATATGATCGGCATGAACGTGCGTATCAACGGTACAGATCAATCGCAGGTCTAATTCTTTTAACAAGGCCGCATCGCGCCCGGCCTGCTCAAAGACGGGATCGATCAGGATGGCCTCGCCAGAAGCAGGCTCGGCAAGCAGATAGGTGTAGGTGGAAGAGCGCAGATCTGATAACTGCCGGAAGATAATATTCACTTACAAGACCTTTACCATAAACATATTCAAAGCGCCGGAATGAAAGACTAGATAATGCCCTTTTCTTTTAACTCAGCGATCCTCTCCTCACCAAGCCCTAAGAGCCCGGCATAGATTTCATTATTATGCTGCCCCAGTTCCGGGCCCGCCCACCTTACCTTGCCCTGTGTCTCCGACATCTTTGGAAAGACATTTTGCATCTTGATCTCGCCGAATAAGGGATGCGGCACGGAGACAATGGCATCGCGCGCGGCAAAGTGTACGTCTTCTAACATATCGGGGGCGGTATATATCCTGCCATTCGGTACGCCGTGTTCGTTTAATCGATCGCGCAGTTCATCAGACGTCATGGTGCGGGTCCATTGCGCTACCAACTCATCAAGTTCCTGTTGTAGCTCGCCGCGCGCACTGTGGGTGGCATAACGTTTATCTTCGGCAAGTTCCGGCCGGTCCATTGCCGCGGCGAGACGCTTGAAGACGGTATCCTGGTTGGCTGCGATCAGATATTGGCCGTCTTGCGTGGGATAGGCATTCGCCGGTGCGACATTGGGCAAGATCGAGCCGGTGCGTTCACGGATGTAGCCGCCATGCTGGTATTCAGGGATCAGCGATTCCATCATGCTAAATACCGCTTCATAGATGGCCGAGTCAACAACCTGTCCGCATCCGGTGGTCTGTCTGGCATGCAGGGCGGTGAGGGCACCGAGGGCACCGAAGGTTGCGGCCAGCGCATCGCCGATGCTGATGCCGGCGCGGCTGGGCGCACGATCCGGCTCGCCGATAATATAGCGCAGGCCGCCCATCGCCTCGCCGATGGAACCATAACCTGCCTGCGGGGCATAGGGCCCGGTCTGGCCAAAGCCGGTTACCCGGACCATGATGAGCCGCGGGTTAATCTCGGCCAGCGCCTCATACCCCAGGTTCCAGCGCTCCATCGTGCCGGGCCGGAAGTTTTCAATGATGATGTCCGCCTGTGCAACCAGCTGTTTGATAATTTCCTGGCCTTCGGCCTCTCTGGCGTTCAGCGTGATCGACTTTTTATTGCGTGCCACGACCGGCCACCACAGGGACTTGCCGTGCGGCTTTTCCTGCCCCCAATCACGCATCGGATCGCCCACTTTGGGTTGTTCTATCTTGATGATTTCAGCGCCATAATCGCCCAGCAACTGGCCGCAAAAGGGGCCGGCGAGCAGTGCGCCCATCTCAATCACACGTAGCCCCGCCAAGGGGCCGTCCGTCTTTAGCTGTTCTGCTGTAGCCATGCTTCTTATGGTTTCTTAAATTACTCGTAAGGGTGCCGGTTTATCGGGGTTTTGGGTGGCCGTGCCAGCCCTGCGCTTTTGCGTGGCAGATATTATAACTATTTTGGCCTTGACTTCAAGCAGATTTTGTACATTTATATGGATTTTGGCGAAAGTATTCAGGATAATCAGCGTCCTTGAGATACGGAATTTAACATTCATGCGCCTCCGAAGCGGGATTATGAATCAGCCTGTCTATGATGAGTGAAATGATTGAAATCGTTGAGGTGGCCGCGCGCGACGGCCTGCAAAGCCAGCCTAAAATTGTTGACACCCAGGTCAAACTTGCGCTGATTGAGCGATTGATCGAAGCGGGCATCAAGCGCCTGGAGGTCGTGAGCTTTGTTAATCCGAAGCGGGTTCCGCAGATGGCCGATGCCGAGCCTCTGCTGGCGGCCCTGCCTGAGCGGGAGGATGTCAGCTATATCGGTCTGGTCTTGAACATGCGCGGGTTTGAGCGTGCGCTGGAGAGTTGTATCGATGAAATAAATTGTGTCGTTGTTGCCTCCGACACCTTCAACCAGCGCAATCAGGGCGCCACAATTCGCGCGACAATGACAACCATCAGGGAGATTGTCAGGCAGGCGGAAGGCACTTCATTAAAGCTGGGCGTGACCATCGGCGCTGCTTTCGGCTGTCCCTTTGAGGGTGAGGTTCCCGTATCGAGAGTGGTAGAATTATCCGGGCAGTTGGCTGACATGGGGCTGCGAGAGATCGCCCTGGCGGATACCATTGGCGCTGCCGGGCCATCGGATGTGGAGACAAGGCTTGCCGCCGTGCGGGCGGTTGTTGGCGATGCAAGGCTGCGCTGCCACTTTCACAATACCCGCAATACCGGGGTTGCAAATGCCTACGCCGCCATCCAGCAAGGCGTGCGCATCCTGGACGCAAGCTGCGGCGGGCTTGGCGGCTGTCCCTTTGCCCCGGCTGCGACCGGAAATGTAGCAACAGAAGATATCCTTTATATGCTGCAGCGGATGGATCTCAAGACCGGCGTGGACATAGAAAAAATTATTGCAACGGCAAAGTGGCTGGAAGGGCCGCTCAAGGTGCAGATGCCGGGCATGGTAGCGAAGGCCGGCCTGTTTCCCCCGCAGCATAAAGTTGCGGCATAATATAGAAGAAATTTACAACAGGAGATACATCCATGTCATACCGGCTTGGTGTCGATGTAGGCGGCACATTTACCGATCTGCTTCTGGTGAACGAAGAGAGCGGCGAGACCTTTACCGCCAAGGTTCCTTCAACGCCAGAGGATTCCTCTATTGGCGTACTAAATGGCATAGCGCGCATCTGTGATGAATCCGGCATTGCTGCGGAGAACATCAATCGTGTCATGCACGGCACCACTGTGGCGACCAATGCAGTGCTGACCGGGCGTGGTGCAAAGGTGGGCCTTGTTACTACCAGGGGCTATAAATTCGTATTGCAGATCGCCCGCTCCTTTTGTCCGGGCGGTCTCGGCGGGTGGGTCAGCTACGTAAAAAAACCCCTGCTTGCGCCACTGGAATTAACCCTTGAGGCCGATGAACGGGTGGCCGCCGATGGCGCGGTGATTCGAGAACTTGATGAAGCAGCGCTGCGCCAAGACCTGGAGGTTCTGCATGCGCGGGGCGAGGTGGAGTCGCTGACGATCTGCTTTGTCAATGCCTATATAAACGGTGCTAATGAAAGGCGCGCTGCGGCCATCGCCAAGGAAATTTTTACGGATATTCCCATTTCCATTTCCAGCGAAGTCGTGCCGGAGATGCAGGAGTATGAACGCGCCGAGACAACGGTTGTGAATTCCTATGTGCGCCCGGAGGTCTCCAAGTATGTCAATAATCTGCAAGGCGCATTGAATGAGCGCATGGGCGGCGAGGCGCTGCTGTCCATCTTGCGCTCTGATGGCGGCCTGGCCTCCGGGCGGGCGGCTGCGGAGTCGCCGGTGAATCTGTTAATGTCAGGCCCTGCAGGCGGTGTCGCCGGTGCCATCTATTTTTGCAGCCGTGCCGGCCATGACAATATCCTGACCTTTGATATGGGCGGCACCTCGACCGATGTTGCGCTCATCCAGGGTGGCAAGGCACAGGTGCGGCGCGAGACGATCGTGGGCGATGTCCGCGTGCGGGCACCATCGGTTGATGTCCGCACGATTGGTGCCGGCGGCGGCTCCATCGCCTTCGTCCCCGGCCTGACCAAGGCTCTGCGTGTCGGGCCGCAATCCGCCGGGGCGGTGCCTGGCCCGGCCGCTTACATGAAAGGGGGTGATGCGCCGACAGTATGTGATGCCAATGTGGTGCTGGGTTATTTGCCTTCGGATATACAGCTCGGCGGTGCGATGGCGATTGACAAGAGCGCAGCAGAGAAGGCGGTGCAAAAGGTGGCCGATGCGATGGAGATCGGCCTGATGGAGGCAGCGGAGGGGATCATCAAGATCGTGAATGAGGCCATGTTTGGGGCGCTGCGCCTGGTATCGGTGGAACAGGGTTATGATCCGCGCGATTTTTCCCTGGTGGGCTTTGGCGGTGCCGGCCCCTTGCATGCAAATGCGCTGGGGATTCTCAGCCGCGCCTGGCCGGTCATCGTCCCGCCCGGCCCCGGCGTTTTATGTGCCTATGGCGATGCCACAACACAGGTGCAGGATGAGGCGGCGCGCACTTATGTCACGATGGCTAAGGCGGCAAGCACCGCCACCTTGCTTGCCGATCTGCGCGCTTTGCAAGGCAAGGCGGCCTCATCGCTGAACGCCGATGGCATCGCCGCAGATGATCAGGAGGTCTTCTATCAGGCCGATTTTCGTTATGCAGGCCAGGCCTATCAGATCACCCTGGATTTCACGCAAGATGAGTTGGAACAGCAGGGCATTGCCGGCCTGACCGCCCGGTTTGATGCCGAACATGAGCAGCTATTCACCTTTGCATTAGGCGAAGGCCATGAGATCGTGATGATCCGCGCTATTGTGAAGGCCAGGGCCAAGGCGATTGCCGATCTAAAAAGTGGCGAGGTCGGCACTCGCCTGGAAGATGCCAAAATACAGGACAGCCAGTATTTTTATGAGGGCAGGTGGATGGATGTGGTGCTCTATGAGCGTTCTAAATTACACGCGGGGCTGCGTGTGCCAGGGCCTGCGATCATTGTGGAAATGGACTCCACCACCGTTATTTTACCGGAGCACGAGGCCCTGGTGGACAAGCAGGGCAACCTGCTGATCAATCCGCTTGCGTGAGGAGGCAGATATGGCAGCAAAAATTATAGAAACCAATACAACGCCCCTTGGCCGGGTTGATGTGGATACTGTGACAGTGGATATTATTGAAAATGCCCTGCGCAATGTCCGCGTGGAGATGGATGCGGTCTTGTTTCGTACCGCCATGTCACCGGGGATCAGGGAACAAGGGGATTGTTTCCCCATGGTGGCCAATCGTGATGGAAAGATGGTGGTCGGCCAGTTTGGCTCGTTCATCGCCGGTTTCATGGAAGTCTATGAGGAAGCGATCGAAGAGGGCGATGTGATCTTAACCAACGACCCGTATATGTGTGATGGTGCCGTCTCGCATCTGCCGGACTGGGTGGTGCTGGTGCCGATATTCAAAGACGGGCGGCATATCGCCTGGTCGGCCATGTTTGGCCACATGTCCGACAACGGCGGCATGGTGCCGGGCAGCATCCCGATCAAGGCCTCAACGATTTTTCAGGAAGGCATCCGCATCAGGCCGACGAAATTATATAAAAAAGGTGTGCTGCAGCAGGATATTCTGGAATTGATTTTACACAATGTCCGTACTCCGCAATGGAATCGCTTCGACTTAAATGCGCTCGTTGCCGCCTGCAACACGGCGGCAAAGAGATGCAGTGAGATGGCCGAGCGCTTTGGCGATGACGTTTTCTACACCACGATGGAAATCATGCTGGAGCGTAACTACGCCGCCATGAAGCAGATCATCGAGATGATCGTGCCGGAAGAACCCCGCACCTTTGCCGATTACCTCTGCGATGACGGCGTCGGCATGGGGCCGTATAAGATCAGTTGTACCTTATGGCGTGAAGGCCCTAAAGCGATATTTGACTTTGCCGGCACCGACCCACAGGCACAAAGCTCGATCAATTTTTACTTGAGCGAGCGCATGTTCAAGATGTTCTTCGGCGCATTCACGATTAACCTCTTTGATCCGCAGATCTTATTTAACGATGGTTTTTATGAGTTGGTTGAAGTGCGCTTGCCACAAGGTTCTTTATTGAAACCGGATTACCCGGCGGCCTTATCCGGCCGCACACATGCCTTGGGCAGAATCTTTGATGTCATGGGCGGCCTGCTTGGCCAAGGCGCGCCGGAGGCGCTGAACGCCGCCGGATTTTCCGATAGCCCGCATCTGTTTTATTCCGGTTACGATGACCAGGGCGAGTGGTTTCAATTATTTCAGATCGGCTTTGGCGGCATACCGGGTCGCCCTGCGGGTGACGGGCCGGACGGACATTCGCTGTGGCCGGGCTTTACTAATGTGCCGAATGAGTTTATTGAGGCGTATTTTCCCCTGCGCATTGAGGTCTATGAACCGATCACTGACTCAGGGGGCGCGGGCCTGCATCGCGGTGGTAATGGCCTGCGCGTGGCCTATCGTTTTCTCTGCGACGGCACCATCGCCATCCATGATGATCGGTGGTTGACCTATCCCTGGGGCGTGAATGGCGGCGAACCCGGCCAACGCTCCAGCAAACACCTGCTGCGCGCCGATGGCAGTGAAGAGTGGCTGCCGTCCAAGTGTGAAGACATTAAGGTAAGGCCGGGCGATCTCTTGTATTTCAATACTTGGGGCGGCGGCGGTTGGGGCGACCCTTATGCGCGTGCCCCTGACTTGGTGCGACAGGATGTGCAGCGTGGGCTGGTCTCGCTTGCGGGGGCGAAGCGCTATGGGGTGGTGATGACGGAGGACGGCAATGTTGATGCGAGCGCGACTGAAGAATTGCGCAGCAGGCTGGCAGCAGAACGCGGTGCGCCGGCCATGTTTGATTTTGGCGGCGGCATAGAGGACATAAAAGCTCGATGCCTTGAGGAGACCCATCTGCCGGCCCCTGAAGCACCGGGCTTGCATTAAGGACGCCCTGATTTAATCAGAGTCCGCCTGAGTTTCAACAAGTACGTCAGTGAACCTGGAAAGACAGCGTATTGAATTAGGCGAGCGCCCGGCCCTCATCCTGGTCGATATGATTAAGGGCTTTACCGATCCCGCCTGTCCCTTAGGCGCGGACTGCCCGGATGTGCTCAGTGCGAATAAAGAGTTGCTGGATGCCTTTCGGGCCGGCAATCTTTCTGTATTTTTCACGACCGTCATCTATCGTCATCCAGGGCAGGCCAAGATATTCCGAAAAAGATTACCGGTGCTTAATGTATTAGCACCCGGATCGGAGTGGGTTGAGGTGGATGATGCCTTAGAGCCTTTGCCGGGCGAGGCGGTCATTGAGAAATGCTGGGCCAGCGCCTTTTTTGCTACCGACTTAGCGCAAAGACTAAAACAAGCCGCAGCCGACTCATTAGTGGTCACGGGCTTGAGCACGAGCGGCTGTGTACGGGCGACCGTGCTGGATGGTCTGCAATATGACTATCCGGTCTGGGTGCCGGAAGAGGCCGTTGGCGACAGAAACCAGGACGCCCACCGCGCCAACCTGTTTGATATGCATGCCAAGTATGCAGAGGTCGTTAAAAAAAGCGAGGTAGTAAAACTCCTCGTGGACGCAGTGCACTGATCTCCATCGTATCAATGCGGCATAGAAATTCACCAAAAACAGCAAAAGCTAGGATAAACTCATCATCTTTTCATCGTGAGAACTAAAGTGAGCAAACAAGCCCTCATTGAGTACGTCCGCTCATCAGTGATCGGTGATGATGCGCACATCAACACGCCCTTCGGTTACAGGCCCCTGGTCTATGCAGACTATACGGCTTCCGGCCGGGCGCTCGGTTTTATTGAAGACTTCATTCGCCGTGAGGTCTTGCCGTTTTATGCCAACACGCATACAGAGACCTCGTTCACCGGCGCCCAGACTACGGCCTATCGGGACCAGGCGCGCGCGATCATCAGACAGGCGGTGGGTGCAAGCGATGATTACAGTGTCATCTTCTGCGGCACCGGCACAACGGGAGTGGTGAATAAGCTGTTGGGGCTGCTGGGACTGGGGCGCACGGCAAGCCAACCGGACAATATCGCTCGGGCCGATAAACCCGTTGTCTTCATCGGCCCCTATGAGCATCACTCCAACGAGTTGCCGTGGAGAGAGAGCACTGCCGAGCTTATCAGCATATCCTTGCATGAAGATGGCCAGGTCAATGTTGATGAACTGGAAGAGTTACTGATACGTTTTGAAAAGCGGCCCTTGAAGATAGGCAGCTTTTCCGCAGCATCGAATGTAACCGGGATAAAGACCGATGTGGAAAAAATTTCTCGGCTATTGCATCGGCATGGTGCCTTGTCATTTTGGGATTATGCAGCGGCTGCGCCCTATTGCAAAATTGACATGTATCCGGGTGATGAAAGTATTAGCAAGGATGCCGTCTTCATCTCGCCACACAAGTTCATCGGCGGTCCTGGTACACCGGGGATCTTAGTCATAAAAAACAAACTCATGCTCAATCGTATTCCGACCACCACCGGCGGCGGCACGGTGTTGTATGTTACGCCTTCTGATCACATCTATCTGGATGACCCGCAGCGGCGTGAGGAAGGCGGCACACCGGGCATCATCGAATCCATCCGCGCGGGACTCGTCTTCCAGTTGCAAGATGCAGTCGGCACTGACGAGATCGAGCAGCGGGAAACGACCTTCATAAAACAGGCCATAGCACGGCTGCGAGGCAATGCCAATGTCCATATCCTGGGCAATCTTGAGGTGGACAGGCTGGGCATTCTGTCCTTTCAGATCCGTTGTCATAAAAAGGTGCTGCACTACGGCTTTGTGGTGGCATTGTTAAATGATCTGTTTGGTATTCAGGCCAGAGGTGGGTGTTCCTGTGCCGGGCCCTATGCCCACGCCTTGCTCGGCATGGACATGCCATACAGCAAGTCCTTAGAGGCCGAGATCGTAGAAGGCAACGGCATCTTGCGTCCGGGGTGGGTGCGCCTGAATTTTAATTATTTTCTTGCCGAAGAAACCTTCGACTATATGCTGAGCGCTATCGAGCTGATAGCCAAAGCGGGTTGGAGAATGCTGCCGTATTATGAATACAACGATGCCTCCGGCATCTGGGCATACAAGGGAGAAGGAATGAAACTCAACATGCGCCTTGCTGATATTTCCTATCAAGACGGGCGCTTTAGCATTCCGAAAAAAGATATGGGCGGAAGATGTCCAAGCCTTGATGCCTGCCTGTCTCAGGCAGAAGATATTTTGCTCAATAGCAAGGGCGAAGCGGGCAAAGCGATTACACTTTCGCCTCAGGCGGAGGGCTTACGTTGGTTTGCCCTGCCCGAAGATATTGTTTATTAAACCTGGCTTATCTCCGTATCAGCGCCGTCTTTTGGTACATAGATACTGCGCCCGGCCCGAATATGTGCTTCCATTACGCTCCTTGCCCAGCCGGCATTGTGCGCCTTAAAGGCCTCGATCAGTTCCCGGTGGTGGTGGTTGCTGCGCTCAACGTCCGCATCTGAATATTGATCGATGGTCTTTAATAACAGGGGAATTTCAACCAGGCTTGAAATCAAGGGATTAGATGCTCGCTGCCTGCGGCCTCGACGACAATGCAGTGCAGCCGATGATCGTGTTCGATGGTCTTGCGGTGATTTTCACTGCTATGCGCCCGGCACAGCCCTCCATCTCCCTGATGCCGTCTGCATCGATTCGGGTCGCCGCTAGATAGGCGGAATAGCCTTCCAGCAGGATCCTGAGATCGCGAAGATCCCATCCACATCGTCATCGTCCCAGGCGACCACAAAGGTGCCCTGGTTGGGGACGAATTTCATCAGATGCTCGGTGTTCAGTCGGCGCAGGGCCTCCCGCACCGGGGTGCGGCTTACATCAGCCTCTTGGGCGATACGCTCTTCTTTCAAATGCGAGCCAGCGGCATAGCGACCGCTCAAGATCTGCCTTCTTACAAATACGTAGGCGTGTTCGGTGGCGTTCGACATAGCGTTTTAATCGCGGGCTGCCGGGCCGAGGCTGCGAGCATAGTAGCAAAATGGCTTTCTTTCCCCTGATGTATTCTTACCACAAGAAAGCATCAATCTTGAAATGGCTTGTGTACATTTATATCCTTGCGACTGGAACATATCGAAATTATTTGACTATTATGCGATTTATTGCATACATTCCCCTTGCTGCTTTTTCTAGTCTCGGCTAAAGATGCCATGACTGTTGTGTATATACAACATTAGACCCAATGTATTTACGCCCAGGTGGGGCGAGATTGCCGAATACGAAGCACAGGCATTATCGAGTTCTTTGAATGAAACCATGGCCATCCATGCCAACACAGATCTCACGGCAGACCTTGGCAGGATCAAGGCACCGACCATGTTGTTGCTGGGCTCATCAGGCCAGCTCGGTTATAACGCAAGCGGGCATCAAGAGCCTGGCGGATGAATTTATGCAGCATCTTCCCCAGGCGGAGTTAAAGGCCATCGCCGCTGGGGGCGGAACCTATTGTCATGATCGAAAAACCGGCAGAGACCGCTGCTGCGGTGCTGCGGCAACTGAGTTTTTGCAGAATTTATAAGCGAATAAACTTCCATGAGCGAGGGGAATGATGATGAATAAAACCGAAAAATGTGGTGATAGCAGGATCATACTGGCTGTCTTGATGTTAAGCCTGGCCATGCCGATACCCATTCATGCGCAGGAACTTGAGGAGATCGTGGTGACCGCCCGACAACGTTCAGAAAGACTAAGCGATGTGCCGGCCTCCATCACCGCCTTTACGAAGGCCACCATCGAGCGCTCCGGCATAGAGCGCGCAGAAGATTTTATCTTCCAGACGCCCGGGGTGACCATGGTCAACACCGTCGAGGCCGGGGACGCTTCCCTGAGCATAAGAGGGCTCAACGGTGCGCGTGATGCGGAGACCAACTTTGCCTTTATCATTGACGGCATTCTGTACACCAACCCGAGTGCCTTTAATCGGGAATTTACCGACTTGCAGCAGATCGAAGTGTTGAAAGGGCCGCAGGGTGCGCTGTATGGACGCTCGGCAGCATCCGGTGCCGTGATCGTAACCACCGGCAAACCGACTAATGAACCGGAGGCTTCCATTGAGGCAAGTTACGCCTCACACCAGAGCCAGCTCATCAAGGCAACCGCAAGCGGTGCCTTAAAACAGGATGAATTATATGCACGCCTAAGCCTTGATTATCGCGATACCGACGGGCATCTTTCTAATAACTTTACCGACGCCGACACGGTCAATGATTTTAACAACTACAACATTGCCGGGCGCTTGGTATGGGAACCCGATGCAGCCTTGAGCCTTGACGGCAAGCTGCGCTATGGTGAAGTCGATGCTGCGGCCATTGCCTTTAATGCGAGTCTCGCCCTGCCGTCGTTTGCGCAAGCCTTTGGCAATGCTGCCTTTTTTGAGGATGCGAATGAGCATGAGTTTGTATTTTCTCCGAATGTCGATCCCGGCAACGAACAGGAATCTCTGGAGGCCTCCATCAAGATGGATTATGAGATGGAGCGGGCCACCCTCACCGGCTGGCTTCTGTACAGTGATGTAGAGCAGTTTTTTGTCGCAGACGGCACCAGCGGCGCATTTGGATTTTATTTTACTGATGCAAGCTGTCGGAGCACCACCGCCGCATTAGCGGGCTTTCCGGTGCAGAGTCCGAATTACATCGGCGCAACGCCTGAGCTTCCAGTCTCATTGTTTCCGCCCTATAGCCCGACGACCTGCGATGGCTATCAGTATCAGGAGCGTAACCAGAAAGACATCAGCATTGAAATGCGCTTGACCTCTGCCGATGATCAGCGCCTGCGCTGGAATGCGGGTTTCTACTGGCTGGATCTCGAGCGCGAGGTGGGCGTGGCGCAGCTGCTTGATGATGGACGTACAGCGCTGCCGAATTCTTTCGTAAATCCGCTTACCGATGCCCTGGTGCATGATCGCTTCGATACCACGGTCTACTCCGTATTCGGTGCGGTGAATTATGATGTTACGCCTGAGATCGAAGCCTCGCTCGCCCTGCGCTGGGATAGAGAAGAACGCGAGGCGACCAATCTGGTGCCGACGCCAAGCCAGCGCACCTCAAGCCGGATTAACTATTGCTCCAATACCACCTATGTCCCGCCGGGCGTCTGTACCTTAGACGGCGTTGCCCTTGCCGGCACACCGTTGAATCCCGCCTTTATTACGAATTTCGCAACGGGCACAGTAACCGACTCCATTGCGCCGCGCAGCAAGTCCTTTACCCAGCTGCAGCCCAAGCTCAGCCTGACCTGGGATGTGGATGAGGACTGGACGCTGTTTGCCAGCTGGGGCATTGGTTTTAAGAGCGGCGGCTTTAACAACATCGGTTCCAATGCCACCATCCAGCAGTTTCTGGTAACCCCCGGTGCAACCTCCGGCACCGATTTGGTGGCGCCTTCCGATCTGTTCCGCAAGGAAACCTCCAGTGCCTTTGAGTTGGGTTTCAAGGCGCAGCTGGCGCAGGGCAGAATGAATCTCAATGGCGCCGCCTTCTACACCAAGGTCGAAGACATGCAGTTTTTTGAATTCTTTGTCGGCCCTTTTGGCCTGTTGCGGGTGGTGGAGAATATTGATAAGGCCAGCATCTGGGGACTGGAGTTGGGCGGCTCAGCGCAGATTACTGAGGCATTTGCCATCAGCATGGGCGCGAGCCTGATTGAAGGCGAGATCGATGAGAACCGGGTGCGGCCCAACACCGTGGGCAACGAAATACCCAGCGCGCCGGCATTTACCTTCAACGCCGCCGGACAATATATCCAGCCGCTGTTCGACGGCATAGACTTTGTCGGCACCCTCAACTACTCCCTGGTAGGCAAGACCTGGTTTCACACCGTGCAGGACAATGTCGTGCCCGCGGTTCTGTTCGGCGGCCCGCCGGCGGATTTCAGCAAGACCCGCCGCGATGCCTACGGCCTGCTTACCCTGCGCGCCGGCCTGGAGAGTGACACATGGCGCGTCATTGCTTTTGTAAATAACCTGACCGATGAAGCCTTCTTGGAAGAGGTCATACCCGCCCCCGAATTTGGCGGCTCCTTTATCCACCCAGGCACAGACAGGATCTACGGCATAGAACTTGGCTACAGTTTTTTCTAGCTGACAATCTAATGTAAGCGCACAATCCTGATGTTACGGAATGGGCATCAGGATTTTTTGTGCATCACTAAAGATCGCCGGCGAATAATGACCATCCACTCTATTATTATGTAAAACAAACGACCGGCGGAATCTCGCGCCCCGATCAAGGCGATCAACCCTTCATCCGCCAGATGAGCAATCCGCGCCCCTTTCTTATTTCTTACATTTCCCTTTGATTTTTTTATAAAATCATCTGTCATATACGGGGTCTGTCGCACACAGGCACCCGTTCAGGTAGTTGTCCATTGATCATAAAAATATTGTCTTAACTTCATGAGCGCAGCAGACCGGGACGCCGACACAGCCGCGATCAATGCCCACCGCTGGCCGCTGTTCGTTGTTGTATTGCCCATCGTGGTGGTGCTGCTGGGAGTGGCGCTGGCGCTGACGCTCATTCGCACCTCGCCGAAAGCGGAGTTGGGGCCGCCCGGCAGACAGCCGCGCCTGGTGGAGACCAGCCTGGTTGAGTTTTCCCGGCAGCAGGTCATGGTGCAGGCGATGGGCGTTGTGGTCCCGGCCCGGCAGATTGAAATCAGGCCGCGTGTGAACGGGCTGGTCGTTGGCGTGAGTGATGATTTTGTCCCCGGCGGGCGCTTGGCGCAGGGCGAGATGTTGTTGCGGCTTGACGCAAGCGACTTTGAATTGATCGTGCGTGAGAAGGCAAGTGAGTTGGCGCGGGCGCAGAGCGAGCTTGCCCTGGAGATGGGCCGGCAGAGGTTTGCGCGCCAAGAATATGCGCTGCGGCAAAATGAGGTCAGCGAGGAGGATCAGGCGCTGATGTTGCGCCGGCCGCAGTTGGCCGCCGCGCAAGCCGCGGTGGAAAAGGCAAGGATCAGCCTGGAGCAGGCGCAGCTGGCCCTCCGGCGCACGGTCATTGTCGCGCCCTTTGCTGCGATGGTTCGAGAGCGGAGGGTGGATGTCGGTGTGCAGGTGACAACGGCAAGCCCGCTGGCGGTGTTAGATGGCACCGAGCGCTTCTGGATACAGCTGGCAGTGCCGGTGGACAAGCTGCCCTGGATCATCATCCCCGATGCGGCGGGCGAGCAGGGCTCACGCGCGCGCATCTATAACGACATTGCCTGGGGCGAGGATAGCTACCGAAGCGGCCGCGTCATTCGCTTAGCGGGCGAGTTGGAGGAAGAAGGACGCATGGCGCAGCTGCTGGTTGAGGTAGATGACCCGCTCTCATTGACCCAAGAGAATGCCGGCCGACCGATCCTGTTACTGGATTCCTATCTGCGCGTGGTGATAGAGGGGATTGAGCTTGATGCAGTGGTGCAGCTGGACCGCAGCCTGCTGCACAACGGCGATTATGTCTGGCTGATGGATGAGAATAACGAATTGCGTATTCAACCCGTTGAGGTGCTGTTTCGTGGGCCGGACAGCGTGTTGATCGACGAGGGCTTGCGCGAGGGCGAGCGGCTCATAACCAGTGTGCTTTCCGCGCCGGTGTCAGGGATGAAGCTGCGCGAGAGAACGGCGCCTGAATTGTGAAAATGGCCGCGCAGACAAGGACCGGCCCGATCGCCTGGATGGTGTATAACCGGGTGACGCCGAATTTGTTGATGCTGGTGCTGATCATCGGCGGCCTGTTCATGACGACGAAGATAAAGCGCGAGGTATTCCCTGAGTTTGACCTGGATATCGTCACCGTCAATGTAGCCTATCCCGGCGCCAGTCCGGCTGAAGTGGAACAGGGCATCATCCTGGCCATAGAAGAAGCCGTGCGCGCCATCGCCGGGATTAAGGAGGTGCTCGCGACCGCAGCAGAAGGCAGCGCCCGGGTCGTGCTGGAGTTGGAGACCGATGTCGATGTGCAGAAGACCTATCAGGAGATCCAGCAGGAGATCGATCGCATCCGCACCCTGCCCGAAGATGCCGAAGAGCCGCAGGTCGCGCTGAGTACGCGCTGGCGCGAGGTCATGGCCATACAGATCTATGGCGATGCCGGTGAATGGGTCTTGCGCGATATTGCCGAGCAGGTGCGTGAGCAGCTATTGCAGGGCCCGGGTATCAGCCAGGTCGATCTCAAGGGCGCGCGCAATTATGAAGTGCACCTGGAGATCTCCCAAGGTGCCCTGCGTGCCTATGGCCTGACCATTGAGGAGGTGGCCGGGATCGTCCGGGATACCGCCGTCGAAATCCCCGGCGGCGGCGTGAAGACAAGCGGCGGGGAGATACTGATCCGCATGGTGGAAAGGCGCGATTGGGCGAGGGAATTTGCCACCATTCCCGTCGTTTCATCGGGGCAGGGCACGGTATTGTACCTGCAAGACATTGCCACCGTGCGCGATGGCTTTAGCAACACCGATCAATTTGCCTTCTACAATGACTATCCCTCTATTGGTCTGGCCGTATCCCGTGTCGGCGAGCAGACGCCCATTGGCGTGTCTGAGGCGGTACGCGCGCGCATGCAGGAGATCGCAGCGAACCTGCCGGACGGCATCAATTATGCGATCAACCGCGACATGTCGGAGATCTATAAACAACGCCTGCAACTCCTGCTCAAGAATGCGGCCATCGGCCTGGTGCTGGTGCTGGTGTTATTGAGCCTGTTCCTGGAATTCAGCCTGGCCTTCTGGGTGGTGATGGGCATCGTAACCTCATTTCTAGGCGCCATGCTGCTGCTGCCCTTTACTGGTGCCACGATCAACATGGTGTCGATGTTTGCCTTTATCGTTGCCTTAGGCATTGTTGTTGATGATGCCATTATCGCCGGGGAGAATATTTATGAGAACCGGCAGCGCGGCATGGGCTACCTTGCGGCGGCGATACAAGGGGCGCGGGAGATTGCTGTACCGGTCAGTTTTGCCATTGCCACCAATATCATGGCCTTTGTCCCTATTTTGTTTGTGCCGGGCTTTCTCGGCAAGGTCTGGGCCGTGATCCCCTTGGTGGTGATTACGGTCTTCGTCATCTCTTGGGTTGAGGCGCTGTTTATATTGCCGGCACACATCGCCCACACAAAGACAAGGCGCAAACACTCCGCCACCGCATACTGGCATGAGAAGCAGGAGCGCTTCAGCCGGTATTTCCTGAAGGTGGTCAATCAATATTACGGGGCGGTGCTCCGTGCCTGTTTAGCTGCACGTTACCTGACGGTTGCGGCCTGCGTTGCCCTGTTGCTCATCGTTATCGCCTACGTGGCCAGCGGGCGCATGGGCCTGATCCTGATGCCCAAGATTGAATCCGATCGCGCCGTTGCCTCTGCTGTTCTGCCCTATGGCAGCCCGCTGGAGCGCATCCAGCAGGTGCGCACCCATCTGCTGGATCTGGCCTATGAGGTAGCCGCTGAGAACGGCGGTGCCGAGCTGGTGGAGGGCATCTTCTCCGTCATCAATGAAAACAGGGTCGAGGTGATCATGTACCTGACCGGGCCCGGCATCAGGCCGCTCAGCACCGCGGCCGTAACCCGCCTGTGGCGCGAGAAGACCGGCCTGCTGCCGGGGCTTGAATCGCTGCGCTTTGAGTCGGATCGAGGCGGGCCCGGCCGCGGCCCGACGGTGACTGTGGAGCTGAGCCATCGTGATGTGCAGGTGCTGGATCAGGCCGGCGAGGAGCTGGCGCAGCGCCTGTTGCAGTTTGGCACGGTAAGCGATGTCGATAGTGGCTTTGCCCAAGGCAAGGAGCAGTTGAATTTCAGGCTGACCGAGGAGGGCCGGAGCCTGGGGCTGACAAGCCAGGCGGTGGCCAGACAGGTGCGCCATGCCTTTTATGGCGCCGAGGCGATCCGGCAGCAACGCGGCCGCAATGAGGTCAAGGTCATGGTGCGCCTGCCTGAGGCTGAGCGGGTGCGGGAATATAATATTGAAGAACTGCTGATCCGCACCCCCGCCGGGCGCGATGTGCCTCTGTTGCAGATCGCAGAGTTGGAACGCGGCCGCGCCTATGCCACCATCAATCGCCGTGACGGCCGCCGCACGATCAATGTTACCGCGGAAGTTGAGCCCATCGATCAAAGCAACCAGGTCTTGACCACGATCAAGCAGGACATCCTGCCGCAATTGCTGAGTGATTACCCGAACTTGAGCTATAGTTTTGAGGGTCGGCAGTCCAGTTTCCGCGACTCGGTGGAATTTTTGATCATCGGTTTTTTCATCGCCATGCTATGCAGCTATATCGTGCTGGCGATCCCCCTGCGCAGTTATATCCAGCCCATTGTTGTCATGGCGGCGATTCCCTTCGGCATTGTCGGTGCGGTGATTGGCCACGGGCTGATGGATTACAACATCAGCATCATCAGCATGATGGGCGTTGTTGCCCTGGCCGGTGTCGTGGTCAATGATTCACTGATTATGATTCACTATGCCAATGGCCGGCGAGAAGGTCGGGGTGATGCCTTTGCTTCGATCTATGCGGCCGGCATCCGCCGCTTTCGCCCGATATTATTAACCACGCTGACCACCTTCGGCGGCCTGGCGCCGATGATCTTCGAGACCTCGCGCCAGGCGCGTTTTATGATCCCGATGGCAGTCTCCTTAGGCTACGGCATCTTGTTCACAACGCTGATCATCCTGGTGCTGGTGCCGTGCCTGTATCTGATCGTTGAGGACATCAGGAACTTTTTCCACGGCAAGCAGACGGAATCGGCACAGGCCGCGATATAGCTGATTCCAGCCAATCCTTGGACCGCTTATTTTTTATCTTCTGCGGCAACAGCGCCTGCATCATCATCGCCGGCCGCCGGCAATGCCTTCTCCGCGCTCGGCCAGGGGCTGAACGGGAACGGGCGCTCTTCGGATTGAAAGGTAATATAGCGCAAGATCTGGAAGGCATAGCTCGTCAAGCCGCCACTGAAGCCGGACAGGTGTTCATTGAGATTGCCGGTGATCACCTTGGTGATAAACTGAAAAATAACCAGCAGCCAGATGACGACATAGAGCACATAGAAGATGACCCCGAAGACCAGTATGAACAGGCCGCGGATCCAGACATCGACATTCTTTGCATTTTCTTTAACACTCATAGAATTCTCCTCCCATTGATAAATATTCGGCTACTTCTTAAGCCAATTATAGGGATGAAAAGCAAATAGCCAAGTCTTAATTGAAGGAATTGCAAAATCATTGCGCTGTTAAAACGGCCAACTTTCTGATTTATCAAGCCTGGTTAAATCCGGTAAAATCCGCCCTTTGAACGATATACGGGTTTTTCCAAGATGAAACTGTCAGCCAAGGCATTTGCGGCATGGGAGCGCAAGGCGATCACCCTGCTCGGCATGTCCGGGGTGGGGAAGACTCGTCTTGCCGATATGCTGCGCCACCATCACTGGTTTCATTATTCGGGCGATTACCGGATAGGCACACGCTATCTGGATGAGCCGATCCTGGACAATATCAAGCAACAGGCCATGCAGGTGCCCTTTTTGCGCGAACTCTTGTTGTCTGATTCGATCCACATTAGCAACAACATTACGGTCGATAATCTGGCACCGCTGTCCACTTTTTTAGGGAAGGTCGGTAATCCTGAGCTGGGTGGGCTTGGCCTGCGGGAATTCAAGCGGCGGCAGGAATTGCATCGTCTTGCCGAGATCCAGGCGATGCGGGATGTCCCGGCGTTTATCAGCAAGGCGGAGAAGATCTATGGTTATCGGCATCTGGTGAATGACGCCGGCGGCAGTCTGTGTGAATTGGATGAAGCGGCGCTGTTTGAGACATTGGCCGAGCATACGCTGATGCTCTACATACAGGCCACGGAAGAAGATGAGCAGGAACTGATCCGGCGGGCGGCGGCCAACCCGAAGCCGGTGTATTATCCGGAGGGTTTTTTAGATGAACAACTGGCGGCCTTTATGGGCGAGCGTGAATTGGATTATGTGGCCTTGATCGATCCCGATGAGTTTGTGCGCTGGGTCTTTCCGCGCCTGTTTTCTGCGCGCATCCCAAAATATGAGAGGCTTGCTAAAGAATACGGCTACACCGTCAGCAGCACGGATATTGCCGCCGTTCAAGACGAAGACGATTTTTTATCCCTGCTGGAAGGCATCATCAGTGAACAGCCTTGATTGCCAAAAGAAATTTTAGATAGAGACAATGCCGCTGGTCGCCAATACCAACTTACCCAGCTTTGCACGGCTGCGCGCCGAAGGGGAGACTGTGCTGCCGCAGGAGCGCGCGGTTCATCAGGATATTCGCGAGTTGCACATCGGCCTGCTGAATATGATGCCGGACAAGGCCCTGGAAGCGACCGAGCGCCAGTTTTTTCGCCTGGTCGGGGAGAGTAATCAGATCGCACAGTTCTACGTACACCCCTTTACCCTTGCAGAACTGGCAAGGGGCGCGCAGGGCCGCGCCCATGTTGAAAGCTATTACCGCGCCTTTGAGGAGATAAAAGAACAGGGCTTGGATGCCTTGATCATTACCGGTGCTAATGTGATCGGGGCGGAGTTATCCAGCCAGAGCTTCTGGAAGCCTCTAATTGAAGTGTTTGATTGGGCCTATGAAAATGTTACTTCCATCTTATGCTCGTGCCTGGCAACGCATGCAGTGCTGGAATTTCGTTATGGCCAAAGACGCCGGGCCTTGGGTCAAAAGCGCTGGGGCGTCTATCTGCATCGAGTAACAGACAAGACCCACCCCCTGATGGCGGGTGTGAACACACGTTTTGATGTGCCGCATTCCCGTTTTAACCAGATAGATGAACAGCAATTTAAGGCGGCGGGACTGGGCATTCTAGCCAGGACCGAGCAGGATGACGTGCATCTGGCGGTCAGCGAGGATGGTTTTCGTATTGTTTTTTTTCAAGGACACCCTGAGTATGACGCCATCAGCCTGTTTAAGGAATATAAGCGCGAAGTCGGGCATTACCTCTTCGCCGAGTTGGATGCCTACCCGCCCTTTCCTGAAAATTACCTGGGTCTGTGCGAGCGCGCCATTCTGGATGAGTATAAAGAAAGGGCCGTATCGGCAAGGCAGGCCGGGGATAAGGCGCCCGACTTTCCGGAGGCCCTGATCGTGCCGCGCCTGGACAATACCTGGCACGACAGCGCCGAGGCCATTATCAATAACTGGATAGGGCAGGTCTATCAATTAACGCATCTGGACCGGCGCCGGCCCTTTCGCGATGAAGTCGATCCGCATGATCCGCTCGGCGTAAAAAACTAATGTCGCCACAAAAAGGCAGGCTGTATCGGCCCTGATTGATCTGCAGTAAGAGGTGTTAGGAGTGATGGAAAAAGTGCATGAAAAAGAGTCCTTCATAGCGAGTTTTCTGCGGCTGGAATCGGCCGGCGGCATCTTGCTGATGCTGGCTGCTGTGCTGGCCATTATCTGTGCCAACACGCCCGTGCAATCTTATTATGCGCTGCTGCTTGATACGCCGGTCGAGGTGCGCATCGGCGCCTTGCAGGTGGCCAAGCCGCTGTTGCTGTGGATCAACGACGGGCTGATGGCGGTGTTCTTTTTCTTAGTCGGCCTGGAGCTGAAACGCGAACTGATCGAGGGCGAGCTATCAGACAAGAGCAGCATTATTCTCCCCGGTGTCGGTGCCATCGGCGGTATGCTGGTGCCGGCATTGGTCTATACCTATTTTAATATAGATGATCCCGTTGCCATGAAAGGTTGGGCGATCCCGGCGGCAACAGACATAGCATTCGCCTTAGGCGTATTGTCCCTGCTTGGCTCGCGCGTGCCGACCAGCCTGAAGATCTTCCTGACCTCGGTGGCCATTTTTGATGACATCGGTGCCATCTTGATTATCGCGGTCTTCTACACCGCGAAAATTTCACTCATTGCGCTTATCATTGTCGCCTGTTGCATCCCGGTGCTGCTGTTTATGAATCGCAGCGGGCAGGAGTCCAAGAGCGTCTATTTCACCATCGGCCTGGTTATGTGGGTGGCGATGTTAAAGTCAGGCGTCCATGCAACCCTGGCCGGGGTGATCCTGGCCATGTTTATCCCGATGCAATCAAAGGCAAACCCCGAACATTCGCCGCTGAAAAGCATGGAACACGACCTGCATACCGTGGTGGCCTTCTTTGTCCTGCCGGTGTTTGCCTTTGCCAATGCCGGCCTTGATCTTTCCGGGGTCGGGCTGGAGCAGATCCTGCATGACGTACCCATCGGCATCGCGCTGGGCTTACTAATCGGCAAGCAGGTCGGCATCTTTGGCCTGTGCTGGTTGGCGATTAGCCTGAAATTCGCCAGGCTGCCGGAGGGCGTATCCTGGTTGTCCTTATATGGCACCGCCGCCCTGTGCGGCATCGGCTTCACCATGAGCCTGTTCATCGGTTCCCTCGCCTTTGAAGAGACAGACGTGAACCTGCTGTTTGATGAACGCTTAGGAATCATCATCGGCTCCCTGCTCTCCGGCCTTATTGGTTATTTTGTATTGCGCTTTAGTTTGCGGGATTCTCAATGATCGATGGCGTTTCACTTGCATGACAGGCTTTTCTCTAAAAACATAACACTTCTGCGGGAATGATGCATCGGCAGGCTTATCCTTGCGTCATTCCTGGCTTGACCAGGAATCCATACAAGGCTCGGCAGGAAACCCGCTGGATTCCCGCTTGCACGGGAATGACGAGGGAGACAGAACGGGAAGGATAGGGGAGAGACCGGGAAGGTTTAATTGCCCGTTATTCCTGCGGAAGCAGGAATCTAGGAATCCACCAAATAACTCATAGCCAAAGCCGGGAGGCTTTGCCGGGAACCTCCCGGATTCCTGTCTCTGTTCCCGCTTCCGTGTTATGTTTCGTCTTGAATTATTGGAATTATTCTTGCGAACGCAGGCTGAGATATTGGGGATGGTCTTGTCGCGCATCGCAGCGCTTCCGGCATAACATTAGCGGCCCGATCCCGGCCGATCTCCGAACACGTTAGGATATACAGGCAGGAGAGGGAAGGTAATGTCGTTTAACACCGGCCGCATTTTTCTTGAATAAACATGAGCAATATAGAAACGATTCTCTCTGCGCGATTGTCTATGGCCATCTGCGCTGCCTTGGGCGAGGAATTGGCAGGCATCGATCCCTTATTGAGCAGCACGGCCAGTCCAAAATTCGGTGATTTTCAGGCGAACCTGGCGATGGGTCTGGCTAGAAGACTGGGGAAGCAGCCCCGGGATATTGCGGCTGAGATTGCGGCCTGGTTGGATGATGAGCGCCTGTTTGAGCGGGTTGAAGTGGCCGGCCCCGGCTTTATTAATCTGTATCTGAACCGGGACTTTATAAACCGCTGCCTGATCGATATGGCCACTGATACGGCGCTGGGGATCAAACAGGTCGCCACGCCTGAGACGATCATCGTGGACTACTCGGCGCCGAATGTCGCCAAGGAGATGCATGTCGGTCATCTGCGCTCTACCTTAATCGGCGATACCATCGTGCGCATCCTGTCGATGCTTGGGCACAAGGTGATCAGGCAGAACCATCTTGGAGACTGGGGCACGCAGTTCGGCATGTTAATTGAACACATGATCGAATCCGGCTGGGATCCGGCTGAGCGGGCGCAGGCCAGCGGCGATTTGCATCTGCTCTATCAGGCGGCCAAACAAAAATTTGACAGCGATGGTGATTTTGCCGGGCGCGCGAGGGCGCGCGTTGTCGCTTTGCAGGCCGGGGATGAACAGAGCAGAGGGTACTGGCAATCTCTGATCGATGACTCCAGGCGACACTTTAACAGCATCTATCAGCGCCTGGGAGTCTTGCTTGAAGATGGGGACATCTGCGCCGAGAGTTTCTATAACCCGGTGTTGGCCGAGACCATAACAGAATTGGATGCCGCCGGTGTGCTGGAGCACAGCGACGGGGCGGCGGTCGTCTTTCCAGAGGGCTTTACAGACCGGGACGGGAAGCCGCTGCCGCTGATCGTGCAGAAACAAGACGGCGGCTACCTCTATGCGACCACTGATCTGGCGGCGGCGCGCTATCGCATAAGGGAATTAGGCGCTGATCGCATTATCTATGTCATCGATGCGCGGCAGAGCTTGCATCTGTCCATGCTGTTTGCCACCCTGGAAAAAGCCGGCTGGCTGGCGGGCGGGGTCAGGCTGCAACACGTGGCCTTCGGCACGGTCTTGGGCGCTGATCGCCGGCCCTTCAAGACGCGCACAGGCGAAACCGTGCGCTTAGCTGCCCTGCTGGATGAAGCCGTAGTCCGCACCGGCCGGGTCATTGATGCGAAGCAGCCGGCGTTGTCTGCACAGCAAAGACAGGAGATCGCGCGCATTGTCGGCATCGGTGCCTTGAAATATGCCGATCTATCCAATGACAGGATCAAGGATTACATCTTTGACTGGGATCGCATGCTGGCCCTGGACGGCAACACGGCGCCGTACCTGCAAAATGCCTATGTGCGCATTCGCGCGATCTTTCGAAAAGGGGAGGTTCACAGCGAGGCCGTGGACATGCAGGCCATCTCCATCGCACATCCTGCTGAGCGCACTCTTGCACTGAAACTCCTGCGTTTTGCGCCCACCCTTGAATTGGCCGCTGCGCAGCTTGAGCCGAGCCGCTTGTGTACGTATCTCTATGAATTGGCCACCGGCTTCCATGCCTTTTATGAAAATTGTCCGGTAGTAAAAGACGATGTATCCGACACGGTGCGCGCCGGTCGCCTGGCCCTGTGTGCGCTCACGGCGCGTGTATTAAAACAGGGGCTGGCGCTGTTGGGCATAGAGACGGTGGAGCAGATGTAGGGCTGTCAGCGGGCAGCTTAAAGATGCACTTCTTCAGCGCCGCCTTGCATGAGTAGTAATCACCCGCTCCTCAGTAATGATCAGATCGATAAGAATGTCGTGCTCATCGCTCGGGATCTCATCCATGATCTGGCATTCGTAGGCCAGGGCTATTCTAAGCGTATCCGGATGCTCCCAAAACCAGGTATCGTAATAACCACGGCCGGAACCGATACGCATGCCCTGCTCGGAAAAGCCCAGCCCGGGGGTGATGCAGACATCAATTTTATCTGTGCAGATATTAGATGAGCGCGGCCTCAGGATCCCGAACTCGCCGCGGCCAAGCTGCCCCCAGTCCGTTAATGTCACGGCAAGCATCTTTTCCGGAGTAATCTTTGGAACGGAAAGACTCTTGCCGACACCAAGCAGCGCCTTGATCAGGGCATGCGTCCCTGCCTCCTCCGGCATGGAAACAAAACAAAACACAGCCTGTGCCGCGCTGATTTGGGGCAGGGCGATGCAGCGCTCGTAGCGCCTTTGATCCATCTCCCGCCTCATTGCCGGGTCGATAGCCGCCCGCTTGGTTCGCAGGACTTTTCTCAGCCGCGCCTTTTGTTCATGGATTGTCTGCATGGCTTTCTTTTTATCAAATATGCCGTACAATAGCCGCCCTTTGCACGGGGATGCTGGCAAGGTGTCTCCGTAATCTTCGGCATTGTATGAGGTTTGGGAGTTAAGATGGTAACGATTCGATTAGCGCGCGGCGGTGCCAAGAAGCGCCCCTTTTATCACATCGTGGTAGCCGATTCACGCAACAAACGCGATGGCCGTCATATTGAACGCCTGGGCTATTTTAACCCGATTGCCTCCGGCCGGGAGCAGGCCCTGCAACTCGACCGGGAGCGCGTTGATTACTGGGTAGGGCAGGGGGCCAGGCCTTCTGAGCGGGTGGCGAAGCTGATCAAGACCCATGCCGCCCGGCAGGCCGATGCTGCTGGATAGTTTTTAATGGGCGTGCCGGCGAGAGGCGGGAGGGAAGGCAAGGGACAACTCATCATCGGCAGGATTAGCAGACCTTACGGTGTCAAGGGTTGGCTAAGGCTCTCCTCTTATTGCCGCCCGGAAGAGAATATTTTCGCATACAAGCGCTGGCTAATCGGGCGAGATACGGGCTGGCAATCCCGGCAGGTGCTGGCGCATAAGCAGCAGGGCCGGCAGTTGCTGGCGCGGCTTGAAGGCATTGCCGAACGGGAGTTGGCGCACAGCCTTGTCGGCCTTGCTATTGCGATTGAAACGGCGGCATTGCCTGAACCCGCGCCGGGCGAGTATTACTGGGCCGAGCTTTTGGGGATGGAGGTCTTTGACCGGGATGGAAAGCGCTTCGGGCGGGTGGCTGATATTCAGGAAACCGGGGCCAATGACGTGTTGTTTGTCGGCGGTGAAAAGCCCTGTCTGATCCCGTTTGTGCAGGAAGAGATCGTGCAGGATGTTGATCTGGAAAACAGGCGCATTGTTGTCGATTGGAACCCGGAGTACATCTGATGCTGCGCATTGCCGTGATCAGCCTGTTCCCGGAGATGCTGGCGGCGGTGAGCGAACATGGCGTGACCGGCCGGGCGCTGAAGCAGGGACTGCTGGAGGTGCTGAGCCTCAACCCGAGGGATTACGCTGCGGACAGACATCGAACAGTGGATGATCGCCCCTATGGCGGCGGGCCTGGGATGGTCATGAAGGTTGCACCGCTGGGTGCGGCGGTGCGGGCGGCGCGTAAGCTAATTCCTGCGGCAAGGGTGATCTACTTAAGCCCCCAGGGCTGCCGTCTGGATCAGCAGGGCGTTCAGCACCTGGCGGCGCATAAAAACCTGATACTGGTTGCCGGCCGGTACGAAGGCGTCGATGAGCGCTTTATCGAGCTCTTTGTTGATGAGGAATGGTCGATAGGCGACTATGTATTATCCGGCGGTGAATTGCCGGTGATGGTGCTCATTGATGCGATGGCAAGGACCGTGCCCGGTGTTCTGGGGCATGCAGACTCCGCCGGCGAAGATTCGTTTTGTCATGGACTTGGCGGCCTGCTGGATTATCCGCATTACACCAGGCCGGAGAACTTTGCGGGCAGGCGGGTGCCGGAGGTGCTCTTAAGCGGTGATCACGCCGCCGTCCGGCGCTGGCGTCGGCAACAGACAGAGCAGAGAACCAGGCAAAGAAGGCCGGATCTGTTTGAAGGAGTCTCTGATTAAATCAAAACCTCCCTAAGAAAAAATTGGCAAGTTAATAGGAACTAAACCATGACTAAGATCATAGAACAGCTTGATGCAGAGCAGATGAAGCGCGACATACCTGAATTTCATCCGGGCGATACCGTGATGGTGCAGGTGCGAGTGAAGGAAGGCACACGCGAGCGTCTGCAGGCCTTCGAAGGCGTGGTGATTGCCAGGCGCAATCGCGGCCTGAACTCCGCCTTCACAGTGCGCAAGATCTCTTACGGGGAAGGGGTGGAGCGCGTGTTTCAGACGCATAGCCCCAGCATCGCCGGCATTGAGGTCAAACGGCGTGGTGATGTACGCCGCGCCAAGTTGTATTACATGCGTAAGCTACGCGGCAAGGCGGCCCGCATCAAGGAAAAGATCAAGACCGCTTCCAAGTCATCCGCCTGATGCATCCAGCGCAGGTTCTCGCCTTAAGGATCTCTAAAGCCTTAAAGCATAGCCGGTGCCTGATACCAATCCGACATTGGCTGCCTCGTGCGCAGAGATTGATCTCTTCCTTGACGCGCTGTGGATGGAGCGCGGGCTGAGCGAGAATACCTTGCAGGCCTATCGCAGCGATCTGTATTCTTACGCGAAGTGGCTGGCCGTGCGCGGCAGTACGATTAGCGACAGCCAACGGGCCGATCTGCAAGCCTATCTCGCCGGCCAGGCCGGTCAATCTGTACGCACCGTTGCGCGGCGCCTGTCCAGTCTGCGGCGCCTGTTCCAGCACCTGGTGCGCGAAGGCCGCATGCAGCAGGACCCCAGCGAACAGCTTGCGTTTCCGCGGCTTGGCCGGCCTTTGCCGAAATCCCTGACTGAGACAGAAGTAGAAGCCCTGCTGGATGCGCCGGATACAGCAAGCGCCCTGGGTCTGCGCGATCGCACCATGCTCGAAGTGCTCTACGCCACGGGTCTGCGCGTGTCTGAATTGATCAGCTTAAAACTGGATCAGTTGAACCTGCGCCAGGGCGTGGTGCGGGTGATCGGCAAGGGCAACAAGGAGAGGCTGGTGCCGCTGGGGGAAGAGGCGCTGCACTGGCTGGAATGCTATATCAAGGAAGCCCGCCCAGCATTGTTCAAGGACGCGCCCGCGGCCAGCCTGTTCCCGAGCCGGCGCGGCAAGCCGATGACCAGGCAGACATTCTGGCATGCGATTAAACGCTATGCAGTGATAGCCGGCATCAACAAGAGCTTATCCCCGCATGTGCTGCGCCATGCCTTTGCGACCCATTTGCTAAATCACGGGGCTGATCTGCGTGTAGTGCAGATGCTGCTCGGCCATAGCGATATATCCACCACCCAGATCTATACCCATGTGGCGCGCGAGAGATTGAAAAACCTGCATGCCGCCCATCATCCCAGGGGGTGAAGCCGATCAAGAAAAAAGTTCGGGGGACTTTTTTCTCGGCTGAACGCTTCGCCAACGGACGGCGAGGCCGGGGGGTGGTGGAGCCTGTGAAGCCGCGGCAGGGATGTCGGTTACAGAGCAGCTAACTCCGAGGAACAAACGCAGCGCGGCGATACTTTTGCCCGGATCAGAATTGCCAAAAGACCGGGATCAATGCGACTGCCATGCCCCATATTAACAGGCTCAAGGGCGCGCCGAATAACAGGTAGTCGCCGAAGCGGTATCCCCCGGAGCCATAGATCATCAGGTTGGTAGGGTAGCTGATCGGGGTGGCGAGAGAGGTCGCCGAGGCCAGCATGACGGCGATGATAAAGGGCATGCTGGATACGCCCAGCTCTTGTGCGGCAACCAGCGCAATAGGCAGCATCAACACCGCCCCGGCCTTGGCGGTAACAATATTTCCCAGCAGCATGGTGAGGCCGAAGATTGCCGCTAGCATCAGGGACGCATTGGCACCGGCAAGGTTGCGCATTACTATGCCGAGCAGTTCCGCCAGACCGCTGACTTCCATTGCCTTGCCAAGCCCGATGGCCGCAGCAATGACCAGGATCGTCTGTAGATCAATCGCCTTTCTGGCCACTGTCATGCTGCAGCAGTTGCTGATGATCATGCCGGCGGCGGCCAACATGGCCGCCTGCATCATGCTTAAAATGCCAGAAGTAACGCTGGCGATCATCAGCACCAACAGGCCGATGGCCAGGGCGGCGCGCTCGTGCTTGACCGGGCGGGCATCTTGCAGTTGACTGACCAGATAGAAATCGCGGCGGTTTCTCTGCTGCTCGATAAAGGCAGGCCGTGTCTCCAATAGCAATGTGTCGCCCGCTTTTAAGATAATGTCGCCGATCTTCTTGTTGATGCGCTCGCCGTTTCTAGCCACCGCGATAACGGCCGCGTTATAGACCGTCCGAAATCTGCCGGCGCGTATGGAGCCGCCGACCAGGGGACAGCTATCGCTCACTACGGCCTCAAGCATGATGCGCTTATGTCGCGGGTCACTCATCTTGAATACCTGATCTGTCGCCGGCAGCAGGCCGCGGATCTTTAATAAGTCCACAATGGAATCGACCACGCCGGCAAACACCAGCCGATCCTTATCCTGCAAGACGACATTGGCAGAAACCGCAGGCAGGATGTCGTCATTGCGCTCGATCTCCACCAGATACACGCCGGACAATCCGCGTAAGCCGGCCTCGCTGATGGTCTTACCCGCCACGCCGCCATCGCCGGCGACGATCATCTCCACGGTGTAATTGCGCGGATCATCGGTTGGGCTAATGGCGGGTTTACGTTCCTTGAGCAGGTATCGCTGCGTGATGAGCATGAAGAACAAGCCGGCCACGGCAATGGGAACGCCCGCCTTGGCGATTTCAAACATGCCCAGGCCGGGATGGTTGAGCTCGGATATCAGCCAGCCATTGACGATGATGTTGGTGCTGGTGCCGATCAAGGTGCAGGCGCCGCCCAGGATGGAGGCGAAGGACAGCGGCATCAACAGCTTTGAGGCGGACAGATTGTGCTGTCTGGCCCAGTCATCCACCAATGGCATGGTCATGGCCACCAAGGGCGTGTTATTGATAAAGCCGCTGAATATTGCCGTCGGCCAGATGATCCTGTGCTGTGCTGCGCTTAAGTTAGCCGGATTGCCGAGAAACCATCTGGACACCCAATGCAATGCGCCGGTCTCCTGCAGGCCGGCCACGACGACAAATAACACGGCAAGCGTTACCACCCCTTCGTTTGCCAGGCCGGCCAGCCCCTGGGCCGGCGTCAAGACCCCGAGTTGCCAGGCCTGTTCACCGGGCACGGGAAACACAAGCAAGGCCGCCAGCCCAATCCACAGCACCAGGTCCGGCGACTGGTTGCTCTTGATCATGCTGACCAGAACGATGAGCAAGACGAGCAGGGTTATCAGGGCGTCGATGGGCATAATCATCTTTATTATGCGGCGGTTTGTCGGCGAGCGTACGCGTAGATTCTATCGCATCCGCCGATGAAAGACAGTGCCTAGCTTGCGTCTATTTGGCTTTCCGGCCGCGCCCGTTCAAAGGCTTCCAGTTTCAGACATTCCTTTTCTATGCCAAGCAGTGTGGGGTATTTTTCCAGCGCGACATTGAAACGGTGCGCGTTGTAGAGTTGCGGGATGAGACAGGCGTCCGCAATGGTGAGGGCCGCGCCCAGGCAATAAGGCCCGGCTTGCGCGCTTAGCCAGGCCTCCAAAGCGGCAAAGCCCTGCGTGATCCAGTGCTGATACCAGGCGTTCTTTGCCTTATCATCAACGCCGAGTGTGCCGCGGAGGTACTTGAGCACACGCAAGTTGTTTAACGGATGAATGTCGCAGGCAATCGTCTGCGCCACCTGCCGTGCCAGGGCCTTCTCAGCGATGGCTTTTGGCAACAGCGCCGGCTTTGGATATTTCTCTTCCAAGTAACCTAAGATGGCCAGGGATTGCGTCAGGGTAACATCATTATCAACGAGCACCGGCACGAGACCCTGCGGGTTGAGCGCCCGGTACTCTTGCGAGTGTTGCTCGCCGCCGTCTTTTAGCATGTTGACGGGGATAATTTCATAGTCCAGCCCTTTCAGGTTCAGCGCAATACGCACCCGGTAGGCGGCCGAAGAGCGCCAGTAGCTGTAGAGTTTTATCATGGTGGCCAGTTTGCCTTTGATGTAAAGAGACAGATTGTAAGACGCCAGCCGTGCAGGGCGATAGTGAAAAAAAGCAGTTCCGCTTATCGCTCTTTAAGCGCTGCGCGCAGACGTTTTTTTGCGATTTGCAGATACGCCTTTTCCGTCTCACAGCCGATGAATTTTCTTTGCTTGGCTGTTGCGGCAATGGCCGTTGTGGCGCTGCCGGCGAAGGGATCAAACACCAGGTCTTGCGGCCTTGTGCCGGCTAAGATGATCCGCTCCAGCAAGGCAAGAGGCTTTTGCGTTGGGTGCTTGCCGAAGGTGCGCTCTTCCCTTGTCGGCGGTTTGATCTTCCACACGCTCTTCATCTGCTTGCCGTTGTTTAGCTTGCGCATGTCCTGATAATTAAACCGATGCCGGGACTTATTATTCTTCGCCGCCCAGATAATGGTCTCGGTGGAGTGCGTGAAATAGCGGCAGGAAAGATTCGGCGGCGGGTTGGGCTTCTCCCAGGTGATGTCGTTTAAGATCTTCATCTGCAACTGCTGCATCGCATAGCCGATGGAATGGATGACGTGATGCGTGCCGGAGACCCAGAGGGTGCCGTCTTGATGCAGCAGCTTTTGACAGCGCGCTAACCAGGCGAGATTGAACTCGTGGTTTTGCGCAGCCCCGCGGGATTGATCCCAGTCGCCCTTGTTGACTGTGACCATCTTGCCGGCCTGACAGGTGATGCCGCCGTTGGATAAAAAATAAGGCGGGTCGGCAAAGATCAGGTCAAAGACCCCTTGCGGATAGCGTCCAATCAAGTCGTCCATAAACGCCAGGCAGTCGGCCTGATACAGCCAGACGCCGGCCTCCTCATCGCAGAAGTATGGCTTGCCGGGATAGTGAAATTTACTCGTTGCGGCTGGCGGCATGGCGGCCTCTTTCAGTTCACTCACGCCTGCTTACCCGGGCGGTTTATACTTTTGCACACGCTGGTCGATCTTGCCGAAGATGGAATGCCCGTCGTTATCAAACATTTCGATCTCGATTCGATCGCCAAATTGCATGAAGGGCGTGGCGGGCTTGCCCTCGGCAATCGTCTCCAGGCAACGGATCTCCGCCAGACAAGAGGAGCCGTCCTTGCTGCCGACATTGGAGATGGTGCCGGAGCCGACGACCGTGCCGGCCATTAGCGAGCGCGACTTGGCCGCATGGTGCAGCAGGCGGGGAAAGCCGAAGACCATATCGACGCCGGCATTGGGCGCGCCGAGTTTTTTGCCGTTTAAGCTGGAATGCAGGGGCAGGTGCAGCCGCTCGCCGTCCCAGGCCGCGCCCAGCTCATCGGGCGTTACCACCACCGGCGTGAAGGAAGTCCAGGGCTTGGATTGGTAAAAGCCGAATTGCTTGGCCAACTCCGCCGGGATCAGGTTGCGCAGGGAGACATCGTTCACCAAGCCGAGCAGCTTGATGTGCTCGCCCGCCGCGGCTTCCGAGATGCCGGCGGGAACATCGTCCGTGATCACGATTACCTCGGATTCAAAATCAATGCCCCAGGCCTCGTCCTCGACCAGGATCTCATCGCAAGGCCCGATGAAGGCATCGGAGGCGCCCATGTACATCAGCGGATCGTGCCAGAAAGATTCCGGCAATGCAGCGCCGCGCGCCTTGCGCACCAACTCGACATGGGTAACATAGGCGCTGGCATCGGCCCAATGATAGGCGCGGGGCAGGGGGGCGGCCAGTTGCTCAGGCGCCAACGCAAAGGCATCCTCACGCCGGCCCTCTTGTAATTGCGCATACACGGCGGCGAGCTCTGGTTCGATCTCCGCCCAGTCATCCAAGGCTGCCTGCAAGGTGGGCGCGATGTCCGGCACCGCAAGGGCCTTGCTCAGCTCCCGGTTGACAACGACCAGCGTACCGTCACGGCCGCCTGCTTTTAAGCTGGCTAGTTTCACGAATCTTGCCTCCTCTTTTGAAGTAGCTGTCAGACAGGGCGATCACAGCAGAAGGACCCGGCCCGCAGCGCCTTAGTTGAAATTAGTTTCATTTGTAACTATACTCGCTCTCTCCAAGCCGTCAAGTTGAGGATAGAACAATGGCTACAGTGATGAAACCCGATGCACAGCCACAAAATGTCGATGCCGAGCAATACGAGTATCTGGCCGGTTTCGGCAACGAGCATTCTAGTGAGGCCCTGCCGGGCGCCCTGCCGGTAGGCCAGTTCTCGCCGCAAAAGTGCCCTTACGGGCTGTATGCGGAGAAGTTCAGCAGCACCGCCTTCACCGCGCCGCGGGCCAACAACCGCCGCACCTGGCTGTATCGCATCCGCCCGTCGGTCTTGCAGGGCGACTTCCGTCGCATCGACAGCGGCCTGCTGCGCACCGCCCCGATCACGGAGACGGAAAGCCCGCCCAACCCCCTGCGCTGGAGTCCCTTCCCGCTGCCGGAAGAGCCGCGGGATTTTATCGACGGCCTGGTAACGATAGCCGCCGGTGGGGATTTCAACACGCAGATGGGCGGCGGCGTTCATCTGTACCTGGCCAATCAATCCATGCACGAGCGCTTTTTTTATAATGCCGATGGCGAATGGCTCATTGTCCCGCAACAGGGACGGCTGCGCATCCATACCGAGTGCGGCGTTCTGGCGCTCAAGCCCGGCGAGATCGGCCTCATCCCGCGCGGCATGAAGCTGCGCGTGGTGCTGCCCGATGGGCGCAGCCGCGGCTACATCGCCGAGAACTACGGCGCTGCCTTTGTCCTGCCGGAGCGCGGGCCGGTGGGCTCGGATGGTTATGCCAACCAGCGCGATTTTTTGGCACCGGTGGCCGCTTACGAAGACCGCGAAGGCGATTTCCAACTAGTGTGCAAGTTCGCCGGAAATTTATTCGCGTGTGACATGAAGCATTCGCCGCTGGACGTGGTCGCCTGGGTGGGCAATTCCACGCCGTGCAAGTACGACCTGCATCGCTTTAACACGATGGGCTCGGTCAGCTATGACCATCCCGATCCTTCGATCTACACCGTGCTGAGCGCCGCCTCAGATACGCCCGGCGTTGCCAACATGGACTTTGTGATCTTCCCAGCGCGCTGGATGGTGGCCGAGCACACCTTCCGCCCGCCCTGGTATCACCGCAACGTGATGAGCGAGTTCATGGGCCTGATCTACGGTACCTATGACGCCAAGCCGCAGGGCTTCGTGCCGGGCGCGGCGAGCCTGCACAACTGCATGACCGCGCACGGCCCGGACGCCGCCGCCTTTGCCGCCGCCGCCAATGCCGCCTTAGCGCCGCAGCGCTACGAAGCGACCCTGTCCTTCATGTTCGAATCGCGCTATCTGCTTAGGCCGACCCGCCATGCCTTGCAGTCCGGCCAACGCCAGCACGATTACCCGGCCTGCTGGCAGGGATTAGAAAAACACTTTACCAATTAGCATGGCAGCCTCATCCCCGCAATCCCTGTCGCTGGACGGCTTCCTGCCCTATCGCCTGTCTATCGTTACGAACAAGGTCAGCCGCGCCTTTGCCCGGCTCTACTCTCGCCGCTTTCGTATAAGCATCCCCGAATGGCGGGTCATGGCCGTGCTGGGTCAAGCCCCCGGCCTGTCCGCCGATGCAGTGTGCGTGAGAACACAAATGGACAAGGTCACCGTCAGCCGCGCCGTGACCAAGCTGCTGAAAAAGAAATACCTCATCCGGGAGTTTGCCGAGGAAGATAAGCGCCGTTCCATCCTGGAACTCTCCGCATCCGGTCATGGCATCTATGCTCAGGTTGTGCCGCTGGCTTACAACTTCGAGACCCGACTCACCAGCGCCTTGTCAAGCCGGGAGCGCAAAACCCTTGAAAGCCTTTTAGGCAAATTAGAGCGCCAGTCGGACCGGCTGGAGGCATCGCCGCCACCATAATAAGCGCCATTCACGGCTTGACCGGGAATCCATAGAAGGCCCGGCAGAAAACCCACTGGATTCCCGTTGTCACGGGAATGACGGCGGAGAGGATGCTGCCTTGGTAAATGCCATGAATAATCCGGCCTCACTCCGACTCATCCCTCGCCTTACCAAGCCGATGATCCGGCCAGCGCAGGCGGATGCGGTGTGCAAGACGCTGCCTGACTATGCGGATAAATTCCCGCGGGCGGCTTAGCTTGTGCAGCGGCCAGCGCGCACGGGCTATGCCACGCCGGATGCGCGCCCGCAGGCTGCGCTGTCTTGCTTTCTGCTCCGCGCCTTCAGCAATCCCTTTGGTGATAATGTCCAGCTGCTGTCGGTTGAAGCTATAGACGCCTGCATCAGGGCGGTTGTCGGGCGGCGGGCTAAAGTCGGCGCTAAGGTGATGTTCGGGGGCAACGAGGCGATTCATCGCCGCCACTGTTTCTCCGTAGCGCTGCTGGAGTTGCGCGGCCAGTTCGGGACTGACATAAGGCTCTTCGGCGGCGATGTCGGGCAGGGTCTGAAAGTATTGGCCGATGCACCACCAGGCGATGCTGTCGCCGCCCGCACCGGCGTAGCGGCCGACCTTGCGCAGCAGCTCGGCCTCGCCGCGGGTTAGGCTGCGGTTGATGGTCTGCTCCGGTGGGCGGGACCGGGTGAGCCTACAGAGAGGGAAAAAGTCATGCTACCCTATTTGATAGTTCTGTTTATGATGTAAGCGAAAGTAGAAATAACCGGATAACCCCCATAGAGTCACCATTTAGGATTGAAGCAATGGCATATTGGCGCAAGAGGAGAAAAAAGGTACGCAGACGAGTACGCGCCGTTGAAGAAATCGAAGCAGATATTAACGCTATTAAGGAAGAGTATAAAAAATGTCTTCCCTAGTTTGAACGGGATATGCGTTTTGCAAAAACAAGGAAGCAGTATCGCACGAAAATCGAAGATCGGATATCTCAATTAAGAAATAATGAGAATAACTATAGCAAAATGTTTGGCTTCTTTGGGCCAAAAACATTAAACGGAAAAGCAAGTAAGGAACTTTTCCATCTTTACTCCCTATTTGAAAAAGCAGAAGAAAAAGCGCTGGCTGATATCCCCAATCTAGATTTTCGCTGTCCCTACTTATATCAGAAACCCGATGATTTTGGTTCTCCTTTTTTTAGTAAGTCGGAACAGCGATACAATGGCTGGTATGAGAATATCCTTGAGGAATTACAGAAAATAGTTAGTGACTACAAATCACGCCTGCGTAGTCTTGAATATGAATTGCGTAGCATACATGAGGAAAAAGCACGAAAGAATAGAGAAAAGGAACAGAGAGCAGCACAAAAGAGAATAGAGAAAGAAAAGAATATAGCAATCATGGCCAGAGTGGCAAAAGCGGAGGGAAAGACAAGGGGGCTTGCCGTATCTGTGAAATCGATATTGCCTAAAGACCATCCTTGTCCATATTGCGGACATGATCTTGGCGAGTCTCCCCATGCAGACCATATTTATCCCGTTGTCCGTGGCGGATTATCTTCCATAAAGAATATGGTCTATGTCTGCGCTGATTGTAATGCGTACAAGCGAGATAAGACATTGAGAATGTTTATTCAAGAATTTGGATTAGACCGAGATTTTATTGAAGAGAACTTGATCAAACTCGGCAAGGAATTTTGAAAGCTCTGATAATTACTGTAATGAAATGCAAACTGTGTGAATCCAGCGAGGACTTCGGCAAGTCTCACATTATCCCCAAATCGTTTTTTCTGCATTCCGAACCTAAGAACGAAGCTCCAGTCATGCTCACGAACGAAAGTGGGCAGCATCCCAAACTCCGTCCTGTTGGCGAGTATGATGACCGTATCCTATGTAAGGAATGCGAGAAGAAATTCGCGGATTGGGATAATTATTCAAAGCTACTTTTACTTGATGAAGCAGAGAGTTTTGAAGTGATCAAGGAAGGCAGCAAAATTATTTCTTTTTCAAAAGAAGAATTTAACTATGAAAAGCTGAAACTATTCTGCTTGTCAGTGCTGTGGAGAGCCGGGGTTTCGAAGAGAGGACTCTTTAGGCGAGTGAAACTCGGGCCGCATGAAACTGCTTTGAAAGAAATGATCCTTGCAAGAGACCCGGGCGAGAAAGAAAAATATTCTGTGCGCCTATTCAGGCTTCTTGAGCGTCCCTATGACATACCAATCATTGATCCTATTCGCGCCAGAGACCGGTATGGGTATTGGTTTTACAGAGTCTATCTTGGGCAATTTTTCTATGATGTTACAGTTGATAGTCGGAAAATACCGGCCCAACATAGCGCAGGCATTATTCAGGCAGGCCAGCCGCTACTGGCTTGTGCAAGAGATATAATGAGAATGAGTGAAGCCCAGATATTAAAGAAAATACTCGATGCCCCGCAGAATGTGATTTGACTAGGTAAAATTTCACTCCTCATAACCCTACGGTGCTTATTTTTGCAGTACTGAGGGTAGCGCACTTACCATATAGAAACCAGTATATATTTTTCACAGGAATCCAGAAGGTTGTTTGTCCGGCTATCTACGACTCCCAGCTCATGTCTCCATCAATCGTGGTGTCATCGGGGATTTTTATCTGGCGATGGCTGTGGTTGCGTAGTGTTACCTTTCCTTTTATCGAGGTGTTTTTGCCAAACAGGACATCGCCCTTGATTTCCAGGCCGCGGCATTGCAGTAATGATGGGATGCCGTGGCGAAAGCGCGCCTCAAAGTCATCGATCAACTGGTAATAGCCAGCGTCCAGCTTGATGGGCGGTAGGCTTGCCTGCTGCGTTTTGCGTTCAAGTGTGTCCTTATTTGCAGAGAGCTCATAGAGATCGGAGCGCACAAGCAGCAACTCGTTTGTTGTCTTGACCGGCACAAAACGGCTGCGCGGCACGCAAATGGCGCGGGTATTCGGAAGGACACTGATAGCTGCGCCCATCGCGCTTTCTAATTGGAAGACCGGGGCTGACTCTGGATCCTTTGGGTCAAGGCGCTTGCGATTGACGATCAGCGGCAGAGATGGAATGTTTCCCTTTGCCTTGAGCATATCGCCTAATCGCTGCAAGTTAATCCACAGATTGTTGGTGTTGAAATACCGGTGTCTGGCGATGTCCTGGAATGCGTTCCGGTCTTCCTCCGGGCACTGCGCCGCCTCTCTTAAGATCAGGCCGCGCCCTTTTTCATAGGCAAGATGGCCGCCCTTTTTGTCCATGTCGGTGCGATCAGTAACCTCCATCAGGAAGGACAGACCTTGTTCAACCAGATAGCCCAGCAGGCCAGGATGTATGGTCGCACCAAGATTGTCCGCGTTCGAGATAAAGGCGTAGCGATAGCCGGCCGCCAGCAGCCGGGCCAGCATGCCGCTGGTGAGCAGCGCGATATAAATGTCTCCGTGTCCGGGCGGACACCATTCAAGCTCTCTGTTGCCGGGGAAGCTCGCCGGCCCCAGATCGGCCTGATTGATCTTCGGGACGCTGTGCTGGATGAAGTCTAGGGGTATCTCTGGGTCGTGCAGTTCGGGATACTTTTCCAGCGCATGAATGGAATCCATCCTGGTGTGCCGACTGTTCATCAGCACTAACCGAAGCTGCGCATGGAGCGCATGACGGGCGATGATGTCCAGGAAGCGATAGCCCTGCTTGAGCCTTATCAGTGACTTGGCCTGCTCCATGCCCATTGATGTCCCCAGCCCGCCGTTTAGTTTTAGTAACACGGTGTGTGCTAATTGTCTTTTTCCGATGTCCTCATGCTGTGCGCTTAGTTGTTCTATATCTGGCAGCGCGGTAAGCGGCCTGATGGCGGATTCAGGGATGTAGGCGCGGCCGCCTGCGAGCAGCTGACGGTAGTGATTGTTAAAATTTTCTATGGCGATGTCAGGCACGCCGGCCGCCTTCATCTTCGCGGCAAATTCCCGGAATTTATCTTCTGGCATTGTGATGGTCTTGGCTTTGGCTGGATGAAGCGGAAGATGTCTTTTGGCCGGCGATCTTAGCATTGGCATCTGGCAAAGGCATAACGCTAATCAGATCAGGTTATACTGCCTGTCGCTATGCCTGGCCGGCCAAAGAAAATATTGCATCAGAAAATGCTGCGTCTGAAAAATGTCACCAGGCACTTTGCCGGACGGCCTGCCGTGCGCGATTTTACGCAGGAAATAAACGCGGCCAGCACCACAGTCCTGCTCGGCCCCAGCGGGTGTGGGAAGTCAACCATACTGCGCCTGATTATCGGCCTGTTAGAGGCCGATAGCGGCGAGATCTATTTTCAGGACAGTCTTATCTCGCAGGCCAATGTGGCAGACCTGCGCCCCCGCATCGGCTATGTCATCCAGGACGGCGGCCTGTTTCCACACCTAAGCGCCAAGTCCAATGTCAGCCTGATGGCGCGCCACTTGAATTGGGACACGGACAGGATCAATGCACGGTTGGAGGGCTTGAGCCGCCTGGTGCATCTGCCGCTTGATCTCTTGGATAGATTCCCTTCCGAGCTATCCGGTGGGCAGCGCCAGCGTGTCAGCCTGATGCGGGCGCTGATGCTGGATCCGGACTTGCTCTTGCTTGATGAACCCCTGGCCGCGCTGGATCCGATGATCCGCTATGAGCTGCAACAGGACTTAAAAGGCATCTTCAAGGAGATGCACAAGACGGTTGTGCTTGTTACCCATGACATCGCTGAGGCCGCTTATCTGGGCGATGATATTTTGCTCATGCGCGCGGGTCGGCTGGTGCAGCGCGGCTCGATGCAAGCGTTATTGGAGGCGCCGGCCGAGCCTTTCGTGGAGCAATTTATTCGCGCCCAACGCGACCCGGCCAAGGCCATAGCCAAGGCCCCAGCCAAAGGCATGGGAGAGAGCTTGTGAGATTATTTATTTTACGCCTCGCCTGCCTGATGGGCTTTTTGTTTTACAGCGCCCCGCATGCACAGGACAGACCACAGGACGAGGCGCTTGTCGTCGGCGCAAAAAAATTCACCGAGAGCGTCATCTTAGGCGAGATGGCAGTGCAACTCATCAGGCGCTCCGGCGTGGCGGCAAAATACCAGCGCGAGCTGGGCGGCACAAGGCTCTTGTGGAAGGCGCTGTTGACCGGCGAGATTGACCTCTATCCTGAATACAGCGGCACCTTGATCCATGAAATATTTGCCGGTCTCCCCATTGCGGACCTGGCCCAGTTGGACGTGGTCTTGGCCAATGCCGGTGTGCACATGACGCAGCAGCTTGGCTTTAACAACACCTACATCCTGGGCATGCGCAAGACGCATGCTGCGGACCTGGGCATCAATAAAATTTCCGATCTGATTGCCCATCCTGAACTCCGTCTTGGCTTTAGCAATGAATTTATGCAGCGTGGTGACGGCTGGCCGGGCCTGCGTGGTCGCTATCGATTACCGCATAAAAATGTACGCGGGCTGGATCATGATCTTGCCTATCGCGGGCTGGCCTCCGGCGCGCTGGATGTGATCGATCTATACAGCACCGATGCCGAGATCGATTATTACCGGCTGCGTCCGCTTGAGGATGATCTGGGCCATTTCCCGGCCTACTATGCCGTCTATCTCTATCGTGCTGAACTGGCGGCGCACCACCCGGACATTGTTGCCAAGTTAAAACAACTGGAGGGCAGGATCGACAATGCCGCGATGCGCGGCATGAATGCAAGGGTGAAGATAGAGCGGCAGCCAGAGGCAGCGGTTGCCGCTGCATTCCTGCAAGAGGCACTGGCCCTTGATGCGCAGATAAAGCCCGACACCACCTTCACTCGTTTCATTCGCAATAGCCGCGAGCATTTGGCCCTGGTGCTGCTCTCTTTGAGCGCGGCTATCCTGGTGGCCATCCCCCTAGGCATTCTCAGCGCAAAAAGGCAAGGCGCGGGGCGTCTCATTTTAGCCATCACCGGCGTCTTGCAGACCATTCCGTCCCTCGCCCTGTTTGTGTTTATGATCCCCTTGCTGGGCATCGGCGCGCCGCCGGCCATCGCCGCCCTGTTTCTGTACAGCCTGTTGCCCATCGTCCGCAACACCTATAGCGGCCTGCACGACATCCCGGCAGCTATCAGGGAGTCGGCAATCGCCATCGGCCTGCCGGCCGGCGCGCGTCTGCTGAAAGTGGAGTTACCGCTGGCGACCCGCTCCATCCTTGCCGGCATAAAGACTTCTGCCGTGATCAATGTCGGCACTGCCACCTTAGGTGCCTTGATCGGTGCCGGCGGCTATGGCCAGCCCATCTTAACCGGCATTCGTTTGGATGACATGGGCCTGATCCTGGAAGGTGCCATCCCCGCCGCCGTACTGGCGCTGTTGGTGCAGGGAATGTTTGATCTGATCGAGCGTTTTATCCTGCCCCGAAGTTTGCGTTATTGTTAGGGCTATGGTTCGGGCGACTGACGAAGGCTACTGTTTATATGGCCGGGCTTTCATCCGTAGCGGGCTGTTGCCGGCGGATGAGGACGAGGATGACGCGCCTACTGGCTCTGTGCCTGCACCACCTCCTCGGTGGCGCGGCGGCGCTGTTCAACGATGCGGGTGAAGGCGAAGGCGACACGCGGGACGTGCTCGAAGTAGTGCGTTAGGGAATCATAATCCGCCACCAACAACTGGCTCCTGTCCACGGCCCGCACTGATGCGGTGCGAATCCCGCCCTGGAAATAACCCATCTCGCCGATGGGCTCGGCCGGTTCTACAAAGGCCAGGTGCAGGTGGGCGCCGTCCAGCGCGGTGCGATACACCTCAATCCTGCCGGCGGCGAGGATATACAGGGTCGGGTCGCGCTCATCCTGCGTGATGAACTGCCTGCCGGGCGGCACCGAGATCTCCTTGAAGCGACGGCCGATGGCGGATAGTTCGGTGGTTTTCAGCATGGTAAAGACCGGGCAATTTGCCAGGCGGGCGATGCGTTGTTGTTCCAGCGCATCCCGCAGTTCAACATCGCTGATGGCACCGCTACGGAGAAGGAGCTGGCCGATGGGCAAGGGTGTCTGCCCCTGTTGCAGCATCTTTGCCTGCCTCTGCAACGCGCCATGCAGCCGCCCGGGCGAGCAGGGGAGATACTCACCCAGGCGTTTCAAGGGTAGCGCATTGGTCGCTTGTGCCATCATGTCTTCCCCGTCTCTGCGTAGCCTTAAGTATAGCCGCTGCGCGGGGCTTTGCCAGTTTTTTTACACGATCAGAGACTCCATGTTGCTGGCCTCGTCCAGCTGCTGGGTCGGCTCGCCGATGAAATTGCCCTGCGCATAGTCCGCGCCGGCGGCGATCATCTCGGTCAGGGTGCCGGCATCTTCCACCTTGTCAGCAATAATCTTCACGCCGGCGACCTGCAAGTCATCCAGCAGCGAGCTGCCGCCCCCTTCCTCACGCGCCCGCGCCAGCTGTCTGATCTGTTCCTGATCAATGCGCGCCAGGCTAAATTTTGCCTTGCTGATCAATGGGTTGATGTGTGTGTAGCGGGGGAATTCGCTCAGGATAAAACGAAAATCGTGATGCTTTGTCAGGTAGCCGATCAGGGCATTGGCCTGTTTTGCCTTGGCGCTGAAGTCCGCGGCACGGATTTCAAGGGCGATGGAGCGGCTGGGGTCTTTTTTATCCAGCCCCGCCAGCAGCTTGCGCAGCCAGCCGAAAAAGCCCGCATCGGTGAGTGAGTCTTGGCTCAGTGAGAGCACAAAGGTATGCGGCGCCTGCGCGTTTAGCACGCGCCCGACCGTCTCGCGGATCATCCAGCGATCGATGTATTTTCTAAAGGCCGCGGCCTTGGTCTGGGCATAGATCTGCGCGGCCTCAATGACCTTCCCGTCCGTGCCTAATACTTGCAGGGAGAGGCCGTATATCGTGTGCGCCTCATCGGCACCGCTGTTGGCCAAAGGGATGATCGGGCGGAAGGTCTGGATGACCCGTTTTTCATCAAATGCCTGTTTGATCTTCTGCGCGGCGTTGTCGGTTTTGGCCTGAGGTTTGGCTTGGGGTTTGGTCTGGGCTTGTGCCGTTGGTGCCGGTCTGGCCGCGGCAACGGCCTTCTGGGCGGCCGCAGGCGCGGCTTTGGCCGGCCTTTTCTGCGCGGCCACGCCGGGTGGCGCGGCAGCGGGGGAAGAAGGCGGCTCTGCCCGCGCTACGGCTGATTTTCCCTCCGGCACGACCAGCTTTAGCTGCGGGGTTGCCTCTGGCGGCTGCGTCTCTGGCGGGGATGGCGCCGCTTGCGGCTTGGGCGGCAGCGCGGCTGGCTTGGCTGCTGCGGCCTCGATGGCGGATAATTTATACAGGCGCGCCTTGGCGATATAGAAGCTATTGCCCTCCTCGCCATTGGCAATCTCACAAGCCTGGCGCACCTGTACGATGATCTGCTCGGCCGAGCCTTGCGCCACAGCCAGCGCCAGGACGCCGATGCTTACCGTGAAACCGAAGCTCTGGTCATCCAGCCGATAGGGGCGCTTTTCTAAGTGTTGGCAGAGTGCGGTCAGCCTGGCGTTCAGGGTCTGCTCCGAGACCGGATCGTCAATCAGCAGGGCGACGCAGATGTCGCTAAAGAGGGTTACGCTTGGCTGTAAGGCAGCCGCCTTGAAAAATTCAAAGCCTTCTCGGGCGATGTACTTGATAATATTATCCCGCAAGATGACGCCTAAGCGTTCTTCCAGGATTTCATGATTATCCAGCTCGACCAATAACAGGATGCGGCGCTTCCCTAGTTCATCGCCGTGGCGCTCCAGCTGTTGGTAGAAGGCGGCCTTGTCAAAGGCGCGGCTCTGACTGGCCATCTCGCCCGATAGCGACTGCTCGGCCTGGTATTTTTCAAAGGCCTCTAAGATGACCGTGTGCAGCTGCTGCTTGTCCAGCTTTGCCTTGCGCAGGTATTCATACACGCCGGCCTTGACTGCGCGCACGGCGACCTCTTCGTTGCCGGCGCCGGTGAGCATGATGGTGGCCGGAAAGCGTTTGTTTTTACGGTTTGCCTGCAAGATGTCAAGGCCGGTCACGCCCTCGATACTGAGATAATAATCCAGCAGCAAGACATCATACTCGGCCCAGTCAAAACCCTCGCCCGGCGCCCCTTGGACAACCGGGTCGTATTCCACCAGCGTCAGCCCGGTGAACATCTTTTTCAGGTAGATCATGACGAGTTTGCGAAAGTCCGCATCGTCATCAAGGATCAGTAGCCGCTTGAGTTCGGCATCATTACTCATACGAGGAAATGCCCCTTGCTGTTGCTCAATACCAATCAAGGCGTTAAAACCAGCCAATTTCTGGTTTGTCCTGCGAATCTTGCCTGATTTCTATTACCTTTCCGTTAAAGCCAGAGAAAACAATACTAAAGAAAACAACACGATAGCCGATATGTTTATCGCAGACTCTCTAATAGCCTACTTGATTTTACCCGCTTTGTCAGCGATTAAGCGCCCAGGCGCACTGCAAGCGCACTCAGCACCTCGCCGCAGTCGGCTTCTACCTTTAGTTGCAGGGCCTCATCGGCACGGGTGCGGCCCAGGTTCAGCGCGGCGCAGGGCAGACTCCATTGCCTGGCGGCGCGGCAGAATTGGTAGGCGGAGAACAGCATCAGCGAGGAGCCGATGCTGAACAGGCCGCCGGATTGTTGCAACGCCTGCATGGCCTGCTCCACGCGGGGGCGCGGCACGGATTCGCCAAAAAACACCACATCGGGCTTTAGCACCCCGCCACACCTTGTACATTCCGGCACCTGAAAGTTCGATAGATCGCGGCGGTCTATTTGCGCATCGCCATCGGGTTTTGTGGCTTCCAAGGCCGCTTGGAAATTTGGATTACGGGCCAGCAGGAAGGCCTGGACATCCGCACGGCTTTGCGCTGCCCCGCATTGCATGCACGAGGCGATGCGCAGCCGGCCGTGCAGTTCGATGACCGAGCGGCTGCCTGCCTGTTGGTGCAGGCCGTCCACGTTCTGCGTGACCAGTTGTTGAATAAGGCCCGCCTGTTGCAGCCGCACCAGCGAGCGGTGGCTTGCGTTAGGGCGCGCCTGCTGAATGCGCGGCCAGCCGTGCATGCTGCGCGCCCAGTAGCGCCGGCGGGTGTTCAGATCGCCGACAAAATCCCGGAACTGGATGGGGGCGCTGTGTTTCCAGGTGCCGTGCTTGTCGCGGTAGTCGGGAATGCCGGAGCCGGTGCTGCAACCGGCGCCGGTCAATACAAAGACGGGCCGGTTATCCAGCAGGAATTTTTCCAGTTGCGCAATCTTGTTCTCGGCATTCATCGCAGTGTCCGGGCCTGCGCCCTCATCGTAGAATGCTGCTCGACAAAATCAAGGAAGGTCCTGACCTTTGCCGATAGATGGCGGCGGTGGGGGTAGATGGCGTACATGTCAATGCTTTCTGAACTGAACTCACGCAGCACGGCCACCAGCCTGCCGTCTTGCAAGTCGGCCTGGAGGGTATAGGCGGGCATCATGACAAGCCCCAGCGCATTGATCGCCGCCGTGCGCAGGGCGTCCGGCGAGTTGCTCTGTAAAGATCCCTCCGGACGGATGATGCGCTCCTTGCCGTGGTCGGTAAATTTCCAGATCTGATAGGGCGGCAGGTTGGGGTTGGACAGGCAATTATGCTGCGCAAGCTGCTCCGGCGCCTGCGGTGTGCCGTGTCTTTCCAGATACTCCGGTGCTGCGCAGAGGATCATCTCGGTGCTGAGCACACGCTTGATGATCATGTTGGAATCCTGCGGGCGGCCCAGATGAAAGGCGAGATCCAGGCCCCATTCGATAATATCGACCGGCTGATCGGTGACGATGAGATCGAAGCTGACGCCGGGGTAGGGTTTTACATAGTCTGCGATCAGGGGGCCGAGATAGAGCTTGCCGAAGGTCGGCGGCGAGCTCAGCTTCAAGGTGCCGCGCGGCTCTGAATTTAGCTGGCTAACCGCTGTTTCGGTCTCCTCAATTTCATCCAGGATATGAGTGCAGCGCTCCAGGTAGGCCTGGCCGGCCTCGGTCAGGTGCATGCTGCGGGTGGTGCGATTGATCAGCTGCACTTTAAGCTGGTCTTCCAGGTGCATCACATGTTTTGTCGCCATAGCCCGGGAGATGGATAGCTCACGAGCAGCCGCGGCGAAATTACCCAATCGGGCAACTCTTGAAAAGATGCGCATGCTGCTGAGTTTGTCCATGTACCTAGCCTTTATTGTTTCTCAAAAAGAAATTATAAATCTATTATTCAATCATTGTTTAATTTTATTTTGCCATTATTATATCTCTCATTGTTAAGTATTTGTTTTTAATCTATTAGGAGGTAAAGAAAAATGAGCGTGTTACGTGCAGTATTGTTCACCCTGTCTCTCGCCGTTGCGGCCAATGTGTCGGCGAAAAGCCCGGATATGAGGGCCTTTGCGGTCGAGACCTTGCAGGCATGGAATCAGGCGCTGAACAATAAGGATGCTGCAAAATTCTCCGGCCTGTTCACCGTGGATGCGGTGTTCCTGATGCCGGGCGGCGAGGCGGCCGCAGGGATTCGGGAGATCTATGCCTATGTGGATGACCTGGTCAAGAACAATGGTGTCAACGAACATCAGATAGAAGTCAGCCGCGTGGGTGTCGGCGAGGATCGAATTTTTATCACCGGCAGATGGAATGCGGCCAAGGCGATCAATGGGGTGAGCCGGGGTGCTCTGGCGGCGATCTTGGAAAAACAATATGACGGTAGCTGGCGCACCAGTTTCCTTAAGTGGAACTAAGCATCTCATCATCATGAGGAAGCCCTCTTAGTCAGGGCTTCCTTCTATTCAAAAGTTACGCAAAATAAAAAGCATCGAAGCTGGAACTGTTATGCTGTGATCCATGAACAGGCATCACACCTCAGGCAGTCCGCTGGGCCGGCGCACGGCGTATAGCGGCGCGTACAGCCCGGCCTTGCTGTGCCCGATTGAGCGGGAAAACAGTTGGCGGCAGAGGGGCTATAAACAGGCGCCGTATCAGGGGGTGGATCTATGGAATGCCTATGAGCTCTCATGGTTAAATGACAAGGGGATGCCGCAGGTGGCCTTAGGCAAATTTATTGTGCCGTGTACCTCGCCCAGGTTGATTGAATCCAAGTCCTTCAAGCTGTACCTGAACTCCTTTGCGCAGACGCCATTTGCATCCGCCGCCGCGGTATGTGCGCTGATGCAGGCAGATCTCTCCGCCTGCACAGGAATGGACATAGAGCTTGAACTGGCCGCCATTGATGAACCGTTATTTTCTTTTGGCAACTTTGCGGGCGTCTGCCTTGATGGCCTGGATATTAGCACCTCGTACTATTCCCCGAATGCTGAATTTCTGCGCCATCGCTCCGAAAGATTAGTCGAAGAGCGTCTGTTTACTCACCTGCTGCGTTCGCTATGCCCGGTGACCGGCCAACCGGACTGGGGCAGTGTCTATATCGAATACGCCGGCGCTGAAATTGAGCATGAGGGCTTGCTTAAATACCTCATTTCCTATCGAGAGCAGCGCGATTTTCACGAGCACTGTGTTGAGCGGATCTACCTGGACATCCTTGAGCGGTGTAAGCCCGATGCCTTAACCGTGTATGCGCGCTATGTGCGCCGCGGCGGCCTGGATATTAATCCCTTCCGCACCAATACCGCTAAGACACCGGCGAATATTCGCTTGGTCAGGCAGTAGCGTGACTGGTGATTGGTGACTGGTGATTGGTGACTGGTGATTAGTGAATGGTGATTGGTGTTTTGTATAACAAGAGAGATAAGGAAAATGCGCTCTCATAAGGATTTGGATGTATGGAAAATGGCTGTTAAATTGGCTGGCAGAGCGTATGAGATAACAGAGAATTATCCGAGAACGGAAAAATATGGAATCACATCACAAATCAGGCGCGCCGCAGTCTCAATAAGCGCCAATATTGCGGAAGGTGCGGCACGGCAGTCAAAGAAAGAGTTCATCCAATATTTATCGATAGCTATGGGGTCTGCCAGCGAAGTGGATACATTAATTGAAATATCATTAGAAATAAAAATGGGAAACCGGAAAGACTTACTTGAACTGCAAGCTAACAATATACAAATATCAAAAATGCTTGGTGGGCTGATTCGCAGCTTGAAAGGGAAAATGACGAATGGCTGACTCCCGGTTAGCAGTTACTAATAACAAATCACCAATAACAACGCGCTTTGCCCCCAGCCCGAGCGGCTATCTGCACATAGGCGGGATGCGCACGGCCCTGTTTTCCTGGCTCTATGCGCGGCATCATCAGGGACAGTTTATCCTGCGCATTGAGGACACAGACAAGGAGCGCTCAAGCCGGGAGGCCATTGAGATCATAGTGGAAGGTCTGCGCTGGCTGGGCCTGGATTATGACGAAGGGCCGCACTATCAGAGCCGGCGTCTTGCGCATTATAAGGCAGCGATCCAGCAATTACTGGAGCAGGACAAGGCGTACTATTGTTATTGCAGCAGGCAGGACTTGGATGCGATGCGTAGCGCGGCGATGGCGAGGGGGGAAAAGCCGAAATACAACGG
>CAVLYW010000050.1:145800-185800 GCA_963675345.1 Trididemnum clinides
CCGATGTCGGGATAGAACCGCGGCCGCGCCTGCGCGGCCACGCCCGGTGGTGCGCTTTAAGAACCCACTGCAAGGGGCGGTCACGGTTGATGATCAGATCCAAGGCCGGGTGGTGTATCAGAATGCGGAGCTGGACGACTTGATCATCGCCCGTCCCGATGGCAGCCCTACCTATAATCTCACCGTTGTTGTGGATGATAAGGATATGGGCGTGAGCCATGTCATCCGCGGCGATGATCACCTGAATAATACGCCGCGCCAGATGAACATCTTTGAGGCCCTGGGTGTGCGCCCCCCGGTCTATGCCCACCTGCCCCTACTCCTCGGTGCGGACGGCAGGAAGCTGTCAAAACGCAGCGGCGCAGCAAGTGTGCTGGCATATCGGGAAGAGGGATACCTGCCGGAGGCGCTGCTGAACTATCTGCTGCGTCTCGGCTGGTCGCATGGCGATCAGGAGATTTTTTCCCGGCAAGAGATGATCGACTTGTTTGATCTTGGCGCAGTGAACAAGTCCGCCGCCGCCATCAATCCCGATAAACTGCTCTGGCTCAACCAGCATTACCTAAAGACCGGCGATGTGCAAGAGCAGGCGGCCATCCTCGCCGACGCCTTCGAGAGAGCCGGGCTTGATATTGCCGTGGGGCCTGATATTCGGGAACTGCTACTTGTGCAGAGGGAGCGCTGCAAGACAGTTGCTGAGATTGTGGCGCAGAGCCGGTGTTTTTATCAGGGCATTGCAGAATTTGATGCGCCGGCGGCGAGGAAACACCTGCGCCCGCTTATCCGGGAACCGCTAGGCAGCCTGCGGGCGGCCTTGTCGAGTGTTGAAGTCTGGGATAATCCGGGCATCCATGCCGCCATTGCGGCGATTGCAGAGCAGTTTGAGCTGAAGCTGGCCAAGCTGGCGCAGCCACTGCGCGTCGCGGTAACCGGCGGCGCCGTATCGCCGTCCATCGATGACACGCTGCGCCTGGCCGGCCGGGCCAGGACCTTGGCCGGCATCGACATGGCCTTGGAATACATCAACAAAAGGGCGGCTTGACAGCCTGAGAGCGGTGCAGTACGCTCCACCGCCTGTTTTTCAGCTTTCAGGTTTAAGTTGAATCATGGGGCCATAGCTCAGCCGGGAGAGCGCTTGCATGGCATGCAAGAGGTCGGCGGTTCGATCCCGCCTGGCTCCACCAGGCTGCATAGCAGCACAGTATTAGCCGTTGTCAGTCCCCATCGTCTAGAGGCCTAGGACACTGCCCTTTCACGGCGGCAACAGGGGTTCGAATCCCCTTGGGGACGCCACTATGGTAACGCCCGCCGAGGTGGCGCTATCCGTGCAGTATGGCCTGATCGTAGCGCTGTTGTGGGCGGCCGGCCTGCCTTCGTGGGCGGGGGGTACAGGCCTTGATTTTACTTCTTATCGGAGTGCGTTGAAGCGGGAAGATAAGGAATCTGCGCCTGGTCATCCCTCCTCGCGGAAGTGTTCTGTTTCGTCTCCCGCAGAAGAACGTCACTCCTGCCTGCGAGCAGGGGCGGGAATCCATCAAGCGCGATACAGTGCTGGATTCCCGTTGTCACGGGAATGACGAATAAGAAATCGAGTATCACTCGTCCCCGTATCCAGTCAGCTTAGCGCGTCATTCCTGCGGAAGCAGGAATCTATTGAGCGACACAGCGCTGGACTCTTGGTCAAGCCAGAGCCTGTCCCGCACTTGATACGGGGAATGACGCGGGGCGGGAAAATGATGGCCGGTTTATTGATCTGAACACAGGCGCTGGACTGCCGCGGCCAGCTCGCCGCCTTGCCTTGCCGCGATCAGGTTATAGCCCATGCGCGGGTCGGTCTTTATCGCTTCCAATTCTCTTGTCTCGCCTATCCGCCGTATGGCGCCGTATGGCGCCGGCTTCGTCCGGGTAATAGATCTGGAAGCCTTCCTTCAGGAAATAACTTGTTACTGTTGATCGCCGGTCCGCGCCAAAGTCCTCGTAGAGAAATAGCACGTCCTTCTCTGTCATCGCCCCCCCCCCCCCGCAGGGCGTCGATTTCGGCACCTTCCACATCCAGCTTGACCACAAAGGCATGCTCTTGCGGGAAGAAATCCTGAATCACGCGCTCCAGAGAGATGGTCTTGACCTGGCATTCATACTCAGTCGGCGTGAGCAGGCCTTTGGTATTGACCCGGAATGTTTCGATATGGCCATCGATGATGTGGCGTCCGGCGTGCTGGCCACCGGCGGTGAAGGCGATCTGCTCATCGCTGTTACGATACACCGCTCTTTGCAAGCACCGAAAGCGGTTGTCGTTCAGGGCTGCATTCTTTTGGAGTATGGCAAATGCCTGCGGCGATGCCTCAATCGCCAGGCACGGGTGCGCCCCGAATTCCTCACTACTCATGATCGCCGACCAGTAACCATAGTTGGCACCGCAGTCGATAAAACAAAAGCGACAGGCGGCTATTTGGGCCAGGAACAGCGCCAGGGATTGTTCGTATATTTTATTGCTATGGACAAAATAGCCCCAGTAGCTATCGTAGCTTGGATAGGCGAAGCGGCTGGTCTTGTTCAGTTTGACGTGCGTGCGGGTCTCTTCACCCTTGAGCAGCGAGGACAAGAGCGCGGCCACGATCCCAAGCCCGCGCACCCTTGCCCACGGGGCGATGAGCCGGGTCAACGCCTGCATCACTCGCAGGTGCAGCCCGGGGAAGCGGCCGCCTTCTGCGTGGATGTCCGTGTAGCGGATGGGACTCTGGTTCATACTTTTGCGTGTTGCATTCTATCGCCCTGCGATAAGGCCGGCAAAATGAAGGATTTGGCTCCCCGGGACGGGCTCGAACCGCCGACCTAGTGATTAACAGTCACCCGCTCTACCGACTGAGCTACCGGGGATTGGTACAACCTGAAACCCTTGCCTGCCCGCAACCGCCTCTGCCGCGGCTACCGGCTTGACCGGCAACGGCTCGGCACGCGGCGGGAAAAAGCCCTCTTACGTGTCTCTTTTTCTTCCGCCGCGCCCAACTGCGCCGTCCAAGCATGCAAGGGCAGGGGCATGTTACCCGCGCCGCCCGCTGCGGTCAATCCTTTGTCGCACAGCCCTGCCAATCCCGGCCTTCTGTATTATACTGACCCGCTATGTCCGATCACTTCCACTTGCGCGCCGCCTATCCGCCGCAGGGCGATCAGCCCGCGGCCATCCGCGGCCTGTATGCCGGCTTGCAGGATGGTCTGGCGCACCAGTCGCTCCTGGGCGTGACCGGCTCCGGCAAGACCTTTACCATCGCCAATGTCATCGAAAAAGTACAACGGCCGGCCATGATCCTGGCGCCGAACAAGACCCTGGCGGCGCAGCTCTATGGCGAGATGAAGGAGTATTTTCCCAACAATGCGGTGGAGTATTTCGTCTCCTATTACGATTATTACCAGCCCGAGGCCTATGTCCCCGCCTCGGACACCTACATCGAGAAGGATTCTTCCGTCAACGAGCACATCGAACAGATGCGCTTATCCGCCACCAAGGCGCTGCTGGAGCGCCAGGATACCATCATCGTGGCCACGGTCTCGGCGATTTATGGCTTAGGCGACCCGCAGTCCTACCTGAAGATGGTGCTGCACCTGGATCGCGGCGACCGCTACGATCAACGTGCCATTTTGCGGCGGCTGGCGGCGATGCAATACACCCGTAATGAGGTGGAGTTGCATCGCGCCACCTACCGCGTCCGGGGCGACAGCATCGACATCTTCCCGGCCGAATCCGAGCGCGCGGCGGTGCGGGTGGCGCTGTTTGATGATGAGATCGAATCCTTATCGCTGTTTGATCCGCTGACTGGTGAGGTGCTGCGCCGCCTGCCCCGCATCACCATCCATCCCAAGACGCATTATGTGACTGAGCGCCAGATCGTCCTGGATGCGATCGAGGCGATCAAGGAGGAGTTGCAGCAGCGGCTTGGGCAATTCAAGGCCGCGAACAAGCTGGTGGAGATGCAGCGCCTGGAGCAGCGCACCCGCTTTGATATCGAGATGATGATGGAGATCGGCTATTGCACCGGCGTTGAGAATTATTCCCGGCACTTATCCGGGCGCGCACCAGGCGAGCCGCCGCCGACGCTGTTTGATTACCTGCCGCGCGATGCGCTGCTGATCGTGGACGAGAGCCATGTGACCATCCCCCAACTGGGCGGTATGTACCGCGGCGATCGCTCGCGCAAGGAAAACCTGGTCGAATACGGCTTTCGCCTGCCCTGCGCCCTGGACAATCGCCCCCTGCGTTTTGATGAGTTCGAGCGCCTGGCGCCGCAAACGATCTACGTCTCCGCCACGCCTGGGCCCTATGAGCGTGAGCATTCCGATCAGATCGTAGAACAACTCGTCCGCCCGACCGGCCTGGTCGATCCGGTCGTCGAGGTGCGCCCGGTGGCCAGCCAGGTCGATGATCTCCTATCGGAAATTCACCTGCGCGTCGCCCAGGATGAGCGGGTGCTGGTGACCACCTTGACCAAGCGCATGGCGGAGGATTTAACCGATTATCTGGCCGAGCATGAGGTAAAGGTGCGCTACCTGCATTCGGATATCGACACCGTGGAGCGAGTCGAGATTATCCGCGATCTGCGCCTGGGCGAGTTTGACGTGCTGGTCGGCATCAACCTTTTGCGCGAGGGCCTGGACATGCCGGAGGTCTCGCTGGTGGCCATTTTGGATGCCGACAAAGAAGGCTTCCTGCGCTCAGAAACCACGCTGATCCAGACCATCGGTCGCGCCGCCCGCAACATCAACGCCGCGGCGATCATGTATGGCGATGCGATCACCGGCTCCATGCAAAGGGCGATTTCCGAGACCGAGCGCCGCCGAAAAAAACAACAGGCATTCAACCGCCGCCACGGCATTACGCCAAAAGGGATCAGCAAGGCCATCACCGATATTCTGGAGAGCGCCAGCGAAGAGGGCAAGGGGCGCCGGCGCAAGCTGGCAAAGGTTGCCGAGGACAGCAGCCCCTATGCGCATATGTCGGCGGAAATGCTCATGCAAAAGATGAAACAACTCGAAGAGCAGATGTACCAACACGCCAGAGACCTTGAGTTCGAAGAGGCCGCACACCTGCGTGATGAGATCAAACGTATCCAGGAAAGCGGCCTTGGCCTGCCCGAAATACGGGCGGGTTGAGGTTTGTAAATTGTAGCGGGGAACATCCTGCCGCGAAATTCATAGATTCCCGCTTCCGCAGGAATAGCCTGCCCCGTACTTGATACGGGGACGAACAAGACAACGTCATAATCAGATCGTCATGCCGTGCCTGACACGGCATCCAGTTATAAACAAGTCGCCTTCGGCGACACCTTCTCAACCTTCCTGTCCGCCACAGCAGCCGTATGCCGCAGGTGCCAGGGATGCGCAGGGGCGGCAGCGGCGATTATCCCTGTAATCGTCCGGCAAAATCGGCGTATCATAGCCGCCTGTAGATAAAACTTTGGCACTTCGCCTGTTGGGAGAGAGGGCAGGGTCGGGAGGGGAATGATGAAAGAGGAACTCAAAGAAAGCGCACTTGCCTATCACCGCAGCGAACCCGCCGGCAAGCTGGAGATCCGCGCCACCAAGCCGCTCGCCAACCAATATGATCTGGCCCTGGCCTACTCGCCCGGGGTCGCCAGCGCCTGTGAGCAAATCGCCGCCGAGCCAAACGAGGCCGCCTATGTGACCGGCCGCGGCAATCTGGTCGCGGTCATCAGTAATGGCACGGCGGTGCTGGGTCTGGGCAATATCGGGCCGCTGGCGGCAAAGCCGGTGATGGAAGGCAAGGCGGTGTTGTTCAAAAAGTTCTCCGGCGTGAATGTCTTTGATCTGGAGATAGAGGAAAGCGATCCGGAGCGCTTAGTTGAGATCATCGCCAGCCTGGAGCCGAGCTTCGGCGGCATTAACTTGGAAGACATCAAGGCGCCGGAGTGTTTCATCGTCGAGCAGAAGCTGCAAGAACGCCTGAACATCCCGGTCTTCCATGACGATCAGCACGGCACGGCGATCATCGTCGGCGCAGCCATCCTCAACGGCCTGCGCCTGGTCGATAAAGACATCGCCGAGGTCAAGCTGGTCACCTCCGGTGCCGGGGCGGCTGCGCTGGCCTGTCTGCAGCTGCTGTGCACGATGGGTCTGCGGCGGGAGAATATCTTTGTCACCGACATCGCCGGGGTCTTGTACCGGGGGCGGGAAGAGGAGATGGATCCGTATAAGGCCGTCTATGCCCGCGAGACCGCGGCGCGCACTCTGGCCGAGGTGCTGGAAGGTGCCGATGTCTTCCTGGGGCTTTCAGCACCGCAGGTGCTGGCGCCGGAGATGCTGACGGGCATGGCCAAAGCGCCGCTGATCCTGGCGCTGGCCAACCCGACCCCGGAGATCCTGCCGGAAGAGGCCAAGGCGGTGCGCCCGGATGCCATCATCGCCACCGGCCGCTCTGATTATCCCAATCAGGTCAACAACGTTTTGTGTTTTCCCTATATCTTTCGCGGCGCCTTAGATGTCGGCGCCACCGGCATCAACGAGGCGATGAAGCTGGCCTGTGTCCAGGCAATCGCCGATCTGGCGCTGGCCGAGACCTCCGAGATCGTTGCCCAGGCCTACGGCGGGGCGAGCCTGAAGTTCGGGCCTGAGTACCTAATCCCCAAGCCCTTTGACCCGCGCCTGCTGGTGCGAGTCACCCCGGCGGTGGCGAAGGCGGCGATGGAGAGCGGGGTCGCCACCCGCCCGATTGAAGACTTCAAGGTCTATCGGCAAAAGCTCATCCAATTCGTCTTTCAGACCGGCTTTTTGATGAAGCCCATCTTTGAGCAGGCCAAGCAGGAAAAGAAACGCATTGTCTATGCAGAAGGCGAGGAGCCGCGCATCTTGCAGGCCGCCCAGCAGGTCATCGAAGACGGCATCGCCAGCCCGATCCTGATAGGCCGGCCGCAGGTCATCCAGGACAGATTGGATGAGTTGAATATACCGTTGCAAGCCGGGGAAGATTTTGAGATCGTCAATCCGCAGCAGGATGAGCGCTATGATGATTACTGGAAGCTGTATCACGAACTGATGGGGCGCAAGGGCGTGTCAACGGCGGACGCCAAGACCGTGGTGCGCACCCAGAGCACGGTGATTGCTGCGCTAATGCTGAAACACGGCGCGGCCGATGCCATGCTCTGCGGCACTGTCGGCCGTTTCAACGGGCATCTGCAAGCTGTGCAAGACATCATCGGCAAGGCCGCCGGCGTGCAGGATTTTTCCACCCTGATCGCCCTGGTGCTGCCCAGCGGCACCTTCTTCGTCTGCGATACGCATGTGATTGCCAGCCCCACCGCCGAGAACATCGCCGAGATGACCCTGCTGGCGGCGGAGAGCATCAAGCGCTTCGGCATCAAGCCGCGCGTTGCTCTGCTGTCACATTCCAACTTCGGCAGCCGCAACAACCCCTCATCGGAAAAGATGCGCGCGGCCTTAGGGCTGTTGCGCGCACGCGATCCGTACCTGGCCGTGGAAGGGGAGATGCACGCCGATGCCGCCCTGTCGGAAGAGATTCGCAACCAGTCCTTCCCGAACTCGCGGCTGCGCGGCCGGGCCAACATGTTCATCATGCCGAACATGGATGCGGCCAATATCGCCTATAACCTGCTGCGCATGCTGGGCGGCGGGGTGTCCATCGGCCCCATGCTCATCGGCGCGGCGCAACCGGCGCACATCGTAACCCGGGCAGTCACCGTGCGCGGCCTGGTCAACATGAGCGCCCTGGCCGTGGTCGAGGCGCAAGAGCAAGCGGCGCGGGAGCAGGCGGCTGATGATGCCCCGGCGCAATGACAAGCCGGCCGTAGCGTGTTATGTTATGCGGGCTTGGCTTTCATTTCTTTACAGTCTTAAGAGCCTGAACAAATTAACGACTTTAGCAACACACAGCCGATACCGATGAACAAGCCTCCCCGTAAGAACAGCGACTCTTCTCGCCCTGAAGAAACCGGGCAAAACCGATGCATCAAGCAAGCCGCCGACGCGCAAGAAGTACGCGGCGGCTTATCAGCAGCCGAAAATAATTTCACCCCCCCCCCCCCCCCCCCGCAGCGACCGGGGGCGATGAAGCTGATCTCAAGGGGGCTGCGCTATCTGTTTCATGTGGCTAAAAATGAGCCCAGAGACTGGAAATTCGGCAGAACTCGGGTGCTGCACTTTGCACAAGATCGCCTGGTGTTTATCAACATCCCTAAAACCGGCACCACCAGCATGAGACGTGTCCTGGCCGGCAAGTATCTGCAGGAGGCTCCCGAAGACCCATCACTGGCACTGCGCGCATGGTGGGTCAGAAAAAGCGCGCAGCCGAGACTGCTAAACAGAGATGATATATTCTCCTTCGCTGTGGTCAGAAATCCCTATCAGCGCCTGGTCTCGCTCTATACGCCCGGCTATCGACCTTGGTACCATATCAAATCAGCGTTTTACTTCCTGTGGGACAGACTCAAATACGGGTTACGGCAGCGGGCAAACTATGATCGCAGCTTTGTTCGTTTTGCCACGCTCGTCTGCTCAATCAAAGATGAGGCATCAGACGCTCATTTCAAAGGCCAGTCCGCGCAGCTGTTGTACGATGGAAAAATCGTTGCTACGAAGATTCTCAAGTTTGAAAACTTGCAGGACGACTTTGAACCCATCCGCGCGCGTTATGAGCTTTCGCCGCTGCCGAAACTCAACACCTCGGTGGGCAAGAAGAACTACTACGACTATTACGATGAGGCGCTGGCCGAGCGCGTGTATCAACGCTACCAACGCGACTTTGAGCTTTGGTATCCCAATGCCCGCGCGGAATTGATGGCGTATCTGGATGGCAAGGGCGAGTGAGCGTATGCGCCGCCGGCGCTGAAGGGGCCATGCCGCTGTTACGCGCTCACTGGTCAAGTATCCGGCGGAAGCCATCCCGGTGCCGGAGTTCGGCGGTGCCTGGGCTGCGCTAAACGTCTATGTGTGGCATAGCCGGGCTGGCGGGCGCGCAAGGCGTCTCTGAGCAGGAACTGAATGCGGTGGCCGGGGAGATGGCCGCTGCTCTCGCCCACCGCGGCCCCGATGACCAGGGAGTGTGGAGCGATCAAAACTGCGGGGTCGCCTTCGGTCACCGGCGCCTGGCGGTGATCGATCTCTCCCGGCACGGCCATCAGCCGATGCGCTCGGCCTGCGGCAGGTTCGTTACGGCCTATAACGGCGAGCTATACAATTTCCGGCAACGCCGGGCGGATTTAAAAAGGCTCGGCCATCCCTTCCGCGGCCATTCCGATACGGAAGTCCTGCTGGCGGCGGTTGTGGAGTGGGGGCTTACAGAGGCCCTCCAGTCCTTCACCGGCATGTTCGCCCTTGCGCTCTGGGACACCGAAAAACAGGAGTTGCACCTGGCCCGCGATCGCATGGGTGAAAAGCCCTTGTATTACGGCTGGGTGGATGGGGTCTTTGTCTTTGCCTCTGAGTTGAAGGCAATCCGCGCGTACAAGAAGTTCCGGCCGCGCATCAACCGCCGCGCCCTGACGCAGTTTTTTCGCTATAAGTATGTGCCTTGCCCGGCCACGATCTATGAGGGCATTTACCAGCTGCCGCCAGCCTCAACCCTGAGCATTTCCCTGCGACAAGCCGGACAGCTGCCGGCGCCGGCGGCGTATTGGTCTTTGCGCCGGGTGGCGGAAAAGGGCATGGCCGCCCCAGACACCGCCGATGAGCAGGAGTTGGCGAGCGCACTGGAAGATGTGCTGGCCGCGGCGGTGGCGCGGCAGATGGTCGCCGATGTGCCGCTGGGTGCCTTCCTGTCCGGCGGCATTGATTCCTCCACCGTAGTGGCGCTGATGCAGGCAGGCAGCAGCCGACCGGTCAAGACCTTCAGCATCGGCTTTACCGAGCCGGGTTATAATGAGGCGAATTATGCCAGGGCCGTGGCGGCGCACTTGCAGACCGAGCACACCGAGCTCTATGTCAGCCCGGCGCAGGCCAGGGCGATTATCCCGCGTCTGCCGGAGGTCTATGACGAGCCTTTTGCGGATCCGGCGCAGATCCCGGCCTGCCTGATTGCCGAGCTCGCCCGGCGGCATGTGACCGTGGCCTTGTCCGGCGATGGCGGCGATGAGCTATTCGCCGGCTACTGGCGGCATTTTTTTGCCCCCGGCCTGTGGCGGCGCATCCGTCGGCTTCCCGGCCTGGCGCGTTGGCTGGCGGCTTCGACCATGACCGGCCTGTCGCCAACCACTTGGGATCGAATTTGTCATGGTGTAGATGGGCTGCTGCCGGCACGTTTTCGAGACTTTCCATTGGGAACCAGGCTGCATAAGCTGGCCGGCCTGATGAGTGCAAAAGATGAAGATGCGCTGTATCAAAGGCTGCTGTCTGACTGGCAGGATGCTGAGCGTCTGGTCATCAACGGGGCGCCCGCGGATGATCTTGGCGCGGCGCCGGAAGGTGCTGATTTCAGGGAAAAGATGCTGTATCAGGACGCAGTGGGCTACCTGCCGGGCGATATTTTGACGAAGGTTGACCGCGCCGCCATGGCGGTTTCGTTGGAGAGCCGCATGCCTTTTTTGGATGCGCACGTCATTGAATTTGCCTGGCGGCTGCCCATGCCGATGAAGATACGCAAGGGCCAGGGCAAAGGGGGCCAGAGCAAATGGCTGCTGCGGCAGGTCTTGTCGCGGCATGTGCCGGAGGCCTTGTTCGAGCGCCCCAAGATGGGCTTTGCGGTACCGATCGATCACTGGCTGCGCGGCCCCTTGCGGGATTGGGCGGAGGCGCTTATGGACGGACAAAAACTCGCCGCGCAGGGTCTTTTGAATGCGGCGATGGTAAAAGAGAAATGGCAGGAACACCTGTCCGGCAGACGCAACCGGCAAAATGAGCTATGGGACGTGCTGATGTTTCAGGCTTGGTATGATCGGTGGATGGAGTAATGGCTGGTGACTATAATTTGAAGGCACAGACAAATGAACATTCATCCCATAAAAACAGCCGACGATCACAAGGCCGCGCTCAAGGAGATTGAGGGTCTGATGAGGGCCGGGCCGGACACCGAGGAGGGCGACCGGCTGGATGTGCTGGTGACCCTGGTTGCGGCCTATGAGGCGAAGCACCACCGGCTTGAGCTGCCCGATCCGGTCGCAGCGATCAAGTTCACGATGGAGCAGAAGCAGCTGAGTGTAAAAGACCTGGAACCCTATATCGGGCGGCCGAACCGGGTCTATGAAATCCTGAATTACAAGCGCGCCTTGACCAGCAAGATGATCTGGAGGTTGCATCAGGGCCTGGGCATTCCGGCCGAATCCCTGATTCGGCAGGATTGATCGATCATCAAGACAGCGCCGGCTTTGCTACGCCGGGCATCCCGCCTTGTCCTTGCGCATTTTTTCCAGTCTTTGTATCCTGTGCCACCCCGGGATTTCTTGGAGATTTCTTAGGGCACAAGGCGCGTAGCTCAGTTGGTCAGAGCGCTACCTTGACATGGTAGAGGTCGCTGGTTCGAGCCCAGTCGTGCCTACCAGTTTCCACAGCCGGTGCGCCCGCTCGCACTTTTAGATAAACTAACGAACTCTTTCTATAAACGTGGCCTGTTGTGGGGGCTGCCACTGATGAAGAGGCTAGGACTATGCCCGTGATTACCCTGCCCGATGGCAGCCGGCGGCAATTTGCCGAGCCGGTCTCAGTGATGGACGTGGCCCAAGCCATCGGCCCGGGGCTGGCCAAGGCCACGCTGGCCGGCGAGGTGGACGGCGAGTTGCGAGATGCATCCCATCTGTTGGAGGCCGATGCGGCGCTTAAGATCATTACTGACAAAGATGTGCAAGCGCTGGAAATCATCCGCCATTCCTGCGCCCACCTGCTGGCGCAAGCGGTCAAGCGCCTGTTTCCGGAAGCCCAGGTGACCATCGGCCCGGTGATCGAGGACGGCTTTTATTATGACTTTGCTTATGCGCGCCCCTTCACGCCGGAGGATCTGGCGGCCATTGAAGCCGAAATGCACAAGCTGGCCGCTGCTGGCGATGCGGTTACGCGCACGCTGATGGAACGTAATGATGCAGTGCGCTTTTTTCGCGACCAGGGCGAGGAATACAAGGCGCAGATCATCGAGGCCATCCCGGCGGAGGAGCCCATCTCGCTGTACGGCCAGGGCGATTTTATCGATCTGTGTCGCGGCCCGCATGTGCCGAGCACTGACCGGCTCAAGGCGTTTACGCTGACGCGGCTGGCCGGGGCCTACTGGCGCGGCGACTCCCGCAACGAGATGCTGCAACGGATTTACGGCACCGCCTGGGCGAATAAAAAGCAATTAAGACAATACCTGCAGCGGCTGGAAGAGGCCGAGAAGCGCGACCACCGCAAGCTGGCGCGCAAACAAGACCTGTTTCATTTCCAGGAAGAGGCGCCCGGCATGGTGTTCTGGCACCCGAAGGGCTGGGCGATTTATCGGCAGGTGGAGGACTACATCCGGCAGAAGATGCGCGAGCACGGCTATCAGGAGATCAACACGCCGCTGCTGGTGGATCAAAGCCTGTGGGAAAAATCCGGGCATTGGGACAAGTTCCAGGCCGATATGTTCACCACCGGATCCGAGCGCAAGAACTTTGCCATCAAGCCGATGAACTGCCCCGGCCATGTGCAGGTCTTTAATCGGGGCTTAAAAAGCTATCGCGATCTGCCGCTGCGCCTGGCCGAGTTTGGCTCTTGCCATCGCAACGAGGCCTCCGGTACCCTGCACGGCCTGCTGCGGGCGCGACACTTCACCCAGGACGATGCGCATATCTTTTGCACCGAGGGCCAAGTGCAGGAAGAGGTGGCGCGCTTTATCAAGCTGCTGTTTGCGGTCTATGCGGATTTTGGCTTTGCTGATGTCATCATCAAGCTGGCCACCCGCCCGCCGGCGCGCGTGGGCAGCGATGCGGATTGGGACAAGGCGGAGAAAGCGCTGGAGCTGGCGTTAAATACCAATGATCTGGATTGGGACTTGCAGCCCGGCGAGGGCGCCTTTTACGGCCCCAAGATAGAGTTTTCCCTGCGCGATTGCATCGGGCGCGTGTGGCAGTGCGGCACCATGCAGGTGGATTTTTCCATGCCGGCGCGCCTGCAAGCGCACTATGTGGATGAGAACAGCAACAAGCAGACGCCGGTCATGCTGCACCGGGCGATTTTGGGCTCCCTGGAGCGCTTCATCGGCATTTTGCTCGAGGAATACGCCGGCGCCTTGCCGCTGTGGCTGGCGCCGGTGCAGGTGGTGGTGGCCTCGATCACGGAAAAACAGGTCGGCTATGCGGCGGAGGTGGCCGCCCGGCTGCAAGCGCAGCATTTAAGGGTGGAAACCGACTTGAGAAATGAGACGATCGGCCTTAAAATCCGCGAACACGCCATGCAGCGCATCCCGTATCAGCTGATCCTGGGCGCGCGCGAGCAGGCGGATAACAGCGTGGCCGTGCGCACACGTAGCGGGCAAGACCTGGGGGCGATGCCGTATGATGCCTTCACCGAGTGCTTGCAACAGGAACTTGCGCGCCGCGGCCGTACCAGTTTGGAGGATTGACCTATCGCCGCTGAGAAGCAGAACCGTTTGAACGACGAGATACTCGCCCCGGAGGTGCGCCTGATCGGGGCCGATGGCGGGCAAATCGGGATTGTCAGCAGGCAAGAGGCGCAGCGCCACGCCGATGCACAAGAGCTTGACCTGGTCGAGATCGTGCCGATGGCCAAGCCGCCGGTGTGTCGGGTCATGGATTACGGCAAGTTTTTGTTTGAGCAGAACAAGAAGAAACACGCCGCGCGCAAGAAACAGAAGCAGATCCATGTCAAGGAGGTCAAGTTCCGGCCGGGCACCGAGCAGGGCGATTATGAGGTCAAGCTGCGCAACATCACCCGCTTTTTGAAAAACGGCGACAAGGTCAAGGTAACATTGCGCTTTCGCGGCCGCGAGATGGCGCACCAGGAGCTGGGCAGCCGCATGCTGGACCGGATAGAGGCCGACATGGCCGCCTTAGGCCAAGTGGAGCAATATCCCAAGCTGGAAGGCCGGCAGATGGTGATGGTGCTGGCGCCGAAGAAATAAATTAGAGTTTCCTTATATTGGAGTTGAATGAGCAATGCCGAAGATGAAGACCAACCGCGGGGCGGCGAAGCGCTTCTCCAAGACGGCCGCCGGCAAGTTCCGGCACCGCCATTCGCATCGCAACCATATCTTGACCAAGAAATCGCCCAAGCGTAAGCGCCAACTGCGCGAGATGCAGCTGCTGCATGCCCACGATCAAAAGGCGGTGGCGCGCCTGCTGCCGTACTAGTTAGGAGGTAAAGTAAGAACATGGCCAGAGTAAAACGCAGCGTAACCGCCCGCGCCCGGCACAAGAAAGTCATCGCCCAGGCGAAGGGCTACCGCGGTCGGCGCAAGAATGTCTTTCGAGTCGCCACCCAGGCGGTAACCCGCGCCGGGCAATATGCCTATCGCGACCGCCGCCAGCGCAAGCGCCAGTTTCGCGCCCTGTGGATCGTCCGCATCAACGCTGCGGCGCGCTGCTGTGGCCTGTCCTATAGCCGCTTTATGGACGGGCTGCGCCGGGCGGAGATCGAGATCGACAGGAAAGTCCTGGCCGAGCTCGCCGTGCACGACAAGCCGGCCTTTGCGCAACTGGCTGAGCAGGCCCGCGCCCGGCTCGCCGGCTGAATTGGGGAAGCGCTTAAACAATTCATCCATGTAGCATCAGGAAACTCTGACTTCATCAGAGTCTCCTTAGCCCCGCTTTCACATTTTGCCGGCAAGGAGGAAAGGGACGCCCCTTTCCTTTTTTTGTTTCATGCCGTTACGCCTTAGGAAGAGCGCTGTATTTGCAAGACTAACAACATGCAAGAGATAGAAAAACTCGTAGAGGCCGCCCGGGCGGCGATCGAAGCGGCTGATGACCTGGCGGCGCTGGAGCAGCAGCGTCTTGCATACCTGGGCCGGCGCGGTCGGCTTACTGCGCATCTCAAACAGCTCGGCAGCCTGCCGACGGCGCAGCGCCCCGAGGCCGGACGGGCGATCAATGCGGCCAAGCAGACCGTGCAAGCCTTGATCGACAGCCAGAAAAAGCAGCTGGCGCAGAGCCGCATCCAACAACATCTGGCGGCGGAGAGAATAGACATCACCCTGCCGGCGCGTGGCCAACGCCGTGGCGGCCTGCACCCGGTTACCCAGATCCTGCTGGAGATCGAAGCGCTCTTTGCGCGCATCGGTTTTGATATTGTTGACGGCCCCGAGATCGAGGACAACTACCATAACTTTGAGGCGCTCAACATCCCGGAACACCACCCGGCGCGGGCCATGCACGATACCTTTTATATCGATGAAAATACCCTGCTGCGCACGCACACCTCCAATGTGCAGATCCGTTATATGCAAGACCGGCAGCCGCCGTTTCGCATCATCGCCCCTGGGCGGGTGTATCGCTGCGATTCGGGCCTGACGCACACGCCGATGTTTCATCAGATCGAGGGCCTGATGGTGGATGAGGGCATCAGCCTGGCCAACCTGAAAGGCATCTTAGAGGACTTTGTGCGGCAGCTCTTTGGGGATGCGGTCAAGACCCGCTTTCGGCCCTCGTATTTCCCCTTCACCGAGCCGTCTGCGGAGGTGGACATCATGGGCGGCAAGGGCTGGCTGGAGATCTTGGGCTGCGGCATGGTGCACCCGAAGGTGCTGGAGAATGTCGGCATCGATGGCCGCCGCTATGCCGGCTTTGCCTTCGGCATGGGGGCGGAGCGCCTGGCGATGCTGAAATACGGCATTGACGACCTGCGGATATTCTTTGAGAACGATCTGCGCTTTTTGCGGCAATTTTAGGGGCAATTTTGGCCCCAAAAAACGCTGGACGCCTGCGGCATCCGGCGCTGGGGCGAGGACGAATAGACAGATGAAATTCAACGAGGCATGGCTGCGGGAATGGGTCGATCCGCCGGTGGATAGTGAAACGCTGGCGGAACAGCTGACCATGGCCGGCCTGGAGGTGGAAGCCCTTGAGCAGATTGTGCCAACATTCACCGGCGTGGTCGTGGCCAAAATAGAAGAAATACGGCCGCATAACGCACAGGGAAAGGCGCTCACGCTGTGCCGGGTGGATTTTGGCCAACCGGCGCCCGTTGCCGTGGTTTGTGGGGCGGAAAACGCCCAGGTCGGGCGCTTTTATGCCTATGCGCCGGTGGGCGCGCAACTGCCCGGTGGGCGCACCATAACCGCCAGGGAAGTGCGGGGGGTGCGCTCTGAAGGCATGCTCTGCGCGCCCGCCGAGTTGGGCTTGTCTGAGGAGGCAGATGAGCTGCTGGAGTGCAGCGATACGAGCGAATTACAACCCGGCCTGGCGCTGGCTGAATTTCTGCGGCTTGATGATCAGGTGCTTGATCTGGCCCTAACGCCGAACCGCGGCGATTGCCTGAGCATCCGGGGCCTGGCGCGGGAGTTGGCCGTGATTAACGGCATGGAAGTTTCCCGGCCGGAGACGACCCGCTGCGAGGTGGGCATAGAAGCCCGGCGGCGGGTCACGCTGGCGGCACCGGCGGCCTGCCCGCGTTATGCCGGGCGAATAATCCAGGGCCTCGACATCCGCCGCCCGGCGCCGAGCTGGCTGCGTGAGAGGCTGCGCCGGGCGGGCTTAAAAAGCATCAACGCCGTGGTCGATATCAGCAACTTCGTCATGCTGGAACTCGGCCAACCCACCCATGCCTTTGATAACGACCGGCTAAACGGCGACATCTCGGTGCGCTATGCGCGCGCCGGGGAGAGCATCATCCTGCTGGACGGGCAGGAATATGCGCTGTCCGAGGCGACCGGCGAGAAAATCTCCGGGGAAGCCGACGGCAAGCCCCCCGACGAAATTCTGGTCATCGCCGATGAAAAATCCGCCGTGGCCATGGCAGGGGTCATGGGCGGGTTGGCGAGCGCGGTCAGTGCCGCCACCCGGAATATTTTTCTGGAAAGCGCCTTTTTCACCCCCCGGGCACTCGCTGCCCACCCGCGCCAGGCCGCCTTGCAGACGGACGCCGCCTACCGCTATGAGCGTGGTGTGGACTGGCAACTGCAACGAGCGGCTCTAGAGCGGGTCAGCGCCCTGATCCTGGCCAGCTGCGGCGGGCAGGCCGGGCCGGTGGTGGAGGCCTGTGCGGATGAACACCTGCCGGCCGCCCGGCCGATCAGGCTTGAATACGCCGAGATCACGCGCCTGCTGGGCAAGCCCATCGCGCAAGAGGAAATCCGTTCCACCCTGCAAGGTCTGGGCCTGGACATTACGCCGGAGAAGGAGGCGCTGCTGGCGCAGAGCCCAAGTCATCGTTTCGACCTGTCCATTCCCGCAGACCTGATCGAGGAAATCGCCCGCATTCATGGCTACCAGGCCATCCCTGCGGTGCCGGCGCGGGCGCAGCTCGGCATGCGACAACAGTCCGAAGACCGAGTCGCTGTGGCCGATTACAAGCGCCTGTTGGCCGCGCGCGGCTATCACGAGGCCATCACTTACAGCTTCGTTGACCGAAGTCGGCAAGCCCAGCTCTTGGATCGGGATGATGCGATTGCGCTGTTGAACCCGATCTCCACGGACATGGGGGTGATGCGCCAGAGCCTATGGCCGGGCCTGTTGCAGACCTTGGGATACAACCTCAAACGTCAACAATATCAACTGCGCCTGTTTGAGTACGGGCTGGTGTTTAGCCAAGATGAGGGCGGGCTTGCACAGACGCCGATGCTGGCCGGGTTGATCTATAGAAAATCATTTATAAAACAATGGGATAGGGAAGATAGTTATTTTGATTTCTTCGATATAAAGGCGGATGTGGAGGCGCTGTTGGGTCTGCAAGACAATCGTCTCATCCCGGAGTACGAGCGCACGGAAGATGCGGCGCTGCACCCGGGCCGTTCTGCCGCGATTATGCTGGATAAGCAAAGAGTTGGCAGGCTGGGCGCAGCCCATCCGGCCATCTTGGAGGACCTGGGGCTGCCGGCAGCGGTCTATCTCTTTGAATTGGAATACCAGAAAATTTCGGCGAAAAGGGCGCTAAAATTCAGGAAAATCTCCAAATTCCCGTCCATCAGGCGGGATATTTCCATCGTGGTGGATGAGGAGATCAGCGCCGCCAGCCTGGTAAATTGTGTGAAAAGCTGCGCTCCTGCGCTGCTACAGAACCTAGAGTTATTCGATCTATATCAGGGCGAAGGCATTGATATAAAGCAAAAAAGTCTTACGCTGGCCTTGACCTTTCAGGCCGCTTCCAGCACTCTTAGGGATGAGAGGATAGAAGAGATTATGGGGCGGGTGCTGGGTCGCCTTCGTGCGGAATTTGGCGCCACATTACGAGAATAAGCCATTAAGAGGATAAGCAATGGCAGCACTCACCAGAGCGGATATGGCGGAGCGGCTCTATGAGGAGTTGGGCCTGAATAAAAGAGAGGCCATGGACCTCGTAGAAATGTTCTTTGAGCAGTTGCGTGAAGCGCTTGCCGCCGGCAAACAGATAAAACTCTCCGGCTTTGGCAATTTCGACCTGCGCGATAAAAAACAGCGCCCGGGGCGTAACCCGAAGACCGGCGAGGAGATCCCCATCAGCGCCCGCCGGGTGGTGACCTTTCGCCCCGGGCAAAAACTAAAGGCAAGGGTAGAAGCCTATGCTGGAAGCCTCGCTCAACAGTGAACTGCCGGCCATCCCCGGCAAACGCTACTTCGCCATCGGCGAGGTCAGCGAGCTGTGCGCGGTCAAACCCCATGTCTTGCGCTACTGGGAACAGGAATTTCCGCAATTAAAGCCCTTAAAACGCCGCGGCAACCGCCGCTATTACCAGCGCCAGGACGTGATCCTGATCCGCCAGATTCGGGGGCTGCTCTACGAGCAGGGCTTTACCATCGGCGGGGCGCGGCAGCGCTTATCCGGCGATGCGGCGAAAGAGGATTCCAACCAAAGCCAGCAGATCATCAAGCAGCTGCGCGCGGAGTTGGAAGAAGTCCTGGAGTTGCTCAGGCGCTGAAGTTCATCGCCGATAAACTGGACTGATGGGGCAGGGCGATGGGCGCTACGCAGCGCAAGGTTTTTATCAAAGGCGAATCTTAAAATGTCGGGGCGTAGCGCAGCCTGGTAGCGCACCACAATGGGGTTGTGGGGGTCGGAGGTTCGAATCCTCTCGCCCCGACCATAAACTGTACCGCCAATCAATATCAGTGCAGTTGGCACAGCGCGTAAGCAGGCTCTTGGGTTCTCCTAGTGAAGTCTGGAATTATCGGGCAAATAGAATTCATCAGGCCGGATATTAAACGCAGCGGCCAGTCTTAACACCATCCGGATAGGCACCACAGGGGGCAGGCTGAAAACAAATAATTTATCTTCCAACTCCAAACGGTACCGTTCTTCGAACTCGCGCTCCCTGGTAATCGAGACATAATTCCTTGCAAGCACTTCCAGTACCATGCCACGAGGAAGCGCATAAAACCCGTCGTCCGGCGGCTCCCCAGGCTGCTTTATCTTCATGCAGCCCGGCTTCTTTCCTCTTTCAGATAGCTAATGAGGTGGTATGGGAACTGAGGCAGGGTTACTTCATGTTTGCTGAGCATGGAAAAACTGTACTTATCACTGCCCACAAGCCGTGATACAACCTCGGGCGGGGCCCACTTTAAGATGTTTTCAATACTCCCGTGTTTATTTAAATGGACATCAATGGTCGCTGCCAAGCCTGCTTCAAAGCGCCTTTGAACGTCTTCAAAACTACTACCGCAGGCGAAGTAATCTATCTCTACGCCCTGTGCAAACCAACCGTCCGCATCCTCGGAAATGAGCACACGGAGGCCATCCACACCAATCAAGTGATCAGCGCCGGCCTTTGCGTGAAATGTATTTGTCATAATTGGTCTTCCGGAGACGTAAGTTACGTTAGCTACAATAAAACGTCTTATTTAGATACAAAGTCTAGAAAAAAACCGTGAGCGAGTAAAGTAAGAATACGCAATAAACCCATGTTGCCGCCTTTAATGGACGTCCAGCCGGGATAGTGGGTACAGGTACTTGATAAATAAACTGAAGTTGTCACAATGGGGTTGTGGGGGTCGGAGGTTCGAATCCTCTCGCCCCGACCATTATTCTCGGGGCAGATCGCCCTGGCCGTTTCTATTACTTGCTGCTTGCTTTTTTTGATCGTTTTTGTGCATTCCAATGGTGAAGATCATCTCCCGCCCGCCGCCGTGTAAGGCCGCGTAGGAAAAAAATACCATGTGCGGAATTGTCGGGGCGGTAGCCCAGCGTGATGTCGGGGCGATCCTGCTCGAAGGGCTGCGGCGGCTGGAGTACCGCGGCTATGACTCGGCCGGACTGGCCCTGCTGGCGCCGGAGACGGGCTTGCAACGGGTGCGGGTGCAGGGCAAGGTCAACGCGCTGCTGAAATCATTGCAAGAACAGCCCTTGGCGGGTGCCACCGGCATCGCGCACACGCGCTGGGCGACCCACGGCCGGCCCAGCGTAGAAAATGCCCATCCCCATGTCTGCCGCGAGCAGGTGGCGCTGGTGCATAACGGCATTATTGACAACCACGCCGCGCTCCGCCAGGCGCAGCGCGAGGCCGGCTATCAATTCCACTCCGAGACCGACACCGAGGTCATCGTCAACCAGATCCATCACTTCTTGATCGAAGGCAGCGATCTCTTGCAAGCCGTGCTCAAGACCGTGGCCATGCTGGAGGGCGCATACGCCCTGGGTGTTATCAGCGCCACCGAGCCGGGGCGCATGATCGGTGCCCGGGCCGGCAACCCGCTGGTGATCGGCGTGGGCATCGGTGAGTATTTTCTGGCCTCCGACATCTTCGCCCTGTTGCCCGTAACGCAAGAGTTCATCGTGCTGGAAGAAGGCGATGTGGCCGACATTCGCCGTGATGAGCTGCAAATCTTTGACGGCGAGGGCCGGCCGGTGAGCCGACCGCGCACCACTTCCAGGCTAAGCGATGAGGCCGGGGATAAGGCCGGCTATCGCCACTACATGCTGAAAGAAATCTTCACCCAGCCGCTGGCGATTGCCGACACCCTGGAGGGCCGGATCAAAGACAACCGCATCATTGAAGCGGCCATCGGTTTGGGGCTTGGCCGACAGCTGGACAAGGCGGCGCAGGTTCACATCGTCGCCTGCGGCACGAGTTATCATGCCGGCCTGATTGCGCGCTATTGGCTGGAGAGCTTGAGCAAGATCGCCTGCACGGTGGAAGTCGCCAGCGAATACCGCTACCGCCGCGTTGTCGTGCCGGAAAACACCCTGCTCATTACCATCTCCCAATCGGGCGAGACCGCCGACACCCTGGCCGCCCTGCGCGTGGCGGCCCACGCCGGCTATCTGGCTACGCTGGCGATCTGCAATGTGCCGGAAAGCTCGCTCACGCGGGACTCAGATCTGGTCTTCTTAACGCGCGCCGGCATCGAGATCGGCGTGGCCTCCACGAAGGCCTTCACCACGCAATTAACCGCTCTGCTGATGCTGGCCATCCTGCTGGGGCGGCGGCGTGGGCTTGAGGCGGGAGAGGAGGCGCGGCTGGTCGCCGAGCTACAGCACCTGCCCGGCCGCATCAACCACATCCTGGAACTCAACGAGCAGATCGCGGCGCTGGCGGAGCAGTTTGTACACAAGCAACATGCGCTCTATCTTGGCCGCGGCACGATGCTGCCGGTGGCCATGGAAGGCGCGCTGAAGTTAAAGGAAATTTCTTATATTCACGCAGAAGCCTATCCCGCCGGTGAGCTCAAACACGGGCCGCTGGCCCTGGTGGATGAGGCCATGCCGGTGATTGCCGTGGCGCCGAATAATGCGCTGTTGGAGAAGCTGCGCGCCAACCTGCACGTGGTCAAGGCGCGCGGCGGGCAGCTCTATGTGTTTGCCGATGCCGGCGCAGCGCTGGAACACGCGGACGGCATGTGCGTCATTCCCATTGCCGCGGTGGATGAGCATATCGCCCCGATCCTCTACACCGTCCCCCTGCAACTCTTTGCCTACCATGTGGCCGTGTTGAAGGGTGCGGATGTGGACCAGCCGCGTAATCTGGCGAAATCGGTTACAGTGGAATAATATGTTTTCATGGCTTGTTTTGGAAAGAAGTAATGGACAGCGCAAAGATTCTCGTCAAGATTGACCCGGACTTGGAAGAACTCATCCCCGGCTTTTTGGAAAACCGACACAAAGACCTACAGTCCTTGCAGGCGGCGCTGGCGGCAGCAGAGCATCCGACCATGCAGGCCATCGGCCATAGCCTGGCCGGCGTGGGCGGCGGCTATGGCTTTGTGGGCATGTCCGAGCTCGGCGCCGACATAGAGGCCGCCGCGCGGCAACAAGACCTGGCCACCTTGGCGGCGCTGATCGACAGTCTGGAGCGCTACATGCAAAATATTGAAATTGTATTTGAGGGCTAACGAGGCAAGGCAGGTATGCGCAAGCTAAAGATCAAAAGACGTCGCGCGGCGCGCTGGCCCTTGTACCTGGTGAACATCCTGGTGGGCGTGGCGCTGACCCTCGCCCTCGTCTCCGTTGCCTGGGAACACGCCTTACATCATCATGGCATCGACTTTCCCGCAGAGGCCGCGTTGCTGAAAGATTCGATCCTGGACAATGCGTATAGAGCACACCAGGTGCTGGAGGAGTTGGCCGGCCTCCTCATTATGGAGGGCCACTTTAGCCAAGCCACCTTTGACCGGTTTTCCACTACCATTATTGACCTGACCCCGTATATCGACGGGATTGCCCTCTTTGCCTTTGCGCCGACGGCGGATACTGCGGCAGGGGAGACGAATGATGAGGACGCGCGTCGCCTGTTGCCGCCGGGGCCTTTTCCCCTGCTGTATGAGGTGGCGCGCAGCGAACGGCATTTCCATGACGGGTATGATCTGGCCGCCGATGAGAGCTATCGCGAGGCCCTGCGGATGCTGGCGGAGTCGGATTCGGGCTCGGTGGTCCCTGCCGCCGTGCCTGTCAATGGGAACGGCAAGAGCGGTGGCTACTGGCTGTTCAAATTGTTACGTGTCAACGCGGGCGCCAACGCGGCCGCAGAAGGGGACTCCAAAGGCGAGCAGCTGGGTCTCTTGGGGGTTTTTATCGAGCCGGAAAAATTGCTTTTGCCGACCGGTTTCGCGCCCGACCTGTCGGTGCGCATCTTCAAGAATTCGCGCAGCTTGAGCGGCCGCCAATTACTCTACGAGGCCACGGCGCGCAATGTAGAACCGGCTTGGCTGAACAGCTCCTTAACCAAGTACGGCGCCATCCAATTCCCGATGTATTCGCTGCGGCTGGTCATCGGCCGCGATGTGGCCTGGTCGGAGATCGACAAGAGTCTGGTTTATATCGCCCTGCTCATCGGCATCGGGGTCAGCTTGCTGTTGTTTGCCATGGTGAGGGCCCGGGATGTCGAGAACAGGCAGCTGCGGGAGCGCACCCGGCTGCATGAATATCGGGCCAAACAGCACCGCCAGATTGAACTGCAGAACAAGGAGCTGGCCCTGGCCCGGGACAAGGCGCTGGAAGCAACAAGGGTCAAGTCGCAATTCTTAGCCAGCATCAGCCATGAGATCAGGACACCGCTCAACGCCATCATCGGCACCTCCGATCTGTTGGCGGAAACGCCCTTATCCGATGAGCAGAAAAACTACGTCCGCATCTTCAAAAAGGCAGGCGATACCCTGCTGCTGTTGGTGAGCGATGTGCTGGATCTGTCCAAGATCGAGGCGCAGCAGCTGGTGCTGGACAACACCGAATTTGACCTGCTGGAGCTCGTGGAAGAATGCACTGAACTCTATGCCATGCGCGCGGCGGAGAAGGGCGTGCAGTTGTTGTCCTGGGTCGATACTGACCTGGCAAGAGGGCGCTGCGGCGATGCCGGCCGCCTGCGGCAGATCCTAACGAACCTGATCAGCAATGCGACCAAATTCACCGCCGCCGGGCAGGTGTTGGTGCGGGTGCAGCGCGCTGAATGGACTGAGGAGCAGGCCAATGAACAAGCCAATGCAGGGGCAGGCGAAGGGGGCGAGGAACAGGCCAACGCAGGGGCCGAGGAGGGCGTGCTCATCGCGGTTAGCGATACCGGGATTGGCATCCCCAAAGACCAGTTGGAAGAGGTCTTCAGCAGTTTTACCCAGGCCGACTCATCCACGACGCGCCAATACGGCGGCACCGGGCTTGGCCTCACCATCTCGCGTAACCTGGCGACCATGATGGGCGGGCGCTTGTGGGTGGAAAGCGAGGCAGGCGAGGGCAGTGTCTTCTATTGTAAGTTGCGCCTGCCGGTCCTGCCATCCGCAGCAGTCGAGGACAAGATGGATCTGGCCAATAAGAAGATCCTGCTGGTGGATGACAATGCGACCCGGGCCGAGATCATCCGTGCCTATCTGCGCGCGGCCAATGCCGAGTTTGAGCAGGTGTCGGCGGGGGATGAAGTGCTGGCGCTGCTGGATCAGGCCGCCGACTCCATCGATCTGCTGCTGCTGGATGCGGCCATCTCCGGACGCAATAACCTGACGCTGGCCGCGGAAATAAAGCACCGGCATGATGATCTGCCGGTCATGATTATTTTGCAGGCCAGCTGGCTAAATGGCTATCTGGATACGCTAAATAAGGCAAAGCTGGATGCCTATCTGCTCAAGCCGATCAAAAGACAAGACCTGCTCCAGCGGGTGAGCGAGCTCTTACTCATCACCGAGCGGCAGGCGCGCGGCGGTATGGCGGCGCTCAAACCCGCGGCAGCGCCCCCGCCGCTGCATATTCTGCTGGCCGATGACAATGCCGACAACCGCCTGCTCATCCGCGCCTATCTCAAAGCGCTGCCCTATACGCTGGATGAGGCGGAAAACGGCCTGGTCGCGGTGGACAGGTTCAAGCAGAGGGACTATGACCTGGTGCTGATGGACATGCAGATGCCGCTAATGGACGGCCGCACGGCCACCGAGCGCATCCGTGCCTGGGAACACGAGAGCGGCCGGGCGCTGTGTCCCATCATCGCCTTCACTGCGCATACCTTTAAGGAAGAGATCGATAGCTATCTCGCCGCCGGCTGTGATATGCACTTAGGCAAGCCGGTCAAGAAGCAGGCGCTGATTGATGCCGTGCAGTCCATGGCCGGGCGTGAACTGCCGGACTTCTTTATCTAAGCAGGCTCTGATTTAATCAGGGCATCCTTCTGTACGCACAGCCTTGCCTGTCTTGTCGGACTCACGGTTACGGGTTTATTTAAGTCAATGCTGGCTGGCGTCGCCCGACCTGTAAAGTCTTGAAGGAATAAGGATCTAATCCAGCCATTGATTGACGTGTTGCAAGTCTGCGGCGGACAAGGTGCCGGCGGCGCGTTTCAGGCGTAGCGTGTCGATCAGGTAGTCATACTTGGCGCGGGCGTAATCGCGCCGCGCCTGCGAGCTAACGCGCTCTGCCGCCACCACATCCACCGCCGTGCGGGTGCCGACCTCAAAGCCGGCCAATGTCGCCTGCAAGGCGGTCTCGCTCGATACCACCACCTGCTTGAGCGCCTCTACCTGGCTGATGCCGGAGATCACGCCCAGATAAGCCTCTCTGGTGCTGCGCTGCGCCCGCCGCCGCGCCTGTTCCAAGCCTTGCAGTTGCTCTTGCAGGCGCTGCTGCGCCGCGCGCTTGCGCGAGCTGACCAGGCCGCCCTGAAAGATAGGGACATTGAGCTCGACGCCCACAGTCGTGGAATGCACCTTGTTGGCGCCGAAGCGGCCGCCGCTCTTGTTGTAATTGCGGCTGGCCAGCAGATCCAGGGTGGGAAGGTGTCCGGCGCCTTGGCGCTTGACCTCTTGGCGGGCCGTCTCCACCGCCGCGCGCCCGGCGATGACCGCCAGGTTCTGCTGCAATGCGATGCCAGTCCAGGCCTCAATATCGGCCGGCTCAGGGCGCAGCAAGGGCGGCTCAGCACTCAGGCCGGCAAAGGCGCTGATGTATTCGCCGGTAATCTCGCGCGCCGCCTCACGCGCATTGGCGACATTGTTCTCGGCCGCAATCGCCTGGGCGACTGCCCGATCAAAGCCGGCTTGCGCCTCCTGCACATCGGTAATCGCCGTTAGGCCGACTTCAAAGCGCTGTCGGGCCTGGTCCAGCCGGCGGCTGAGTGAGCGCTCCTCGGCTTGGGCAAAGGCCAGCGAATCCTGCGCCGCCAGGACATTAAAGTAAGTCTCTGCCACGCGCAGCATCAGTTCTTGCAAGGCAACGCTGAGCTCGGCATCGGCCTGGGCAATACGGCTGTCCGCCTGTTTGAGATCGAGCCAGCGCTCCCAACGGAAGATCGGCTGGTTTAGCCGCAGCGAATAGCCGTGGCTGTTGAAACTGACCTCATTCCCGCCGGCGAGATTAAAGCCGCCGGCACCGATCTCCTGTTTATTGCTGACGCTGTCCGCACGCAGTCGCACCGAGGGCAATAACTGCGAGATCGCCTGCGGGCGCTGCTCCAGCGTGGCACGATTGGCCGCTTCCGCCTGCCGATATTGCGGGTCGCTGGCCCGGGCCAGCTCATATACAGCAAGCAGATCCAGCGCGCCGACGGGGGCGGCTGGCAAGAGAGCAATGAGCAGGGCGAGCGAGCGCAGGATGCCTTGCGCGTTAAGATGAGAAATTTTCATAGGATAAAGTTGTGTTCCTTAGGGTTACAGGTTAGACGAGCGGCTCGTAGGGCGCGTGGCGGCCTAGAATTTGAAGCCGGAAGTTGTTTCCGCCCCAAGCAGGGGCGGCAGGTCTGTCTCAAACAGGGACTCGCTAGTCCAGACATCGTGCTGGGTGCGGGTGATGAGCTGGGCCTCCATCGTCGGCGACCGGCCGCTGATAAGAAACAGCCGACCACCAGGTGTGAGTTGCTCCTGAAAATCTGTGCCAGCCTGCGGCAGGGAGCCGGTGACCACGATGACATCATAGGGGCCGGCCGCCGGCCAGCCGTGCAAGGCATCGCCGCTATATAATCGTGTGTTATCAATGCCATAGCGTGTTAATTTTTCCTCTGCCTCTTGGGTAAATTCCGGGAAGATATCGACGCTGTGGAGCTCGCCGCCGGACTTGGCCAGCAGGGCGCTCAGGTAGGCACAACCGGTACCGACTTCCAGGATGCGCTCATCCATCTGTATATCCAGGCTCTGTAACAGGCGCGCCTCCAGTTTGGGTGTCATGGTAAGCTGCCCGTGGGCGAGTGGAATGGAGACATCGGCGAGCGCCAGTTGCCGAAATTCAGCCGGCACAAAATCCTCCCGATGCACCGCGGCAATGAGGTCCAGGGTACGCTGATCCAGGACTTCCCAGGTGCGTATCTGTTGCTCGATCATGTTCGAGCGGGCATGGTCAAAATCCATCGATTTTCGTCTTTAGCTGTTGATAATTGCTCTGCTAATCCGTGATTATATACCATTTATCACAAAGGTTTTTAGGCTATCAAACAGCTATTTCCTCACAGGGAAAGAACTGAGCGGGGGAGACGTATTCAAGTATCAATTCCCGGCAGAATTGTAATAATTCAGTCTTCACAGCCTGTTTATAGCCGAGCATGCCGTTCTTCTCTTCAAGGCTGGCAGCAAACAGGGCCTCTTCCGGGTACATGCGCGCGATACTTTGGTAATAGTCCTTAGGCAGGCGGAAGCTGCCCAAGCTGACGGAATGCAGGCGGGCGGGCTGGATGCGCCTGAACACCGAGTCAAAAAATTCTCGGTACTTCTGCTTAAAATCCGGATGGTACAGTAGCGGATCAAAACGCAGGCCGATGGGCCAGCCGCGGGCCTGTAAGGCTCGGATGGCATCGAGTCGCTTTTGTAAGTCGGGCGTCTTATGTTCCAGCGCCGCCACAATCTCCTGCGGCGAGAGGCTGTAGGCAACAATGCAATTTGGCACGGCCTCCCTATCCAGCAGGGCGCGGATCTGGGTGCTCTTGGTGCGTAGCTCCAGCGAGGCTTGAGTGTGCCCGGCAAAGTGCGGCAGAAAATGCTCGACAAAGCCGGTCAGCGGCTGCAGGGCCAGGCTGTCGCAGTCATAGCCGGAGAAAAAGTGCACGGCATCCGCGCCGTGTTCCCGCATCTTGTGCGCTATCGCCGAGCTAAAATCTTCATAATTTACATAGAGCACAAAGTGCGCTGAGCGATACATGCCTTGCAGAAAACAATAGCGGCAGTCATAGGGGCAATTCAGCAGATGCGAGAAATAATAGTTATGCCGCGCCCCGATGTTGTATTCGGCCGGCGTTGGCAGCAGGTGCTGTTTGAATTTCTGCGCCAGGATCAGGGCGGGTTGTTTTTTCTGTAAGCGAAAACTTTGTGCCTTGCGATTGAATACTTCTGTGTAGCGCTCACAGGGAATGCGGGCGGCCTTCGGAAAGCGTCTTAGGATCCCTTGTGTGCGCGCATGCTCGCGTACTGCGTTTTCAATGTAGATCTGTCTAAACATGGGGAACAACATAGGAAAGGGGCGCTGCCTCCAACTCGTGCGCCAATGCCTGCAACACGTCTCCTGCATGTCTGCGCGAGGCGAGGCCATCCAGTGGCGAGGCATCGGGCAACAATAGCTGCCAGCGTTGCAGCAGTCGTTCCAGTTCCTTCTTTTGGTAGTGCGTGAAATGCCAGCGGCCGGTGATATGGCTGAAATTTTCGGCGATGTCAGGCCGGCCTAACTCGCTGGCAAGCGGCCTAAGCTGCGTTATGAATCCGCTGATCACCTCCAGCTTATCAGCAAGCAGTTGTGATATTGCCTTGCCTGTCAGCCTATGCGCGGGATTGGCCTGATTATCAGAGACGAGCTTGATGCTGTGGCATAATTCCGCCGTGCCGATACGAGACACGCTATGATAAAAGCCCGCCGCCTCCATGTCGTAGAGCTGCTCACAATAATCCGTGCAGGGCTGCGACAAGCTCAGCAGGTCGGCGGATGGCAGCTTAGTATCAATGACAATCTGTGGATACCAGCACTGGCCGCTATCCGCATCTTCAATACGATGGGCGAGAAAGGCTGCGCCGATGGCATAGTCCCGGTGCCCGGCAACGCCGACATTGAGCCAGATGTCGTTAGTCTTGGCCCCAAAGAGCGCGTGGGTGTGAACTGCCGCGGCCGCCGCGGACAGCTTGCCTACGCCGGTGATGGTGAGCGATATTTCCTGCTCTTGATTGACATAGACGGGGAACAGGCTGGATTGTGAATGGTGTGTGAGCCGAAAAAAATCCACCAGCGGTCCCGCTTCACACTTGAGCGCACAGGAAATATGTATCATCGGTCCGGATGAGGATTTATAAGGGCGGATGCTGTGCCGCCGCGCGGTAGCTGTTGAGCAGGCCGCTCATCTCCTTCAGCGCTGCCGCATTGCCATGTTTCTTCGCGCCGCGCAGGTAGATACTGATCTTCTCTTGCAGCATGGCAACGGCGGCCGCCCGGTCGTCGCTGCCGAGTACCTCGTCCTTGAGGAGCTTGTCAAGCGCCCGGATGCGAAAGCGATCCATGCCCCATAGCCGGCGCGATAGTTGATCGGCATGACCGCCGTATTTTGTGATCAAGGCCTCATTCACAAAGAGCACTGGGTGGCGGGCGCAGATGCGCAGCCACATGTCATAGTCCTCGCAGACCGGAAAGCGCTCATCAAACAGCCCCACCTGCGCAAAGACGGCAGCATGGATCAACACAGAAGAAGGAGAAATGGCGCATAATGGCAAGCAGTGCCGAAAGATATGGCCGCCGTGCTTTTTGTGTTTCTTCATTGGATTGACACGCACCCCACGGCGCATCCAGATCTCATCGCTATGGACGAGCAGGTATTGCGGCTGAGCCTTAAGCTGCTTCACTTGTCTGGCGAGTTTTTCCGGGTGCCACACATCATCGGAATCCAAAAAGGCAAGCCACTGCCCGGCCGCCCGCCTGATGCCGGCATTCCTGGCGGCGCTGACCCCCTGGTTTTCCTGAGTCAATAGCGTGAGCCCGGGATAGTCTCGGCGGATCAGCGCCGCCGTGCCATCGGTAGAGCCATCATCAACAATAATCACTTCATCGGCGCGCAGCGTCTGTGACAACACCGAATCAACGGCGCGTTTGATCGTGCTGCGCCGGTTGCAGGTCGGGATGATGACGGAGATGCCGCTCATAGGCTAGTAGTGAAGCAGGCTATGCACTTCGTAGCCGCGCAACTGCTCACGGCCCTTGAGCGCATCCAGCTCGATGACAAATGCACAAGCGACGACCTCCGCCCCCAGCCTTTCGATCAGCGCACAGCCGGCGGCTGCGGTACCGCCGGTGGCGATGAGGTCATCGACCAGCAACACGCGATCATGCTTATCCAGCGCATCAATGTGGACTTCCAGCCCGGCCGCGCCATATTCCAGCTCATAGGAGATGCGCTCTACCTCATCGGGCAGCTTGCCGGGCTTGCGCAGGGGGATGAAAGCAGTGTCTAGTTGCTGCGCCGCCAGTGCGCCAAAGATAAAGCCGCGCGCCTCTATGCCGGCCACGGCGGTCAGCGCCTTATCCCGAAAGGGCCGGGTCAGCGCCTGTATCGTCCGCCGCCGCAGCGCCGGCTCCTTGAGCAACGGCGTAATGTCCTTGAATTGGATGCCCGGCTTTGGAAAATCGGGAATAGTTCTTACACAGGCCGCAAGTTCTTGCATGCCGTTGCCCTCAATCTTTGAAAACGGGCATCATACCTTGTTTGCCGAAGGGGATGGGAGCGGCGTTCAGAAATCAGAGGGCAGAAGGCGGAGGACAGAGGAAAGAAGGCGGGCATAGCAGCCGGGACGATATGCTATCCTCATCAAAATGTCTAAATCGCTCTTAAATGCCCATGTATAAAATCGCTTATCTATTCCTGATCGCCGTCACCCTTGAGGCAACTGTCGCCCTTAATGTCGTCTTGGCCGGGGATGACTATCAGGCAGCACGGCGGCAGATGGTGGCCGAGATCGAGCAGATGGTGCGCCAGACCAGCGGCTATATCGGCAAATCGGTCTTGTCGGAGGAGGTAATGGAGGCGATGGCCGGGGTGCCGCGCCACGAATTTGTTCCCAAGTCTCTACAGGCAGCCGCTTACCTTAACCGCCCCCTGCCGATCGGCAATAAACAGACCATATCCCAGCCCTATATCGTTGCCCTGATGACGGAGCTTGCCGCTGTGGATAAAAATTCTGTCGTGCTGGAGGTCGGCACCGGCTCCGGCTATCAGGCCGCAGTACTCGCCGAACTCGTGCAGCATGTCTATAGCATCGAGATCATTCAGAGCCTGGGCAAGCGGGCTGAGAAGCTACTAAAAGACCTGGGCTACAGGAATATCAGCCTGAAAATAGGCGATGGTTATCACGGCTGGAAGGAATATGCGCCCTTTGATGCCATACTGGTTACAGCCGCGCCTGAAGCCGTCCCGCAACCCCTGCTGGAACAATTAAGGCCGGGAGGCAAGATGGTGATTCCGGTGGGAAGCCGGCGGGCGGTGCAATCGCTGAATGTGATCAAAAAGGATTTGGATGGCAAGATACACACCCGTGAGGTCCTGCCGGTCGGCTTTGTGCCGTTAACGAGGACGGAATAGGTATCGGCTATTTTATGGGGTTATTTTCTTAGGCTACTTTCTTGAGCTACTGACTCTTGGGCTACTGACTCTTATTTTCTATTTTCTCTGCGGCCGCCTGTGAGCTGTCCTGACCGCCCTCCGGTTTTTTGATCAGGCTGGTTAGTCTTGAAATCCAGCCGGAACCGTGGGCGTCTTCTTCCAGTGCCTTTTGCGTCAAAGTGATGTAATCCGTTTTGCCTGTTCCCAATACCGGCAGCGCCTCGGCCAGCACCACCTTGCGCGGGATGGCCAACTCCGCATATTTCAAGCGCCGCGCCATGTGCTGGATCTCCTTGCGCGTGGCATCCTGCTTGTCGGTGACCAGCACGATCTTCTCGCCCTTGCGCTCATCCGGCAGGCTAACCGCGGCGTGATTGAAATCAGGCCAGGTCTGCATGGCCAATTCTTCCACCATAGTGAGCGAGACCATTTCCCCGCCGATCTTGGCAAAGCGCTTGGCGCGGCCGAGGATACTGATAAAGCCGTCCTCATCGATCTGCGCGATGTCGCCGGTATCATGCCAACCGGTCCCGCGCGCAGTGGCCGGCGGCCTTATGCCATCCTCGCCATGCAAGAGGTAGCCGAGCATGATGTTCGGCCCCCTAACCACCAGGCGGCCGCCTTCGGCGATGCCCTCCACCGCCTCCAGATAGCAGTCAATATTGGGGAGAGGGCGGCCCACCGTGCCGATCTTGTTGGCCAGCGGCGTATTGACCGAGATCACCGGGCTGGTCTCCGTGACCCCATAGCCCTCCAGCACTCGAATGCCAAATTTTTCCATCCACTGCTGCCGCGTGTCATCCCGTAGCTTCTCCGCCCCAGCCACTGTGAAGCGCAGGCTGTGCATGTCGTAGACATGGGCGTGGCGCGCATAGCCCTTGAAGAAGGTGTTGGTGCCAAACAGGATGGTGGCCGACAGCTCATAGATCAGCTCCGGGATGAGGCGATAGTGCAGGGGGGTAGGGTATAAGAATGCCTTGCTGCCGCCTAAAAGCGGCATCAGCAGGCCGGCATTTAGCCCGAAGGAATGAAACAGGGGCAGGCAGGTGAAGAGAATATCAGCGGGCAGGAAATTGATATGGCACTGCACCTGCGCAAAGTTTGACAACAGGTTTTCATGCGACAGCACCACGCCTTTGGGGGTGCCTTCCGAGCCGGAAGTGAACAGGATCACCGCCGGCGACTTTGGATCGACCTGGCCGCTCTGGCGTTGATAATGGCGGCGGGGATAATGGCTTCTCAACAGGCCGCGTAACTTGGCGAGTGGGCCTACTTGTTCTCTTAGATCTTCAAGGTAGATGAGCTTTAGCTGCTCTTCCAGTGCCTGGGCGGTCTCTTCAAGCCCGGCATTCTCAATAAAACGCCGCGAGCTGTAAACGGTCTTGATATTGGCGATCTGGCAGGCTGCGAGTAGGGACTGGGTGCCGGCGCTATAGTTCAGCATGGCCGGCACCCGGGCGAGGTGTTGCAGCGCCATGAACACCACTGCGGTGGCGTTGACATTGGGCAACAGGATGCCGAGGTGCTCACCGGCTGTGCTGTCATCCTTGATCGCATCAGCTAAGATAAAGCTGCGCATGATTAGCTGTCGATAGTTCAAACTCTCGCGGTTAAAGTCTTCCAGTATCCGGTGCTTAGGGCCGAACTTTTTAGCAGCACCCAGCAATGCCGAGAAGAGGCTCTGTTGATAATTAACGCCCAGATAGGCCAGCCTGAACATCAAATCCTGCATGGCCAGTGCTGCGGCCTTGCGGCGGGCATGCCCCTGTATGTGCTCTGCGATTTTTAGTTTTTCCGGCGGCAGGATGCGGATGCTTATCTTTGGAAAGCGGCGAATGTGTCCGCGCCCCTGCATGTAGGAAAACGGCGTCATCTGCGCGCCATCGATCGCAATCGGCAGGATCATCGCATCGGCCTTGTCCGCGATGAGTCCCGGCCCTTCGTAGATCTTCATCAGGATGCCGGTCTTGGTGATGCGTCCCTCCGGGAAGATAACCGCCTTGCGATCTTCACGGAGAAACTTGATCATGGATTTGGTTGACAAGGGGCTGGTCGGGTCCATGATAAACAGGTCAACGAATTTTAAGAAAAAGCTGAATTTGTTTTGCGCGGAAATCTGCGTATTGATGGCAAAGGTGGGGGTCTGCGGCAACCAGGCATAGAGCAATACGCCGTCCAACAGGGAACTATGGTTGGCCACGATGAGTACGCGCTCGCCGGCGGCATCATAATGCTCCATGCCCTGGACTTCGACGCGGTAGAGCAATCTGAGCAGGCAGCGCAGCAGAAACTTGGCAGACTTGATCAGCATGGCCGCATTCTACGGCTTATCGTGGTCAGATGACAGGGGACGGAGGACAGAGGACAGAGGGCGGGGGGCGGCCTCGGCCCACTTTTCGTCCCTTCTGCGATTAAGCATATCCTCGTGGAAACGGGGGCAGTAATCTATGGGTGCGCTACGGATCTGGATTCCCGCTTGCGCGTGAATGACGCAATGCTTAAAAGACGGCAGACTAAAGAACGGTGAATAAAGTGCGGCGAGGCCGCGCCTTAAAATCCGTCTTCTGTCTTCCGTCATCCGCCCTCCGTACTCAGGCTCCCGTTGCCGGACGAGGATATAAAGTGAGTTTCTGTCCCGGTTGCAGGTACTTATTCTTGGAAATATTATTCCACTTTAGCAACTGCCCAACGCTCAGGCCGAAGCGTCTGGCGATCGACCAGAGCGAGTCACCGCGTTGAACGGTGTAGTTGATCTGTGCGCTTGTGCTCAGGCTGGCCGGGCTTAGCCGCGCCTTGTTTTTCTCTGCAAACCACAGGCTCAGTTTTTGCCCGGGACGTAGCAGGCTGTGCGCAGAGATATTGTTCCAGCGGCAGAGTTGTTGGATGCTGACGCCATAGTGACGGCCGATGTCCCATAAGGTATCGCCGCGGCGTACTCGATAGGTGTATCGTTGCCCGTTGCCACTGCGCTGCAGGCCGCGATAGCGCCTGCCTTCCATGCTGAGCGTGTAATGTTGCAGCGGCTTGTGTGAACTCGGGATTAGCAGCGAATGCCCACTGTGGATCAGGTTGCTTTGCAAGTTGTTGGTCTGTTTTAAGGTGGCGAGGCTGATCCGGTGTTGCTGCGCAATCTGCGCCAGTGTCTCGCCGCGTTGTATGATATGGCGTTGCCAGCTGATCCTATCGTTGGCGGACAATCTAGCCAGGCCCTGCTCAAATGCTGCCCGTTTATCTATCGGGATGACGATCTGGTGCGGGCCGGCCGGGTCTGTTGTCCATTGATTAAAGCCGGGGTTCAGCTGATACACCTCATCAATGCTGAGCTCGGCCAGTTCTGCGACAATGGCGAGATCGAGCTGCCCACCGGTATTGACCTGCGTGAGATAGGCTTCATTGGCGATGGCAGGCCATTGCACCTGATGTTTTTGTGGCCGCGCCACGAGTTCGGCAATAGCCAGCAGGCTGGGCACATAGTTTCTGGTCTCCCGCGGCAGGCGCAAGGACCAGAAATCCGTATCCTTGCCGGCCCGCTTGTTACGTTCGATGGCGCGCGCCACATTGTGTTCACCATAGTTGTAAGCAGCGAGTGCCAGCAGCCAGTCGCCCTCGAACTCGGCATGCAATTTTTCCAGGTAATCCAGGGCCGCGCGGGTGGCGGCGATGATGTCCCGGCGGCCGTCATACCACCAGTCTTGTTTCAGGCCATAGGTCTTGCCGGTGCTGGGAATAAATTGCCAGATGCCGGAGGCATGACTGCGGGAATAGGCAAAGGGCTGATAGGCGCTTTCCACAATGGGGAGCAGCGCCAGATCCAGCGGCAGCTGCCGTTTCTGGAGTTCTTCGACGATGAAATAGAGATAGGGTCTGGCGCGCTCGGCGACTCGGTCCAAGTAGGCCTGACTGCGACCAAACCAGGCGATCTTGCCCTTTACCTTGGCCCGGTGCAGGTTTCTGTCCAGGACCAGCTGCTCGCCGATGCGCCGCCAGACATCCGCATAGGCTGGTTCGTGTTCCTGCGCCAGAGGAGGCTCGGCGCTCTTCGGCGGACGCGAACGGACAGCCTGCGCCCGCTGCTGCGCGCTGTTTGCTGCCGCGTTATTTTCTGAATCAATGGCCTGCTGCTCCGCCTGACGCTCCGGCGTCGAATAACAGGCGCCCAGTACCAGGACGATAGGTAGTATAGATAGATATTTGTTTTTCATGGCGCAATGCTAGGCGATGGAAGTGCTTCGGATCAAGTATTTTGCAGATAAATTTTCAATAAAATCAGAAAATAAGCGCATATTCATAGAAATTATATCAGGATATGGATCATTGTGAAAATATGTTTCAATAGCTTTTAGTTCAAATACTGCGTGGCAAGATGACAGAAGAATCGATGGCAAAAGACATGGATAGGAGGCTTGGCGCTGGTCTCGGCAGGTGGTTCAGCCAAGAGCCGGGGGCCGGGTTGCTGGAGAGCGAGCGCGCCCTGCTGGAGCAGGCCCTGCCCGGTCTGTTCGGCTACCACCTGGTACAGCTGGGCAAGCTGTTGCCGGCGGAGTTGCTCACCGCCAGCCGCATTTCTCACAAGCTGATCGTGCAATTTGATGCCGCCGCGGCGGGAACCCGGAACAAGGCCGATATAGTTGCCAGTGATGATGCCTTGCCGCTGGTGGCCGATGGCATTGATGTGGTACTGGTTCCGCATATGCTGGAGTTCAGCGAGCATCCGCATAAGTTATTGCGCGAGATCGAGCGGGTGTTGATCGGTGACGGACATCTTGTGCTGCTCGGCTTCAACCCGTGGAGCATGTTTGGCCTGTGGCGCGCCGCCCTGGCTTGGCGTAGAGAAGCGCCGTGGTGCGGTCACTTCTACGGCCTGGCGCGCGTTAAGGACTGGCTGTCATTGCTGGACTTTGAGATAGTGGAAGTGAAGCGATTTTTCTATCGCCCACCCCTGAAAAATAGCAGACTTTTACAAAGGCTCGGCTTTGTTGAGAAACTGGGAAAGTACTGCTGGCCGTATTTTTCCGGTGCTTATCTGATCGTGGCGAAGAAGCGCCTTATCCCCCTTAGCCCGGCCAAATCACGCTGGCGCGCCAAACGGCGAATGATCGCCTCCGGCGTGGCCGAACCCAGCGCGAGAGCAGACCATAGTTTATGAGCGGAAAGATCATACAAATCTACACCGATGGGGCCTGTCGCGGCAATCCCGGACCGGGCGGCTGGGGCGTGTTGTTGTGCGATGGCGATATTGAAACAGAGCTCTACGGCGCGGCGGCTGATACGACAAATAATCGCATGGAACTCATCGCCGCCATTGAAGGGCTGGAAGCGCTCAATGAGCCGCGCCGGGTGGCCATGATTACCGATTCGCAGTATGTGAAAAACGGGATTACGCAGTGGCTGGCAAACTGGAAACGCAAGGGCTGGCGCACGGCAAACCGGCGGGCGGTGAAGAATATTGATCTGTGGCAACGGCTGGATGAGATCGCCGGCCGGCATGATATAGCCTGGCAGTGGGTGCGCGGCCATAGCGGCCATGCCGGCAATGAGCGCGCCGATCAACTCGCCAATCGCGCCATTGATGAACTCTTGCAGGGAGAAAAATAGCAATGCGCCAGATTGTCTTGGATACTGAAACAACCGGCCTGGAGCCCGGGCAGGGGCATCGCATTATTGAAATTGGCGCTGTCGAGATGGTGCATCGGCGCCGGACGGACAAGCACTTGCATCTATATCTCAACCCGCAACGGGAGGTGGATGAGGCGGCCTATGAGATACACGGCTTAAGCAATGAGTTTCTGGCGGATAAGCCGCGTTTTGCCGATATTGCGCAGGATTTTATTGATTTTATCCGCGATGGTGAACTGATTATTCACAATGCGCCCTTTGATGTGGCGTTTATGAATGCCGAGCTGGCCCGGCTGGGAGCGGCCTGGGGGCGGATTGAGGACTATTGCACCATCACTGATTCACTGACCATGGCACGCAAGGCGCATCCGGGGCAGAGGAATACCCTTGATGCCCTGTGTGGCCGTTATGAAATAGACAACTCGGCCAGGGATCTGCATGGTGCCCTGCTGGATGCGCAGATATTAGTGGATGTGTATCTGGCGCTGACGCGGGAGCAGACCAGCCTGGGCCTTGATGCAGAAGAAGTGACCGCCGCGACCATTGACCGCGCGCATAAAGCTCTGGACAGGGCGGGAACGGCATTGAAGCTCATCCAGCCGAATCGGGAAGAGCTACAGGCGCATGAACAGCGGCTGGACGCCATTGAGCGGGAGAGCGGCGGCAGGTGCCTGTGGAGGCAAGCCGATACCGGGGCGGCTTGATAGAAGCATTTTTAGCCTGCGGTGCCCACGGGTGCCCTGGCCGGAAGAAGGTGGCAAGACAAGAGATGGCCAGGAAGTACGCCCTCGGGGGGAGGGCGGATCAACTACTCCCCGGCCATGCAATCGTATTATACAGCCTATGCCTGCTCTTGCAACATAGCCTGTAATTCGCCCCGTTGGAAGAGTTCAAGCGTAATGTCGCAACCGCCGATCAATTCCCCATTGATAAAGAGTTGGGGAAAGGTCGGCCAGTTCGAGACCTTCGGCAGATTGGCCCGCACCTCCGGGTTGGCCAGGATGTCAACATAGCTGAAATTTGCGTTACAGGATTTCAGCGCCTGTGCGGTCTGCATGGAAAAACCGCACTGCGGCGCCTCCGGTGAGCCCTTCATGAAGAGTATCACCGGGTTCTCATCGATCGTCTGCTTAATTTCTTCAATTACGTCCATTAAAAAAACCTCATATAGCTCTTAAGGAAATCAAAATATCAGTGCTTTGTCCAGTCTAACCTGTGCAACGCCCGGCGGGAAGTGGATCCAAGGCTGATTGTAGCAGATTCGCCGGATAAATTTCAGGATGCAAGCACGGGCCGACATCGGTATAATCCGGCTGAATCCAATAACGCTTGATAGGGGCATACAATCATGAATCCACTTAAATCAGTCTCCGGCACGATCACGCTCGGCTTTGTCGTTTCCGTTTTCATCTTTCTAATCATTAGTCGGCCCTATAACCTTAATTTGTGGTCCTTGGCGGTCTGGCTGCATGTCTTTTTCGGCATTATCTGGGTCGGCCTGCTGTATTATTTCAATTTCGTCCAGGTGCCTGCGGTCGCCCAGGCCACTGCCGATAGCGACGGCCCGGGGCCGGCCGCAATCAATAAATATGTTGCACCTAAGGCCCTGTGGTGGTTTCGCTGGGGCGCATTGATGACCTGGCTGACCGGTGCGGCGGCACTGGAAATTATGGGCACCGGCTTGGGAAATGCCTTTTTATTAAAACCCGGCGCGCAGATCATCGGCTTGGGTGCCTGGCTGGGCACGATCATGCTGTTTAATGTCTGGGTCCTGATCTGGCCGAACCAAAAGAAGGTCTTAGGTATTGTTGCGGCCAGCGATGAAGAGAAGGCCGGCGCCAAGGTAGTTGCCCTGATGGCATCGCGCACCAACACGGTGCTGTCTATCCCGATGCTCATGTGCATGGTGGGGCATGGGCACGGAGGCCTGCCCTTCTAGGCGGCCCAAGTCACGCCACTGTTTCCCGAACCCGGCTCTATGCCGGGTTTGTTATTTATGCACAGGAGCGATGAATGTACGCTTGGGATTTCTGCTCCAGACAAATCCCAGACACTTAAAACCCACGTAAGCGATGAGTGATTTTTTAATGCCAAGCTATCAACGTCTGCCGGTGGCCTTTGCCTATGGAGAAGGCGCCTGGCTGGTTGATCAGGCCGGCCGGCGCTATCTCGATGCGCTGGGAGGGATTGCGGTGTGTTGCTTGGGCCACGCGCACCCGCAGGTAAGGGCCGCCTTATCCGAGCAGGCCGGTCTATTGGTGCATACCTCCAACCTTTATCAGGTGCCGTTGCAAGAACAACTGGCGCAAAGGCTGTGTAAGCTCTCGGGTCTGGATAAGGTCTTCTTTGCCAATTCAGGCGCCGAGGCGAACGAGGCCGCGATCAAACTAAGCCGTCTCTATGGGCATAAAAAAAGGGGCTTAAAAGAGCCTGTCATCATCGTCATGAGCGGGAGCTTTCATGGCCGCACCTTAGCCACCCTGAGCGCTACAGACAGCCCGCAGGCAAGGGAAGGCTTTGCGCCCTTGGTGCCGGGCTTCCACCAGATCGCCTATAACGATATCGATGCCTTAAGCGCACTTCGTGCCAGCGATGAGGAGATTGTGGCGGTGATGCTGGAGCCCATCCAGGGCGAAGGCGGCATCGTCATCCCCGCCCCAGGCTACCTAAGGGCCGTCAGGAAGATCTGCACGGAAAGGGGCTGGCTGATGGTGCTTGATGAGATACAGAGCGGGATGTGCCGCACCGGGAAGTGGTTCGCATGCCAGCATGAAGAGTGCCGACCTGATATTATCACGCTGGCGAAATCGCTGGGCAATGGCGTGCCCATTGGCGCCTGCATGGCGAATGCCGCGGTGGCGGAGTGCG
>CAVLYW010000050.1:186000-208000 GCA_963675345.1 Trididemnum clinides
TGCTGCCCGGCACGCACGGCTCAACCTTTGGCGGCAACCCGCTGGTGGCGCGTACGGCACTTGCAGTTGTTGATTATATACAGACCCAAGGGCTTGCCGCACGCGCCGCCGCTTTAGGCGAGCGGATCTTATCGGGCTTTCACGCGGAATTGGATGGACTAGAGGGTGTCAAGCAGATTCGCGGCAAGGGCCTGATGATCGGCATAGAGCTTGCGCGGGATTGCACCGCCCTGGTTGAGCGCGCCTTGGATGAGCAGCTGCTGATAAATGTTACGGCAAAGCGAGTCGTCCGCTTATTGCCGCCCTTGATCATCAGCGATGCGCAGGCCGAGCAGATCGTGGCGAAGGTCAGCCGGCTGATCCGGGAATTTATCGCGGAATAACGTTCATGAAGAGAGATTTTTTGACCCTGATGGATCTCAGCCCGCCTGAATTACAGGCCCTGATCGAGCGCGCCGGTGTCTTGAAGCAGGCCTATCATGCTGGGCAGATGCAGCAGACACATCCCGGCAAGGTGCTGGCCATGATCTTCGAGAAATCCTCTACCCGCACCCGCGTCTCCTTTGAAGTGGCCATGGCGCAGCTAGGCGGGCATGCTGTTTTCTTATCGCCGAATGATACGCAGCTCGGTCTCGGTGAGCCGCTGGAAGATACCGCCCGGGTGCTGTCTGAGATGGTGGATTGCGTGCTGCTGAGGACCTTTGCGCATGAGAAGATCGAAGGCTTTGCCCAACACTCCACCGTGCCGGTCATCAACGGCCTGTCGGATAGCCACCATCCCTGCCAGCTGTTGGCCGATATGCAGACCTATTATGAAACCCGCGGCAGCATCCAGGGAAAAAAGGTCGCCTGGCTGGGCGATGGCAATAACGTCTGTCATTCCTACATTCATGCCGCCCGCCTGCTGGATTTTGAATTACACATCGCCTGCCCGGCGGGCTATGAACCTGAAACCGCAATCCTTGCTGCGGCCGGGGAAGGGGTTGTCATCACGCACGCGCCGCGGGAGGCGGTTGAACAAGCGGCCCTGGTGGTGACCGATGTCTGGGCCAGCATGGGGCAGGAGCAGGAGAGGGCTGCGCGCATGCGCATATTCAGACCCTATCAGGTCAATCGCGAATTGCTGGCCTTGGCGGCGGCGGATGCGCTGTTTCTGCACTGTCTGCCTGCACATCGCGATGAAGAGGTTACGGCCGAGGTACTGGACAGTGAACAGAGCCTTGTGTGGGAGGCGGCCGGGAACAGGCTGCACTCACAAAAGGCCCTGCTGGAATTTCTTATTGCCGCGCCTTAGTCGGGCGCCCAAGATATTTTTAAGGTGTTTATTATCTTAAAATGTTGCTAAATAATGGCAGCCATTCCCGGCTTCGAGCTACGCTTTCGATACAATAGCAGCCATGCACTTTCTGTTGAGCAATGATGATGGCTATCAATCCGCCGGGATTGCGGCCCTGGCGCTTGCCATTGCCGAGTTGGGCGAGTTGACCGTGGTCGCGCCTGATCGAAACCGGAGCGGTGCGAGCAATTCACTAACCCTGGATGCGCCGCTTTATGCAAAGACGGCGGATAACGACTTTCTCTATGTCAACGGCACGCCGACCGACTGTGTGCACCTGGCCATTACCGGCCTGTTGGCGCAACAGCCGGACATGGTGATCAGCGGCATCAATGCCGGTGCCAATCTTGGCGATGATGTGCTGTATTCCGGCACCGTTGCGGCCGCCATGGAAGGGCGCTTTTTGGGCTATCCGGCCGTTGCCGTCTCCCTGGTGGGGGAGGCCTTGCAGCACTATGCGGCGGCGGCCCAAGTGGTCGTGAACATTGTCACCGGCCTCTTGTCCAGGCCCTTGTGCCAGGATCTCATGCTGAACATCAATATTCCGGATCTGCCTTATGAAGAACTGGGACAGATTGAAATTACCCGCCTGGGGCATCGGCACATGGCGGAACCGGCAATCAAGATGCGCGACCCGAAGGGACAGACTGTGTATTGGGTCGGCCCGCCGGGGGCGGAAGATGACGCCGGTCCCGGCACGGATTTTCATGCCCTGGCCAATGGCAATATCTCGGTTACGCCCTTGCAGGTTGATCTGACCCGTTACAGCGTGATGGCGGATATGAAGCGCTGGATGAGCGAGCTCAAGCCAGATGCAGAATAGAGACCTGCAGGGCATCGGCATGACCTCGCAGCGAGCCAGGGACCGCCTGGTTGAAGAGTTACGTGCGATGGGGATTCAATCCGCCGCCGTGCTGGAGGTCATGCGCAACATGCCGCGGCATATCTTTGTCGATGAGGCCCTGGCCAGTCGCGCCTATGACAATACCGCCCTGCCCATCGGGCACAAGCAGACCATCTCTCAGCCTTATATCGTCGCCCGCATGACCGAGGCCCTGCTCACCGGGACACCGCCGCGGCGGGTCCTGGAGATCGGCACCGGCTGTGGTTATCAGACCGCCATCTTGTCGCAGCTGGTCGGGCGGGTTTATACGATCGAACGTATTGATGCGCTTTTACACAAGGCGCGCGAGCGCTTTTATGCCCTGAAATGCGCAAATATCAGCGCCAGTCACGGCGATGGCAATCTGGGCTGGCCGGAACATGCGCCCTTTGACGGCATTTTGGTTGCGGCCGCGCCGATGGGTGTGCCGGAAAAATTGCTTGCGCAGCTGGCGCTTAGCGCCAAATTGATCATCCCGGTCGGAAAGAGCGGCGAGCAGGAGTTGTTGTCCATCGTAAGAACCGCCGATGGCTTTAGCGAGGAGCGTCTTGACGGGGTGAGTTTTGTGCCGATGCTGGCGGGCAGAGGCTGATTTTCACAAATAAGATGAGCGGCATTCATGGCATGACAAGGTTCGCCTTTTTTGGTTTCTTGCTTTGCCTTGCCGCCTGTTCCAGCACCACGTGGGCGCCGGTGACAACGCGCGTTGCTCAAGATACGAATCCTCCAGTCGCCACTCAGCCCAGCGCTCAGCCCAAGGCGCAACACACTGTCGGCGCCGGCGATACCCTGTACTCGATCGCTTGGCGCTATGGCCTGGATTATCGCGATATTGCCCGCTGGAACGGGATCACTGGGCCCTATGTTATTTACCCCAAGCAGAGACTGCGCCTGCGCGCCCCCGCTACGAAGACAAGCCCTGCAACAAAAGCAGCACCGCCGGCGGAGTCCGCCAAGAAGCAGGAGGTAAAGAGAGTCCCAAAGCCGCAAGCGGTGCAGTCCGGCAAGAAGCCCACGGACAAAAAAAGCCTAATAAAACCTAAGGCAAGCAAGGCCGCAAGGCCCAAAGCCAGCAGCACCGCGGCCGGAAATTCTGCGCCGCCGCCATCAATAAAGTGGCGCTGGCCGGCACAGGGCAAGCTGCTGCGTTTTACTTCCCCCATTGCCAAAAAAGGCATTAGTATAGGCGGCAGGCTTGGGCAGGAGATCAAGGCCGCCGCCGGCGGCGATGTGGTCTATAGCGGCAGTGGCCTGTTGGGCTATGGCAAGCTGATTATCCTGAAACATAATGATACTTTCCTGAGCGCCTATGCGCATAATAGCGAGATCCTGGTCAAGGAGGGCGAGCGCGTCCGGCAGGGACAACAGATCGCGGCGATGGGCCTGGGGAATGAGGGCCGCGCTCTGTTGCATTTTGAAATTCGCAAGAATGGCAAACCGGTCGATCCGATGACCCAACTGCCAAGACAACGATCTTAACAGAGCCTTTTATCTTAGCTATGACGGGTACGGTTTCTGGACAATCCGATGAGGATGAAATCCTGCCGGTCGATATTGCGCCCGAGCCCGAAGCCGACATGGTCGATAAGGATGGCTTGCAGTCGGGAGGGCTGGAAGATGCCGAGGGGGAGATAAAAGAGTCCACGGCGGTATCGCTTACCAAGGGCGATCTGGATGCAACGCGCCTGTACTTGAGTGAAATCGGCTTTTCACCTCTCTTAAGCGCGGAAGAAGAAGTGCATTTCTCGCGCCTTTCCCGGCAAGGCGATCAAGCAGCGCGGCAACGCATGATAGAGAGCAATCTGCGCCTGGTGGTCAAGATCGCACGGCGCTATATGAATCGCGGGCTTGCCTTGTTGGACCTGATCGAAGAGGGGAACCTGGGTCTCATCCGCGCCGTGGAAAAATTTGATCCTGAACGCGGCTTTCGCTTTTCAACCTATGCCACTTGGTGGATCAGGCAGACCATCGAAAGGGGGCTGATGAACCAGACGCGCACCGTCAGGTTGCCGATACACATCGTGAAGGAGATCAATATCTACCTACGCGCGGCGCGCAAGCTGTCGCAGAGCCTGGATCGCGAGCCGAGCCCGGAAGATGTTGCGCAGATGCTGGACCGGCCGCTGGATGAGGTCAGGCAGATGATAGGCTTGAATGAGCGCTCCACTTCTGTGGATACGCCGAGTGCCTATGACTCGGATAAGTCATTGCTGGATACGCTGGAGGATCAAAGCAATCCCGACCCCGCCTGGTTGTTACAAAACAATGAAGTCAAGCGGCATATAGATCTGTGGCTGGGGGAATTAAGCGAGAGGCAATGTGCGGTAGTGGAACGGCGCTTTGGTCTGCATGGCCACGAGGTGGCGACTTTGGAGGAAGTGGGTGCTGAAATTGGCGTAACGCGCGAGCGGGTGCGCCAGATCCAGATCGAGGCGATCAAACGCCTGCGCCAGATCTTACGACGCAAAGGTTTCTCTGTGGATGCTTTGTTTAATGAAGACTAAGGCGCTTAAGATGCATTGGGCATCAACAAGGCGGCAAGCACCTCGCGCCCCTCGCCAACGAGGAAATTATACGCCCGACAGGCAGCCCTGGTATCCATTATCTCGAGCCCTATGTGCTGCTCGGCAAGATTGGAGGCGATGTCATAGGCGGGAAAGCGGTGTCTTTGCCCGGTGCCGAATAGAATGATTTCCGGTTTTGCTGTAATAAGCCGGGCGAAGTGTTGTTCCAGCACGGCGGAGAAGCTTTGTGGTGCCCAGTCTTCCACCGCGGCCGCAGGCGAGATGATGATGCTCTGTCTATGCAGCCTGCCCGCGATGGTCACAGAGTCATCGTCATAGGCGCTGATAATATTCTTGCCGTCGATATTTGCATCTAGTTCAATCTTCATGATCTAGAATCTACGTAACTATTCAAACTGTTGTTATTTGGAAACACACACTATGAAGATTATATTATTAGGCCCGCCCGGTGCAGGCAAAGGCACACAGGCGAATTTTATCAAGGCAGCCTTTACTATACCGCAGATATCCACCGGCGACATGTTGCGCGCTGCGGTTGAGGCAGGCACCGCCTTAGGATCGGAGGCCAAGAAGATCATGGATGCCGGAGAGCTGGTCTCTGATGCGCTGATCTTAAGACTCGTGAAAGAAAGAATTGCCAAGGCCGATTGCCGACATGGCTATCTGTTCGATGGCTTCCCGCGCACCCTTCCACAGGCAGAAGGAATGCAGGATGTGGGCATAGAGATCGATTATGTCATCGAGATCCAGCTTGCTGATGAGGAGATTGTAAAGAGGATGAGTGGCCGCCGTTCCCATCTTGCATCAGGCCGCACCTATCATGTTGTATTTAATCCCCCCAAAGAGGCTGATAAAGATGACTTGACCGGGGAGCCGCTGGTGCAACGTGATGATGACAAGGAAGAGACAGTGAAAAAGCGGCTACAGGTTTACCATGAACAGACCGCGCCCTTGATTGCCTATTACAGCGCGATGAGTGCTGAGGACAGGCTGCAATATTTACGCTTTAACGGCATGTCTGATGTGAATGAGCTCGCCGAAGAGATCACTGCGGCGCTGAAGCAATAGACACAAGTAAAAATATTAAATTGTGGTTTCTAAGGAGGGTGTAAGAAAACTTTATGCGTGAGTCTTTGGGCTTGATACAGCTTGCGGAGGCAAGAGTGGATTTCAGTACGGAAATTTCTTTAAAAAAAGTTAGCAAAAACGAAAAACCTTACTATAATAATTTGCGTATAGTGATCTTGTGTTGTATTAGATAAATATGTCATTCACCGTTGTTACATCCAACTAGCTAGGGGAGTTTAAGACTATGGCAAAGAAGAAGGTTAAAAAGAAGGTGGCGAAGAAGAAGGTAGCCAGGAAAAAGGTAGTAAAGAAGCGGGCCAAGAAAAAGGTGGCAAAGAAGAAGGTAGCAAAGAAAAAAGTGGCGAAGAAAAAAGTCGCCAAGAAGAAGGTAGCAAAAAAGAAAGTAGCCAAGAAGGCAAAGAAGAAGGTAGCAAAGAAAAAAGCGGCGAAGAAAAAAGTCGCCAAGAAGAAAGTAGCAAAAAAGAAAGTAGCCAAGAAGGCAAAGAAGAAGGCAGCAAAGAAAAAGGCTGGAGGATAAGCCCTTGCTGATAGATCCAAGCAATGGATTGTAAGCAACATTCGAGGCCCCGCTAAAGATGCGGGGCTTTTTTTGTCTAGCTATCGATCATATCGGTATATCTTGCTAATGCGCTGGGCAACCGCCCGCAATAATACGTCAGTTTATTTTATGCAGGCACTGACTTAGATCAGGCTTGCCTTATCTTTCTAGAACGATTCTGTTGCGTAGCACCATGCCTTATCGGGCACCTCAGGCCCCATGCCGGCCTTTGCTTTTAGCTGTGCCAAAAAGTCCTGCGGCTGTGCCAATGTCTCCCAGACCACAGGCAAAAAGGTGGCGCTCCTCTGCCCCTTTTCAATCACCAGGCCATCTGTTCCGGGCCGCAGTTGTTGTAATAGCTCAGCTTCTGACGCAAAAGCCAGCGGCCTTCTGCGCATCAGGATAGAGATGCCAAGTTCTGTTTGACTGAATTCGTCCCTTGTCAATGGCCTAAAGCGCGGATCATGAAAGGCGGCCTTGAAGGCGCTCTGAGCAATGCCTTCAACCAGAGGGGCAGTAGCCTGAAGACTGCCCATGCAGCCGCGCAGTTTGCCGCCCAGACTCAAGCTCACAAAGGCGGCATGGCGCGCAGCTAATTTTGCCGGGTATTGCCCTTTCTCCGGCACCAGCGCCTGTTGACGGGTGAAGCCCTGTTCGATGCTTTCCCGGGCGATTTTGCGTAAGCTCTCCTGCTCGGCTGCACTGAAGCTGTCATTCTCAGGCAGGCACAGTGCATAGGCCCCATAGCCGACCACCCGGTCACGGGCACCGGCCGTATCACCTGAGTTGCGCAGATCAAGCAGCGCCACGCTCATCCCGCGTTGTCGGGCAATATTGAGCAGGCCGTGCAGTGGGCGGCACCCACAGGCCTCGTGCGGGCCGATCTCATCTGCGCGCAGCGCCTGGATGGCGCGGCTGGTACGCTGATCGATCCGCAGCGCGGTCTCATAGTCATGGTAGTGGCTGAGATCGGAACTCACGACGATCAACGTTTCATCGCCGCCCCAGAGTGCTTCCAATACCTCACTCACCTCCGCGGCGCTCGCCTCACCGACAAGCATCGGCAGCAATAAAAACTCATCAAGTACGCATTGCAGGAAGGGCAGATGAACTTCCAGGCTGTGTTCCTGTGCGTGCGCCTCATCAAGGACGCAGACCTGCGGGAATGCCTCCAGGCGCCGAATTGCGGCCAGATCGAGGGCCACCTCGCCCAGCGGGCTGGCGAAACGGCTGGCAGCGGCGAGGGCCAGGCCCTTGACATAGACACAATGCGCCGGCCCCAGCAGCACGACGCGTCGAATTTCGCTTTTTCGCACCAGGAGGCTGGCATAGGCGCTTGCCGCTATCGGGCCGGAATAGCGATAACCGGCATGGGGTGCGATGATTGCCTTTGGTGAGACCGATGTCGTTGCCGCTGCATCCAGATAACTCTGGACCATGTTTCCAAGCGCGTCCGGCTCATCCGGGTAAAAGCTCCCGGCCACCGCAGGCTGACGAACCCCGCTTTTGAGTCCGCTCAGGCCGCTATTTGCATTGGTGAGAAGCATAAATCCTGGTTAGGCTGCGTCTTTGTCTGCTATAAGTATAGTAAAATGCAGCCGCTCAATCACACAATCTTCCCCACCCGGCACTGGCACCGGCTTGATGATGGCCGCGTGCAGTGCGATATTTGCCCGCGTGCCTGCAAACTCAGGGAAGGCCAGCGCGGCCTGTGCTTCGTCCGCGCCTGCGAGCACGGACAGATTGTCCTGACGACCTATGGCCGCTCCAGCGGTTTTTGTATTGACCCGATCGAGAAAAAGCCCCTAAACCATTTCCTGCCCGGCACGCCGGTGCTCTCCTTTGGCACCGCCGGTTGCAACCTCGCCTGTAAGTTCTGCCAGAATTGGGACATCAGCAAGTCAAGGCAGCAGGATACCTTGGCCGATGCCGCCTCTCCCAAGCATCTGGCCGAGACGGCCCTTCAGCTGGGTTGCCGCTCGGTCGCCTTCACTTATAACGATCCGGTCATCTTCCACGAATATGCTATCGATGTGGCCCAGGCCTGTTATGCGCATGGCGTGAAGGCGGTGGCGGTGACAGCCGGCTATGTCTGCGCAGCGCCGCGACAGGAGTTTTTCCGGCACATGGATGCGGCGAATGTTGACCTGAAGGCCTTCACCGAGCGCTTTTATAAGTACATCACCGGCGGACACTTACAGGCCGTGTTGGAGACGCTCATCTATCTGCAACACGAAACCGATGTCTGGTTTGAGATTACCAACCTGTTGATCCCCGGGGAAAACGACTCAGAGGCCGAGATTGAGGCCATGACGCAATGGATCGCCGAGCACCTGGGGCCGGATGTGCCGCTGCATTTCTCGGCCTTTCACCCGGACTGGAAGATGCTGGACAAGACGCATACGCCTAAAGAAACCCTGCTGCGCGCACGCGCTATCGCCATGAAAAACGGGCTCAATTTTGTCTTTACCGGCAATGTGCACGATGAGCCAAGCGGCAGTACGTACTGCAAGAACTGCGCTGCCTTGCTCATCGCCAGGGACTGGTATGAATTAAAAGCCTGGAACCTGGATGCGGTCGGCAGGTGCCGGGCCTGCGGTGAGTCCTGCCCCGGTGTCTTTGAAGCCAAGCCGAGGACCTGGGGCGCCGGGCGCCGGCGGGTGCATTTGGCCTGATCTGCACATTCGCCTTGAAAACCCCTGGCCAAGACTGTAGTATGCGCCCGTTGAGTTGCGGGGTGGAGCAGTCTGGCAGCTCGTCGGGCTCATAACCCGAAGGTCGCAGGTTCAAATCCTGCCCCCGCTACCAGTTTTAACTCAGGACGCATCCCTGTGTTGCGCCGCAGTTGCATGGCAGTTTTATTGCATCGAGACAAGGCGGCGCAGATCAAGATGGCTTGCACTCACCAAGATTGGCAGCTGTGCTGAAAAACAGCTATACTCGCCGGTGAGTTATCCATGTGGTATCAAGAGTGAGCCTTCGGCTCACTTTTTGTTTGTGGCCTATGTACAGACAAAACGGCGCATTAACCGCTCTGCTGGAGCCGGTCATCGCAGCATTAGGCTATCGCCTGTGGGGCATTGAGGAGGGTTCTGATATGCGCGGCTTCCTGCTCCGGATCTACATAGATCATGACAAGGGCATTGCCCTTGCAGATTGTGAACAGGTAAGCCGGCAGCTTGTCGCCGTGCTGGATGTGGAAGATCCCATGCCGGGCCCGTATCAGTTGGAGGTGTCCTCGCCGGGTCTGGCGCGCCCTTTGTTCACGCTGGCGCAGTTCCGGCAATTTGTCGGCGCCAAGGTGCAGCTGCGCTTGTGCGCCGGGCGCCATGACAGAGGAAATAGGGCCGGGAGAAAGATAGTTGGCAGCATTGAGGCAGTGGGGATGGATGAGGTGCTGCTCATTGAAAAGGGGCAGCGTTATCGCCTTGCTGCCGATGAGATAGAACAGGCCCACATTGTGCCGCAATTTTGAACCAACTCAGATTTTGAAAGAGCCGTAGATGAATAAAGAAATACTGATGGTGGTGGAGGCCGTCTCCAATGAAAAAGGAGTCGGCAAAGATATTATCTTTGAGGCCATTGAGGCCGCCCTTGCTACCGCCACAAAGAAAAGGCATCGTGAAGACATCGAGGCGCGTGTTTGTATTGATCGAGAGAGCGGGGATTACGATACCTTCAGGCTATGGGAAGTCGTCGAGGATGGCACTGAGCCGCTGGAATTTCCCGCCAGACAGGTACGCTTACAAGATGCGCAGGCGCAGGTGGCGGATATAGAAATCGGCGGCTTTACCGAAGAGCCCATGCCTTCAGTGGAATTTGGCCGCATCGCAGCACAGACCGCCAAGCAGGTCATCGTGCAAAAGGTGCGCGAGGCCGAACGCAAGCAGGTCTTTGCGGCCTACCAGGATCGGGTAGGCGAGTTGGTCAGCGGGGTGGTAAAGCGGGTTGAGCGCAGCGGCGTGATCCTTGATCTGGGTAATAATGCCGAAGGCTTGATCCCGCGCGAGGAGATGATACCGCGTGAGGCGGTGCGTACCGGCGATCGTCTGCGCGCTTACTTAAGGGACGTGCAAGCGGACAGTCGCGGTCCGCAGCTATTCTTAAGCCGCACCGCTCCGGAGTTATTGATTGAGCTATTCAAGATCGAAGTGCCGGAGATCAATGAAGGCATGATCGAGATCATCAATGGCGCCCGTGATCCGGGCGCGCGCGCCAAGATCGCGGTGCGTGCCAACGATGGGCGCATAGACCCCATCGGTGCCTGCGTCGGCATGCGCGGTTCACGGGTGCAGGCGGTCTCCAATGAACTCGGCGGCGAGCGGGTGGACATTATTCTCTGGAATGAAAACCCGGCTCAGTTCGTCATCAATGCCATGGCCCCGGCGGAGGTGGCATCCATCCTGGTTGATGAAGATAGCAACAGCATGGATGTCGCCGTGGCTGAAGAGAACCTGTCCCAAGCCATCGGCCGCGGCGGACAGAATGTGCGGCTGGCGAGTGAGTTAAGCCGCTGGGAGCTCAATGTCATGTCTGTGGAGCAGGCCGATGAGAAGACCGAGGCCGAGGCGCGGGTGCTGCAAGACCTGTTCAAAGAGCAGCTGGATGTGGATGAGGAGATCGCCGTGATCCTGGTGCAGGAAGGCTTCTCCAGCATAGAAGAGGTGGCCTATGTGCCGGATGATGAGATGCTGGAAATAGAAGAGTTTGATGAGTCCCTGGTGCAGGAGCTGCGGGATCGAGCCCGTGATGTGATGCTCACCCGTGCGATTGCCAGTGAAGAGAAACTGGCGGATGCCAAACCGGCCGAGGATCTGTTGCAGATGGATGGCATGGATGAGGGCCTGGCCTATCAGCTTGCGGCGCATGGGGTTGTGACGATGGAGGATCTGGCCGAGCAGGCGGTGGATGATCTGGTCGAGATTGAGGCGCTCGATGCAGCGCGCGCCGCGCAACTAATCATGACCGCCCGTATCCCCTGGTTTGAAGGGCAAGAGAGCGAGAGCGGGGTAGCCGATGCCTGATGTAAGCCTCAAGGACTATGCTGATGTGATCGGCATTCCGGTTGAGCGCCTGGTAGAGCAGTTACAGGCGGCCGGTGTTCAGCGCAAGACATCGGATGATATGTTATCCGATGATGAGAAATCCGAACTGCTGGCGCATCTGCGCAGAAAGCGCGGCCAGGCTGATTCCACCGAGCCCAGGAAGATCACGATGCGGCGCAAGACCTTGAGTGAACTAAAGGTGCCGGTGGCCACTCCCGGCCGAACACGGACCCGTTCTAAAACCGTCAGCGTTGAGTTTCGTAAGCGCAGGACATATGCAAAACGCAGTGATCTCGCGGAAAAGGAGGCGGCCAGACGCCGGGCTGAGGAAGAGGCGGCTGCTGCGGCACATGCTGAAAAAGAGGCGATAGCCAAACAGGAGGCAGAAGAAGCCGCCCGCAAGGAGCGTGAAGAGGCCGCCGCGGCACAGGCAGCAGCGGACGCCTTCATGGCACAAGAGGAGGCCGCAAAAGAAGAGCCGGAGGAGGACAAGGCCGCAGAACCCGCGCCGGCGGCCCCTGCGGTAATCGAAGAATTGGTCCGGAAACCTGCCCGACCGGCGGCCCCGGAGAGAACTGTGCCCGCTGCAAGACCCGACAGGTTGCGGCGCAAGGAGCTGCATGTCGCATCAGACAAATCCGGCAAGCGGCGTAAAAAACAGCGCCCAAGACCTGTCGTGAAGAGAGAGGCGCAACATGCCTTTGAAATGCCCACTGCACCGATTGTCAGGGCGGTGCAACTCCCGGAACTCATCACGGTGGCCGAATTAGCACAGCGCATGTCGGTGAAGGGCACCGAGGTGGTCAAGGTCATGATGAACCTCGGCACCATAGTCACCATTAACCAGACCATTGATCAGGAAACCGCAGCCATTGTGGTGGAGGAGATGGGGCATAAGCCGGTGCTGCTAAAGGAAAATGCGCTGGAAGAGGAGATTGCCAAGGCCGCCAGACACTCAGGCGATGAGATTGCCAGGGCACCGGTTGTGACCATTATGGGCCATGTTGACCACGGCAAGACCTCGCTGCTGGATTACATTCGCCGTTCAAAGGTGGCTGCCGCGGAAGTCGGCGGCATTACCCAGCATATCGGCGCCTATGGTGTTGTCACGGACAAGGGCAAGATCACCTTTCTCGATACGCCCGGCCATGAGGCCTTTACCTCAATGCGCGCCCGCGGCGCCAAGGTGACGGACATTGTCGTGATCGTGGTTGCGGCCGATGACGGCGTCATGCCGCAGACGGAAGAGGCAATCACGCATGCCAGGGCCGGCTCGGTGCCGATCATCGTTGCGGTGAACAAGATCGACAAGGCGGATGCTGATCCGGACAAGGTGAAACAGGCGCTGGCGAAGTTTGAAGTTACGCCGGAAGAGTGGGGCGGGGATACGCTGTTTGTGAATGTCTCGGCGCTAACCGGCGCGGGGGTGGATGAGCTGCTGGATAACATACTCTTACAATCAGAAGTGCTTGAATTAAAGGCCCTTGCTGATGGTTCCGCATCAGGCACCGTGATTGAATCCCGTCTTGACAGAGGCCGCGGGCCGATTGCCACCGTGCTGGTACAAAACGGGGCCTTGAAAAAGGGCGATGTAATCTTAAGCGGCCATGAATTCGGCCGTGTCCGTGCCATGTACGATGAGCAGGCTAGGGAAGTGAATGCGGCCGGCCCATCGACTCCGGTGGAGATATTGGGCCTGTCCGGCACACCGAATGCCGGTGATGAGATGATCGTGGTGGCGGATGAGAAGAAGGCGCGCGAGATCGCAACCTTCAGGCAGGGCAAGTACCGGGAGGTCAAGCTGGCCAAACAGCAGGCATCCAAACTGGAAAATGTGATGTCACGGCTGGGTGCAGATGAAAAGGTAAGCTTGAATCTGTTGCTCAAGGCGGATGTGCAGGGCTCTGCGGAAGCCTTGTCGGAGTCCTTGAGCAAATTATCCTCAGACGAGGTCAAGATCAATATTATCAGCGCTGGTGTCGGCGGGATAACGGGGTCCGATGTCAATCTGGCGATGGCCTCCGGCGGCATGGTCATGGGCTTTAATGTGCGTGCCGATGCCGCCGCGCGCAAGCTGGTGGATGAAGAAGGCATTGACCTGCGTTATTACAGCGTCATCTATGAGGTGATCGATGATGTCAAGGCGGCGCTAAGCGGTATGTTATCGCCCGAGGTTCGCGAGCAGATTATCGGTGTTGCCGAGGTGCGCGATATCTTTCGCTCACCGCAGTTTGGCGAGATTGCCGGCTGCATTGTTGCCAGCGGCCTTGTGCGGCGTAGCAATCCGATCCGGGTCTTGCGCGATAACATTGTCATCTACGAGGGCGAGTTGGAATCACTGCGGCGTTTTAAGGATGATGTGAACGAGGTCAAGTCCGGCGTTGAATGCGGCATCGGTGTTAAAAACTATAATGACGTCAAGGCCGGCGATCAGATCGAGGTCTTTGAACGTGTTGAAGTTGCCCGTACTATTTAAATAACGGTTAGAGCTTTTGTTTTTCTTATGCCCAGAGAATATGGCCGCAACCGGCGCGTTGCCGATCTCGTGCAGCGTGAGTTGGCAGTCTTGCTCCAGCGTGAAGTAGTGGATGCACGTTTAGGCATGCTGACTATCTCCGCTGTTGATGTAAGCCCGGATCTTAATAATGCAAAAGTCTATGTCACCAGCCTGGGCGCTGAAGCCCCGAGTGAAGAGTTGATCCTTATTCTTAATGAATATGCTGCGCAGTTGCGGCATGAATTGGCAAAGGTCATTGTCCTGCGCGGCGTGCCCAAGTTGCGCTTTGTCTTCGACACTTCCATTGCACGCGGCAGCCATCTATCTGCGCTCATTGATTCTCTGAACACAAAGGGCGAGGCAGAAGAATAGTGTCCCGCAGTCCGCGCCCCGGCATCGCCTTCTATGCCGCTCGCCCAGGCCCCTCTGCCTTTTAGGATGGGACGCCGGCGCAAGACAAAGGGGCGCAATGTTCAGGGCATCCTGCTGATGGACAAGCCGGCCGGGATGAGCTCGAATGAGTTGCTGCAAAGTGTTAAGAGACTCTATGGGGCGGCAAAGGCCGGCCACACCGGGAGCCTGGATAAGACAGCGACCGGGCTTTTGCCGCTGTGTTTCGGCGCGGCAACCCGCTTTGCCGGGTATCTCCTTGATGCAGATAAAAAATACATTGCAAGCTGCAAGCTGGGCCGCGAGACCAGCACGGGTGACGCCGCCGGAGAAGTAGTCTATGAGCGGGAGGTGCCTGAGTTATCCAAGGCCCGCTTGGAGGAGGTACTGGCCTGCTTTCGTGGCGAGATTCAGCAGGTGCCGCCCATGTATTCCGCCTTGAAGCACAAGGGACAGCGCCTGTATGCGCTGGCCTATCAGGGCATAGAGGTTGAGAGAGCACCGCGCCCGGTTACGATACAAAGACTGGAACTCATCGGGCACGGGCCGGAGGAGATCAGCATAGCGCTGCATTGCTCTAAAGGCACCTATGTGCGGACGCTGGCGCAGGACATTGGCAGGCAGCTTGGCTGCGGGGCGCACTTAAGCAAGCTGCGCCGTACCGCCTCGGGGCCCTTTACCGAAGAAGGAATGCTGACGATGGAGCAACTTAAAGAGCTGGCCTTGCAGGGGACGGCGGCCCTGGATAAATGCCTGCTCGGCATCGACAGCCTGCTGCCGGATATACCAAGCGTGCAGCTCGTTGACGCCGTGGCCTATTATCTGTGCCGGGGACAGCCAGTCACCGTTCCGCATGCGCCGACCGAGGGGATGCTCCGGTTATACAATGAAGATCAGGTCTTCCTCGGCTTAGGCGAAGTCCTCGATGATGGGCGGGTCGCCCCGAAACGTTTAGTCGGCCACTAGCTATTTTTAAGAGCGCAGCAGAGATGAAATAAATTATGGGAAAGATAAGGAATAAACCGTATAAGTTCAGAAACATATTGCACTTATTCTAAAGTGAAAGAACGAGTGCGCTATCACCCTATAGCTTGTCGAAGGAAAGGCGTTTATCGCACTTCGCAGCCAAGCGATAAGGGCAGGCATGAACAATACCAGCGCGGCACCGCGTCTTTTACATGTGCGCACATTCTGTGACCAGCCTGGTTTCGCCGCCGCCCCTTGCCCGCAGCGGTAATAGTCGCCCTACCCGGTATGCCTGGCGCAAAGCCTGCCGCGCGGGGTCGGGTCGGCGTGTGTCCGGCCTCCAGCGCCCCGAAGCGAACGCGCGCGCTGTTGGCCACGGGCTATGCTAACGCAGATCCGGAGCCATCGTCACGACCTGCCCAATCTGGGCAAGCAACAACTCCCTGTGCTGCTGGCCCCCTGGTGTCATGCCAGCGGATGGCCTTGCCCCCGTTCCTCGCCCCTTGGCCGCCTGCCTGCGCATACCCCGGTAAGATGCGCGTTTCCCCCGGCCTTGCCGCCCAAAGGCAAGGCCAACTCGTGCCGAAGACCCCCTTTCACAAGTCGTCCCCGTCACACGGGCGCGTGGGTGGGCCTGCCCGACCACTCGTGGGGTGGGTCGGGCCTGGACGCCATCAAGCGGCGTGGGCATGCAGCCGCAAGCGCGCTCTCCTCACCTACCTCGATGAGGGCAGTGGCCATGGCGGTACCTACACGGAACCGCCGCGCGGCCCGCGACTTCTTTAGAGAAGTGTTTCCGTTTGCCCCCCTTCAAGGTCCAGCACGTCATCACCGAGGGCGGCAATGCGTGCAAAGGCGAGTTTGACCAGTTGCTCCAGAAGAGCCACATCGCCCACCTGTGGATCTACCCCAACACCCCATGTCCCCATGAAAATGGGGGAATGCGCTCTATGCGCGCTGTAACCGCACTGTGCCGACGCAGTGCGTGGACGCCTAGGAACCCCTGCTGTTTGAAGACCTCAAGCTGCTCAACGAAAGACGGGCCGATTGGCTGGTCAAATACAAGGGTCTGCGCCCGCACAAAGGACGGGGAGTACAAACACCCGTGCAGTACATTATCCAGCACAACAAAAAGTGCAATATGTGGTGGACGCATACATAAAATTTTTCCCATTGGGGCGCATGGGCACAATGGCGCCGATTTTCGAGCCTCACGCGGCACACCCTAAATTTTGTAGCATCAAAGCGGCCTTGAAGCACCCTTAAATACCTATTAACCGCTCCTGAAAATGATCATTTTCAGGTGATTTATTGGCCGTTTTTTTGCGCATGAATTGCGTATTCTTGTTGCAAAATGAATGTTATTTAAATTCACTCTCATCCGCCCCAGCCCCTTACTAAAAAAGAACTCCAGCGATTTTTGCCCGTTTCCCCTTGCCTCAAAATGAATATCATCTCACACTGAGATGATGTGGGGAGATAAAATTGGGTTTCGAAAAAACGAACCTGGCTGGCCGTGGGCAGCGAAGATAAATGGTTTGATTTGCCTAAGGTCAGGGGAGAAACTTCTTTCCTTCAGAGAATCAGCTAATTTCCATTTCCACTCCGGAGCCTCTCCATTTTCCATCTAACCAAGACAGTATCTCATCCGCAACAGGATGTTTGAAACGTAGGTAGGTTGTTCGCAATTCAAGCCATTTTTCGCCAAGCCTGTCCAAGCCGGTATCGTTTAGAGCGATGAGATCCATACGAACTTGATCGGCGAGAGCCCTTCCCAGCAGATGAACTGCGGCTTTATGTGTAGACTCAGCATAATTATACTGGCTGCCAAGGGAATAAACATCAGCCAGTGTGATGGCAGGAATGATTGATAAGTGCGATTGCAACGCGGGGTTAATCAAATGCCTGGCTATGTATTTACCATTTTCCGCATGGCGCCCTGTGAAGCCCCGAATATGCAGGAATTGACTTTTGCATGGGCCGTCATTTACAGGGTAATTGTCCCAGATAACCGGCTTTCGTTTTAACTGGTGAGCGACATTTTTGAGGTGCTGGATTGACATTGCGCGAGCACAGACTTCTTCACCTGTCCACATGATATCCATGCGATCAGGTAGCCCACAGCCCAGTGTTTCCAGATAGTTATCTGGACGTTGGCCAAAGGCGCGATCCAATACAACATCATCTGAATAATATGTTGGACAAAAGGAAATTCTTTCCAGTGATGATTGATCGTTAACGAAATTCATTATTTCTATTTGACGCTCCGCCAGGTCGGGCAGGCTACCTTGCATGTCATCGAAGAAGATTGAAAGTTCATTGATGCCAATATCTTCCAGCGCAGCAATCTTGAAGGCTAGGGATGATCTGGCGGGGCGATCAAAATTCTTGTATAACTCAAACGGGCTCACTCCTATCCCAAAACGTACACCTGCCTTTGAACAGAGTGCCGCGAACTGAGCAATTTTTCTTTGCTCACCTGCGGGATGGGTATTTTGCCATCTTTTGCGTAGGTATTGATCTGCTTTGGGCGCATAGAGATAGGTTTTATATCCGTATTTGGCCAGATAACGCATTACAAATGCACGATCTTTCCATGACCACCTCGGCCCGAAGTAACCTTCGACAATGCCAAGTTCGGCCATATTGCTCTTAGGTACCCTTTACAGACTCATCCATCAAAGAGACGTTTCGTTTATTGCCCACACAGGCGACCAAAAACGCCAGAAGAGTAGCAACGCATAGCTTCCAGGTGAAAGCAATTCTGGTGTAGTTTTCCGGGATGCCAAGTATATTCCCGATGTTACTATCACCAAGCCCCATGGCCACGAAACCCACTACCAATGCGGACACAATGGAAACAGTGCTGCCTCGATGGGTGAACACTACGACCGCATAAACGCCAAGGAGGCCGGCGTATGCGAAAGTCATCACTGAGAGAGCAAACTCTATCAAAGGAGCATCGGTTGATTGTTGCCAAAAGTAACAAACGCAAGACATGAGAAGAAGGGCAATAGCAAAAGAAATCATTGCAGCTTGTCCGGCTCGAACATAGTGGAGTTCAGGTTTGTTGTTACGCAGAGGGCGATAAAAATCGCTGATGGCAACCGCAGACATTGAGTTTAAGCCAGAGTTCAATGTTGATACAGCTGCTGCAATGACACCTGCAACAGCCAGGCCACGCACACCCACAGGCAATTCATTTAAGATATAATGTATAAATATCGTAGTACTCTCAAACTCGAAATCTGTGCTTATTCGGCCTGTAATTTCTGGTCGTTCATAGAAAATATGCAACAGTTGTCCAATGGTAATAAAAATAAAGGTGAGTGGTATTGCCAGTAAAGATGCGATAATTAAAGCCCTGCCTGCACGTGCAGAATTTCCCGCCGCAAGTAATCGCTGCGTTGTATCCTGATCCAGGCCATAATTTCCCAGCAACAAAAGAGTGAGCCCTGTTACTATAGATAGCATTGTGAAAGGATGTTGCAGGTTTATAGAAAAATCAAACAAGATCAACTTGTTCTGACCATCAGGTGCTGTACGGGCGGCCTCAATTATGTCCGATAAAGGCAAATCAACAGCCTGATAAAGTCCGACCATGATGAAAATTGCAGTAAAAACGTAAACCCCAAACTGCAATGCATCGCTTGCAACGACAGATCGCAGTCCGCCGACCAGTGTGAATGCCAGCGCCACAAAGGTAATAGAGGAAGCCGCAAGTGCGACACTGGTGAACGTAGTGTCGCCGAAGGCCATGAGTGCTACGGCTAGCGCTGCCATAAACAATCTTGCGCCATTCGCAAATATGCGCCCCAATAGGTACATTCCGCCGGCTGATCTCATCGTGGTTGAGCCGTATGTTTTATTGAGCAAGTCATACACTGTGATGACATTTGCGGCATAGAACTTGGGCAAAAGGATCGTGGCAACGATAATACTGGCGAGGATCGCCCCTATCGTCCCAGCTAAATAAGTATAGTTGCCGCGGAATCCTATATCAGGCCCGCCAAGAAATGTTGCAGCAGATTGAGTAGTTGCCAGAACTGAAAAAACGATTAACGCAAGTGGCAGGCCGTCTCTGGATAGAAAGTACTCCTTCGAGGTATCGGCGGATTTTCGCGAAAGGTAGATTCCCAAAGCGGAGACAATTACAAAGTATCCTGCGAGTACCAACCAATCAAAGGCAGTGAATCCCATCCTGTTTCTTCCAAGCTTGCGGTCTTCACGCAGAGTATGGTGAACTTTGAGCGCCTGCTAAAATCAGTGCGCCATCCAAACCATCGCCAACAGGCTCTACCAGTCTGTCGATGGTTCGTTGTCGTAACCACGGCATAATTCTTGGCGCAACACCACCCACTAATGCACAGCGCCGCGCGCCTGTTGCAAATATTTTTTCGATGAAACACTCTACATGCCCAGCCGCTCCTTCTACGATTGAACGGGCGATAACATCATCCCTATCGGCATAATCCAGGACCAACGGAGCGAAGGTGCCATAGTCATAGGGTATTGCCTGATCTGTCCAAGCAATCACTTTGGCCCTATCATTGTCGAATCTTTTTAAGATAGCATCGCTCAATGATGATTTCTCTGTTCGTCCGTCAAGAGCACGCAAGGCATGTCTGATGCCACTAAGTCCCAGTGCGGCACCACTTCCTTCATCCGAGATCGGGAATCCGTACCCACCAATTGTTGTCGGACAGCCGTTGTTCTGAATATAAGCGATGCTCCCCGTTCCGAGGATTAGAATTGCACCGTCAGATCCCTGGTGGGCACCAAGACACGCAATCGCTGCATCGCTGTCAAATGCGCGACATGTGAAAGGCAGCGCCATATTTTCAATTTCACTTTTCATACCCGAGCGCATTATTCCTGCTATGCCCATCCCCAATACAATGTTAGGCAGTTCGCTTAGGGGGATATTGGCCTGGATTAAGCTTTGCTTTGCAATCTCAGTAATCGCTGCTCGAAGGCGTACAATGCCAATTCGTGCATTAGCGGGACCAGACTCCACTTCGGCAAGGATTTTTCTCTGTCTATTTAAGAGGCGCGCCTTGCAACGGCTGCCTCCAGCATCGATCCCAAGGTAATAAACTGGATCAGTCATTGCGAATGCAGAGCCTTCAAAGCCTCGGCTTGTGCCGGAAATATCTGGCGTAGTGCAGTAAGTAAGAGAAATGGCAATCTGTAAACACTTGTGATCGGCAGGTGCATAAAGTTCAGCAAATTAAGTTGGATCATCTCTATTTTTCGTATTATTACCATAATGCTCAACTATATGTATTAAAGTGGTTTATGTCTATGATGAATTGATAGTTTTAAAGGCAAGGGCTTTTGAATATACAGATTTGGCATCGGGTTGATCCGATTTATGTATTGCTGTTTTTACGCATCCAGGATGGCAGCAGTAGAGGACTCTGCCTATCTATCTGAAGTGGGTGAAGAACCTCGCCGCAGCAATACCCTGGCAGATTATTGGGCTCTTGTCGACCCTGTGCGGTGGCGAGGCCTATAATGAAGATACCTGTGTCGCATACCAATGTTGCTTCGCAGAACAAGTCCGTGGATATTTAATGAGTGGGCTTTCCTAGATAATGCATGACATATATTGTTTAACTAATTGTTTTAACACTCTTAATTGCACTTTGGGATGCGGATGATTAAATCGCCATTCACACTCTTTCAAAAAGAGTTAAAAATGCTGGGCAGGTAGGACAGCCCCTAAAAAACAGTTACAATAGCATTTACCACTTGACAATTTATAGTATAATTGGTAATAACTTGGTATTGTAATGCTAGGTATTTTATCTTAAACTGCCTAAAAGCCTTAGTAGTTGGGGCACGACAACTTGAAACTACAGCGAGTGAGGAAAAACGACATGATTAAATCAAAATTCAAACTTGTAGTTGCGGCAAGCGTTCTGTCATTTCTATCTGCTGGCGTGATTTCCGCTCACGCGCAGGATGCCCCCCCCCCCCCCCCCCCCCGCATCTGAGGAGGACACTGAACAGAAAGAGATTGCTGAGGTTAAGGTCTTGGGTTACCGCGGGTCCCTTGCGAGAAGTCTGGATGTCAAAAAGAATGCAGATACTATTGTTGATGCTGTGTCTGCGGAGGACATCGGGCGTTTCCCCGATATCAATGTTGCGGACGCTCTGCAGCGGGTTACCGGCGTACAGGTGGAAAGAGACGAGCGCACAGGAGATGGTGCCCGTATCAGTATTCGCGGCACTGCACCGCACCTCAACCGTACGCTCTTAAACAATCAGCAAGTTGCATCTGGAACTGCGAGTAACAGACGCTCGGAACTCCGTGACCGCAACTTTAACTACTTTTTGTTGCCTACCGAGATCGTTGAGACTCTGGAGGTGTATAAAACGCCGGAGGCGGATGTTGATGAAGGTTCGGTGGGCGGCACGGTAATTGTCAGAACGCGGCGGCCATTGGACGCCGAGGCGAATTCCGGGGCGATTTCAGCACGTTATTTTCGCTTCGAAAATGCCGGCGAGTACAAGCCCCATATTTCCGGGCTGTACAACTGGAAAAATGACGATGACACATTCGGTGTGAACCTGGCCTATGTTTACAAAGACAGTGCAACGCAGCTCGAGTCAAAGCGGAATCTGGGCGGATACTTTCGTCTAAGGGATGTCGATGATGATGGGGAGACAGAACGGCTGCCTGTTTTCCCCGGTGCCAACCTTTACACCAGTGATTACAGCTTGTC
>CAVLYW010000050.1:208200-249200 GCA_963675345.1 Trididemnum clinides
GACTCCTTTTGTGACTGTTCAGTATGCACCGACGGATGAATTAGATTTTGTGTTCACCGGGTTTCATTCTGCCACGAAACAAGAATCTCTGGGACGTCTATCGGTCGGGTTTGGCAGCATTGCGACACTTTTCACCCCTGCTGCCGATAGAGACCTTGTCATTGAAGATCGAACGGTGGTCTCTGGCAGTCTCCCACTTTGCTGCGAGAGTTTAGGTGCTGCTAATCTTCAAGCTGCAAAGTATGAGACGGGTACATATCTTGGAGATATTGAGACGACGGCATTCGACTTGGAAGGAACATGGCGACGTGGTGCACTGACAGCATCCTTCCAGGCCGGGCATAGTTTTGCTAAGGGATATGTAGAGAGCTATGATACCTCATTCGGTGCTCGCTCTGCCTTGAACTTTGATTTATCCACTGGGGTATCCGAGGCAATATTTGAAGACGGGTTGTCGCCATCAGATTTTGCGCTCCACAGTACATTTGTGAATCGCATCCGCAATAATGCTGATGAAACTTACGTTAAGGCCGATATCGAATATGAGCTAGAGAATCCCTTCGTTTCCAGCATCGAGGTCGGCATTAAATTCCGCGAACACAACAAGTCGGCAAGCCGTTTCAAGCGAGACTTTGACGAAGCGACTTCATTTGGTCCAAATAGCGAAGTTGTGGGAACGAGCCTGGCTGATTTCTCAGGCACTTCCATTACGAGCTTCAAGGTTGGTGCTGTGCCTTCTGCTCTGTGGGAATTTAACTCGGAGCGGCTGTTCCAATGGCAATCGGAGCGTCCGGAAATTGAAGGAACCGGCAATAGCTCTTTCATCGATCCCGAGGACGCATTTGATCTCAATGAAAAGGTCTATGCCGCTTATCTAAAAACCAATTTCGATTTTGCCGACTTCCGCGGCAATGTTGGAGTGCGTTTGGTTCAAACAAAGACCACGTCAACGTCAGCACGTTTTGAGGGGCGCAATTTCGCACCACGCTTCGTTGAAGATGCAGTTGTCGAGAACAATTACACCGACATTTTGCCGAGTCTCAATATCAGCTATGTCGGTCTTGATGATATTATTCTACGCTTCGCTGCAGCAAAAGTTATTTCGCGCCCAAACTATGTGAACTTGACGAGCTCTGAGACACGCGGCTGTCGCGATGCTGCGACTGAGACAGGCTATGAGTGCACAGGGCGGGAAGGCAACCCGGACTTGGCCCCGTTCCGCAGCACACAATTTGATTTGTCTGCTGAATGGTACATGGATGACTTCTCAGCCCTGGCACTTGCTTTGTTCCATAAAGACATAAAATCCTACTTTGCATCAGAAAACTTAACGGCCATCAGAGACTATCCAGTGTCAGTTGGTGACACCTTTGTGGTTGAGCAACGAGAGTTTACGCTCACACGTCCTATCAATGGACTTGGCGGCACAATCCAGGGCTTCGAGTTGAGCTACCAACAAGACCTGCCTTGGGGGTTCGGTGTACAGGCCAACTACACATATGCCAATGCTGATTTGGACGAGACCCCGGAGCAAATTGAGGCCGGTATAGACGAGGTGCTGCTGGATCACTCCAAGAACACTTATAATGTTGCCCTGTTTTATCAGAATTATGGATTAGATGCTCGCATCTCTTATACATTCCGCTCGCGTTACCGGTATGATATTGGCGCAGTCGGGCGCGGTCTGAATGGATACAAGGATGATTATGGAAAATTTGATTTGAATGCGAGTTATACTCTTACAGATAATATTGATCTGATTTTCCAAGTTATTAATCTTACGGATGCAGAGCTGAACTGGTATGCGAGCGATGAAGACGGTGCCGTGGACTTTGGCCGCCCTCTTGGCCGCTTTAACCACGGACGTCGCTTCGGTCTCGGCTTGAACATGAGATTTTAATCACGGATCCGGCCTTCGGAAGCATACGAGGGGGGCTCATCCCCTCTTCATCACCACATCGCTCTTTGAGCGATGTGGTTTAATCACTGAAAGCGATCGAGAGGTCACATCTCCCCAAGTAAGCCGGTTTCTTTAGAGTTCGTGACCTCCAGCATGACATTAACCTTCAACCGCGGTAATCATAGACCCATGCGTAGCTTAATTTTCTGCCTAATTCTTGTTTTTTTAGGATGTGCGCCTTCGTCGAAAATTCCCAGCCCGGCTGGTAAAATTTCGTTGCAGCCAGTGAGTTTTGAATCTCTCCCCGGATGGGGCAGCGATGATTTCTCAACTTTTGTAACAGCGTTCGAGGAGACTTGTGAACGTATTCTTGAGTGCGAACCATCCGACCCAATGGGTTCACTTGAGGAGGCTGGAACTGTAGCTGAATGGCAGCTTCTCTGTCGCAACTTTATGAAGGCTCCTAAAGGCCGGCTAAGAGCTTTTTTCGAAAGCCAAACTAGGCCTTATCTAGTTACCGATAATGGAAATCAGCAGGGACTGTTTACCGGTTATTTCGAATCTTCACTGCATGGATCTCTCGATCGTATAGGCGCTTATCAAACTCCCTTACATAGTCGACCGGATGATCTCGTGATGGTTTCACTCGGTGATTTCCGTAAAGACCTCAATGGCCGTCACATTGCAGGCCGGGTTATCGACGGTCAATTACAACCATATGAGTCAAGACGTGAAATCGTTGCCGGTGGAGAATACCCACATAACAATGATGTCCTTGTTTGGCTTGATGATCCAATAGATGCATTTTTTGTTCACGTTCAGGGCTCTGGCCATGTTGAGCTTCCCGATGGAAATACGATGCGTATTAGCCACGCTGGAAGAAATGGACATCCCTATCACTCAATTGGTCGCGAACTCATACAGCGGGAAGAAATTGCGGAAGAAGACATGTCGATGCAAGCGATCCGTCAATGGTTGATAGCCAATCCTGAGCAAGCTGATGAAGTTATGCATACCAATGCGTCTTATATTTTCTTTCGAGAGATAGATGCTGACGGGCCGTTGGGAGCAGAGGGAGTGACCCTCACGCCTGGTCGTTCTTTGGCTATTGATCATTCACTGCTGAGTTATGGACTTCCTATCTGGGTGGACATTGAGGCTCCCATAGAAAGTGCACCACCGCTTCAGCGGCTGATGGTAACCCAAGATACCGGCAGCGCAATACGCGGCGCTGTACGAGGAGATGTATTCTGGGGGCGCGGCGAGGAGGCTGAGAAACTCGCAGGTGGCATGAAATCCTCGGGCCGATATTGGGTTCTGTTACCCAAGCCGTGACCTATGGCGACAAGTAACTTTAAAGCCATTTTTCTTTGATTGATATTTTGCGCCGCAAATCTTATTAGTAATTGGGAATAAGAATTAGCTCTATTTTAAGTCACTGGTACCTTGATATTCCCCTGTATTATGAAAACCTCTTTCTTCTATCGTTGATACAGAGCCATGTGTGATTATTTTTTTACCGCCGGTCTTTTGCATAGTAAATTCATCATATAGCTCGTCCAAAGCCGTGCGCGCTTCGTAAGACAGGTTATCACCTTCAATCGTAATGATCTGATAAAAGGGAGTGTTTTCTGCACGTCTGGCCAGAGTGACTCCGTGCTGTTCATAATGCTTCCAGCCATCACTCTGAAATTTATATTGTTTTGGGCCACTCACCGAATTAACGAACATTGTTTGGATACCCCCGTTGTTTTCACTAATGCCCAGGCGTTCAGGAGTTTGGCCAATCTCGCCTCTCGCATAGTTGTGGTCATGGCCTTGCAAGACTAAATCGACCGAATGACGATTGATGACAGGCAGGAGTATGTTGCGTAAATCCTCCCTGTCGCGCCCCTTACCCGAAGAAAAGATAGGGTGATGCATTGCAACTATTTTCCAGCGCGCATCGCTAAGCAACAGCTGCTCATCCAACCAATTAGCCTGGATCTGCGTTTTCTCATTCTGCGTTGAGATAACAAATAAATGCACATCATTAGAATAACGCAAATCATATACAACTTCGTGCAGATCGTCCGGCAAGCCCTCCTCAACTGGCAAGTTAAACTGCGGACGCCAGAAAATAGATAACAACCAGTCACTTTTTTCCTGATCTAGCCCCAGCCGGGCATATTCATGATTACCCGCTAACGGAACCGCAGGTATCATGCCATGAATATGACTAACGGCTTTGAACCATTCGGCCCACTCATAATCCCGCGACCCCCGGTTGATGAGATCGCCAGCGTGTAAGATGAAATCTGCCTGGGGAAGTGCGGCATATCCGGCACGAACAATCCGAGACCAGTGAGACAAGACTCCGTTTTGAGCATCACCAAGATATATGAACTGGACACGGCCATCCATGGCTGCGGTCTTAACCTGGAACCATTCGCTCCATGCGTCTTCTGCCCCGCGAACCCGATAGGCGTAGACGGTGTCGGGTTCTAAATCTGAGAATGTGACAGAGTGAAAGTGAGCCAATCCAATACCGGCATTTAACGGTTCTTCATAGGTCAATCCATCAATGACAGGCATTGATGGGTTCAAGGTTTCTGTATCGGCTATTTGTGTCTTTGCAGACAAGTCAAAGCGAGCGTCCTCAGAGGCTAATACGATTTGTGCAATCGCAGTACTAACAGAGGCGTCTGTACGCCACGTGACGGAGAATTCGGCTTGTGGCTCCCCTGCAAGCGTTACGACGATGCGATCGGGCCATGGGGAAGCCTGCTGCCAGTTTGGAATCGATAAAGCTTGTTGAGTGGGGTGGGCATAGACTGAAGATATAAAACAGCCAAACACGCTTGCCAGAAAACAAGTTATACGCATTATTTTGGGGTCACAGGAAGCAAAACACCACTTAAGGGGTGTTAAGATTCTGAAATGAATAGAAAAAACAGGCACTAGGCATTTTCTAAAATTAGTGCGCCTACATTCCGCCGACTGTTGCGCTGTCCCCTGCTTTGGTCGAGGCAGGTTTGCGCTGGATTTGACCGCTGCCGATATGGCCAGATTGGCACCAATGAGTTTGCGAATCCGCATAGCCATATCAACGGCATTGAGTCGTTCCATGTCTATGCCAAATTGCGACTGAACGCCAGGAAAAGCGCTCGAAAAGGAGATGTTTCATTATCATCTGAAAGAGACTGAATTTCGTTCTAATTATCGCCGTGATAATCTGTATCATGTTATCTTGAAATTGCTTCGTGACAAGCTAATTTAGATTTTTTGCTTCCTATAACCCTAACAAAAACAAAAAATGCTCCATTAGACGATTTTGTTTGCCAAAACGTAAACAACTTTTGCGCATGGCCATAAGATAATACAATACGATTATCTAAGACAACCCCAAAAGTAAAGTTGTATCGGTTTAATCTTCATAATAACGTTTTGGGGAGGTATTGCCTATTCCAGGATTGAACTGGTTTTTAGGGTCCAGAGACATGTAATGATTGGATAGAGCAGACTCTGCTTTATAAAAATGGCCCACATTGTGTTCTGCTGGATATTTTGCCCCTCTGGCTTCGAGATTTTTCAGCATGGCTGCTTTAATTTTAGTCGAATCAGTTTCTGCCTTCAAAATGTAGTCTTGATGAAACACCTGGCACATAAAATGACCGTAGTATAGTTTGTGTGCAATCTGTTGATCTAATTCTGGCACTAAATGTTCTTTCCATTCTGTTGTGTTTCTTGGCAGGGCGATGTCCAATGCAAGCAAATCTCCAACTGTAGATGAGTGAATGGTTTGATACCGTACTGCGGCACCCGCAACAGCGAAGCGATGAAGTTCAACAATTTTCGTTTCACCTTGTGAGCAAAGATGGAAATCCAGGTTGCCCTGGTTTTTGTGGTTGTGTAAAAAATCCAATGTCTTTTCAAAACTGCCTCCCTTCACTTTAAGGATAAGTAGATGTTCATATCTATGAGCAATTTTTCTTATGCTAATGGAGATCGGATTTGGTGCAAGCCGCCCCAGAATTATGAAAAAACGATCAATAAGACCTGGCTTTAATAACGGCAAGCTGTCCAGCTTGGATGAAAGTGTTTCTTTGATTTTGAAAAATATCGGGAGTCGATGTGTGCCTAACAAACGGATTAGGTAGATTATATCGAGTCCATAACTCTCGGTAAATTTGAATGCTTCTCGATCTATGTACTCAGCAGAAACAGGCAGCTCGCTGAAACTCATGAGGATTGTCCGCCTTAGCTTTGTAAATTCTTTCTCATCGTGAGATCCAATAAAAAATGTTTGCTCAGTGGCATTTTGGGGAAATGTATCCAGGCGCACAGCAAATATGGCAAGTTTCCCAGCGCAGCCAGAAGCCCCTTTTAGCCGCCGCTCATCCGCGTTATATCGGGCTGGCGTGGGTGCATTGACATTGCGAACCCAATCTTTGTACTCATGATCTGAAGTCATACCAACACTTTGCTGGATTGCCTCTCCACCATAATCATGATTTTCGAGTTTGGATAATATCTCCTCTGGGGCACTGCCAAGACTGACTCCTAAATGGTTCTCAAGAACCAGATTGCCGGATTTTTCGATGCGGGCGAACAAGGAGTGTTCGGTATATGCGGGTCCGCGTTCAATAAGTGCTCCACCAGAATTGTTACATATGCCACCTATCACTGAAGCACCTATACACGATGATCCAATGACTGAATGAGGAACTCTGCCTACAGGTCGAAGTTGTTCTTCAAGTTTATGCAGAGTACTGCCAGCGTGGCATATAACCTGTGTTCCATTATTTATAATATGAATTTTATTCAGGCGGCAGGTATTGATGATCACTATATCATGGTCATAGCTATCAAGTGGAGTGGAACCGCCAGTTAACGATGTGTTTGCGGCTTGCACCAATATGTTGAAGTCATAACCTACAGCTATTTGTAGCAGCCGCCACATTTCGAGTAACGTGCCAGGACGAAGGACTGCAAGGCACTCTCCCGCATTTGATCTGTAACCAGTTCTATACGCTTTAGTCTTATGTCTATCTGTCAGGACATAGTCTCCACCAATAGCTTCTCTGAAAGCGTTAATGGCGCACTTCAAGATCGAACTCCCGAGATGAATGTAGCCTTGTTCAACTGAGGTCTGAGACAAATTCGTAGCGATCACCGCGGTAGGCAGAACGTGTGAATTCCACAATAGAGCCGGAAGAGGTATACGTTGTTCGCTCAATTCTCAGTACCTCGCTCCCTTCATCAATTTGCAACAGACTGGCTTCCGTTGGGGTTGCAAGCGAGGCTCTGATCTTTTGGCGGCCACGAACCGGACGGTATTTCAGCTTGGCAAGTGCCTCATAAAGGGAGTCATCTACTAGCTGCAAGTCATGGAGGAAAACCTTCGGTACGACTGCATTCTCTATGGCCAGTGGCTCATCGTTGGCCAGGCGAACGCGCCCCAGGCGCGCAACTTCTGACGTCATCGAGATCCGCAAGCGAGCGGCTTCGTCTGCCGTAGGAGCAGAAAACGATTTCATTATCCATAGCACACCGGGCAAATCACCACGATCAACCGCATCGTCTGTAAAACTGCTCAAGAACGATGAAGCAGTCTGAATTCTTGATGATACGTATGTTCCTGAACCCTGTCGCCGATAGATTAGACCTTCGGAAACAAGTTTATCGACGGCCTTGCGAATGGTGACGCGTGATGCGCCTGTCATAATTGTCAGCTCCCGTTCAGATGGCAGGGCCTCATCGTGAATGATTTCTCCATCGTTAATCTTCGCTCGAAGAGTACTCGCAATCTGCAAATAGAGCGGAGTAGGATTTTTTGACGTTGTTTCCATGAATATTATCTCTTAAGTGTTTTGATTGCCGCGCCGATATGTCCTCGGTGGCTTATCAGTAATGCTTCAGATTGTTGTAGATCCAGCCCCAATGAAAGCAAGATAGCTATCGGAATATCATTGTCCGCCTCTTTCAGAGCAGCCGCGGCTTGTTTAAGTGAAACTCCCGACAGTTTTTGCACGATCTGGGCTCCACGCTGTTGGAGTTTTTTATTCGAAATTATCATGTTGACCATAAGTCCCTTATATATTTTCCCCAGATTAAGCATTATGACGGTAGAAAGAATGTTTAGCATTGCTTTTTGTGCGGTGCCGGCCTTCATTCTTGTTGATCCAGCCAAGACCTCGCTTCCTGTTTTGGCAGCCAGCCCAATCTCGGCAGATCCCAGCAAAATCCCTTGCTCATTGTTAGTAATGCCAATAGTCAGCGCTCCTGATTTACGTGCAGCTTCAACTGCTGCGATCGTAAAAGGCGTCTTGCCACTTGCTGCAACGCCAATAACCACATCGTTTGCACCAACATTCAGAGACTCGATGCGACTCTGACCGGATGTCGTATCATCTTCAGCACCTTCGACGCTTTCCACAAGCGCTGTAATTCCGCCGGCGATAACATAAGCCAAGCGCTCACTAGGCCAACCGAAAGTCGGTTGCAATTCAACACCATCTTGCACAGCGACACGTCCTGATGTTCCTGCTCCAACATAAATCAATCGGCCGCGATCCCTCAGGCGGTGCGCTGCAGAATCGGCCGCAGCGGCAATCTTGACCGACAGCGGCTGAATAGCAGCGATAGCGGAGAGTTGGCTCTCTATCATCGCATCAACAGCCTCCTGCGTAGTCCATTGATCGATGTTGCTGAAGCGTTCACTCATCAGCTCCGTGGACATATGCGTTCTCCCAAGTTTGATTAGGTCAAAACCTTGCGTCTGTAAAGATTATAGCACCATATCTGCAACTGGCCACCGGCTGGAAAATACTTAAAGTTTTCAAGCCTTGCACACTCAGGTGCTATTCATAATGAGGTGTCAATCAATATGCGAAGGTATTCCCCTCACCTTCAATCCAGCTTCTTGTTAGTTGTCCGTTGTCGTTAGTAGTGGATGATATTGGCGCGATAGCCTGGCGCTATTTTACCCGGCTTATCATCAAGCCCCAGATATTGGGCAGGGCTTAGCGCGGCCATGCCTATCGCCGCAGCCATTAAATCTCCCAGCCTGTTGTTGGCATTCCTGACCACAGCCATATCCAGCGATGAGACCGCAAGGCTGCCAGCCTCAACAGTGAGATTGGGCCGCTGGCGTACCCTCGTTTTCATGAGGGCATGGTTTGCTATAAATATCCTTCACCGAACGCTTCCCTGACGCCGGTCAAACGGGCGGTGTCCGAAGCCGTCAAATCCAGGGAAAACCTGCCCCTGCGAAGGCATGTCCTTGTGAAAAAGGGGACGGGGATAGCGAATGAGTGGCCGACATTTTCTCTTTGTGATGTTAAGGAACGGATGTAGTAGCCTTTTTTCCTAGTCATTTCAGCATCTTAGCACCTATTCACTGGCGCTTAACTTCCTAAGACCCCTATTAAAAATCCTCAAATTGGTATATGGTCTGTATTTTATTTTTGACTTTTGTAGCACAAAGTGGTATCACTGGATATAATTATTCGTACGTAAACGTTCCGGGGTAGTCGGCAGTCTGAAAATGATACTGTGTTAAGATTGTTTCTCGATCAACTAAAGTTAAAATGGAGAGAATGTAAATGAAAAAGCTAAAACATAGCTTGTTAAAAGCAGCAAGCGCATTGCCAATTCTGTTGGCGGGTTTGAATTTGGTGCAGGCTCAAGATCGGCCGGGTGATGCGGAAGCAAAGTTGGAAACTATTGTTGTAACGGGCAGTCGCATTGAGCGCACCGGCTTGACCGCCTCCACGCCCATCACCAGCATCGATGAGGCCCTCATTGAGGCCGACCGCTCGGTGGTCGTTGAAGATATCTTCATTCGTTTGCCGCAAGCGGGGGGGGGGGCCAATGCAACCGGCGCATCCGTGGGTGACTCGCTGGGGTCTTCCACCGTTGATCTGCGTGGCCTGGGTCAAAACCGCACGCTGGTGCTTATCAACGGCACGCGCGCAGTTCCTTTTAGTTTCAGAAACGCAGTCGATACCAACTCTTTGCCCACCGGCCTGATCAAGAACATTGAAGTGGTTACCGGTAGTGCCGCTGCAATTTATGGTGCTGATGCCGTCTCGGGTGTGGTGAATTTCATCCTTGACGATGAGTTTGATGGTTTTGAGTTCAATGCGACCACAGAAATCCCTAAAGGGGGCGGTGAGAGTCTGTCGCTGGATTTTATCGCCGGGCAGGAAATTCAGGGCGGCCGCGGTCATGTAGTCGCTTATTTGGGCTACACAGAGCGCTTTAAACTATTGGCTGGAGAGAGGAGCTTTACCGATGCGGTAGCTACTGCGATTCCATCTCAAGGTGGGAACTTCACGGATGAAACGAGCGGGGAATTCTTCGCCTTTGATAATGCTGGCAATCTCTCGACGGAACGTCAAACCGTGAATGTTACGCCTGAACGTTATCTGATTCAGCCGCTGCAGCGCTTTAATGCCAGCTTGTTATTCAAGTATGACCTGTTTGATCAAGTTCAGCTTTATGGGCGAGCCTTATTCACGAAAACTGATGTTACCGGGGCTGGTTCGACGGGTCAGACTCCGATCAGCGTCAATGAGACGGTGGAAATTTCTGATGCAAATAAATTTATACCTGCTGCTGTGCGTCCCTCGCTAACTTTCTCGGGGGGGGGGGGGGGGGGGGCGAAGGTCAAGGTGGAGCGTAATCTTGGGCTTGGCCTACAACGTACAGAAACGAGCCGCGACACTTATCAGGTTTTGCTTGGCCTAAGAGGCGATCTGAGCAGTAACATTGGGTACGATGCGTATTTCCAATATGGTGAAACCACTGAAAATGCGATCATCTTTGGCAATGCAATCAGAAATACTTCTGGCGGCGCCAGCCGCTTCGCGGGGCAGGTAAATTCTGTCAATATCTTCGACCCCAATACGGACCTGAGTGATTTTGGCACAGAGATAGTTCATTCAGACCGCGAGCGTGATCAGCTGGTTTCTACTGCCGTGATTTCAGGTACTTCTCAAGATTTGTTTGCGTTGCCGGCCGGCCCTGTTGGCTTTGCAATCGGCATAGAGTATCGGAAAGAAACGGGCCAGGTTGTCCCTGGTATCGCGTTGCAAAACGGTCTTGCGTTCGGTCTGGGCGGGGTAAGTGCCATTGATGCCAAGTTTGATACCTTTGAGCAATTTGGCGAGCTCCTCGTGCCGTTGCTGTCGGACTTGCCGTTTGTGCAAGCACTGAATTTCGAAGGGGCATACCGACGTTTTGATTTCTCAACGACCGGTACCGGCGATGCCACTAAGCTGGGTGCCACCTGGGTGATAAATGATACGTTGCGGTTGCGCGGTCAGCGTCAAACAACGGTTCGCTCTCCCAATCTGGGGGAATTTGCCGGGCCGGAAGTGCAGTTATCGTTGGCGTTGTTTGACAAAGATAGCAGTAGCTTCATACCTCGATTGGCGGGGCGTTTCGATGGTGACCCATGTCTTGACGGTCGTGGTGATACCGCCCAGTGTGCTGCCCTTGGTGCAGCGGCTGCCGGAACAGCATTTGATACAAGTGCAGCTATCTACAGCTTTGGCGGTAACCCGAATATTGACACCGAAAAAGGCGAGACCTTTACTGCGGGTTTTGTATTTACACCTGAATTTGCGCCGGGTGCGAGTCTTGCGGTTGACTATGTGAACATCGAAATCACCGATGCAGTAAGTCAGATTCAACCGATTGCAGCGCTCACTAACTGTTATATCGACAACCCAACACCGGGGAATCCTCTTTGTGGTGCTGTTCTGCGCGATCCATCGACCGGGTTGATCAGCCAGGCACTGGTGAACGATTTTAACCTTGCCAGTTTGAAGCAGGATGGTTTTGATATTGATGCTGCTCTGCCGCTTGATTTGTTTAGCGAGCAACTGGATGGCTTCTCATTGACCTATCAGGCGACCGTGGTGATTGATCAAACACGTCAGGCAAACGCTACCGTTGATCCAACGGAGTGTACGGGCACATTTGGCGGGGCATGTTCGGGCGACTTTGCGAGCTTTCTGCAACCCGACTACAAGCACAGAGTCAACATGAACTGGCAAAACGATCAGTTCGCTGTGCTGTTGTCTTGGCGCCGGATTGGCAAGGTTGTGAATGCTGGCAACCGGGATGACGGGATCGGTGCCAAGAACTATTTCGACATATCTGCAAACTATCAGTTCACAGAGAATTTCAGGTTCACGGCTGGTATCAACAACCTGTTTGATCAAGATATCCCGGTACCGAACAGTGGTGGAAACTTCTTTGGGGCCTTAAGCGAATACGACGTTCTGGGACGCAGGTTCGGAGTGTCGTTGCGGGCACGCTACTAGCACTCGATTTTTTGTCTTCGCCTCTTTATATTCGCTCATCCAGAGCGGTATGGGGGCGTAGATGGATGTTTTTACGTATTGCAACACGAGCAGTGCTCCTTAATTCGCTCACTCGCTATGGTACCGCCTCTCAGGTTTAGAGTAAGGGGCTGATTAAAAAGTCAGTTCCTTATTCGCCGGAGATAGGCGATTCATGTTTGGTCGAAAGATACCTTATGCATGATCTGATCGTTCCCCTCTTAAAACTACCCCATCCCCCCCAAGAGAGAGCCGACTTACTTGTCAGGGCGGTATTCCCCGCGGAAAAGCAAGACGCAGCGGCCTGGGTACGAAAGGAGTTTGGCTGCCGTTGGTGCTCAGAATTCGAGCATGCTTGCACATTGTCCCCAATTTCTGCATACCTTGCGATTTTCAAACAGCAGCTAGTTGGCTTTGCTTGTTACGATGCGGCAGCGAAAGGCGTATTTGGTCCAATAGGGGTTGTGGCGTCTGCACAGGGCCGTGGCATCGGTACTGCGCTTTTGTTCCGAGCATTGACCGATATGCGTGCCAATGGTTACGTCTATGCAGTGATTGGCGCTGCCGGGCCGATTGACTATTACCAACGAACAGTGGGTGCGAAGCAATTTGATGGCGGCTCTCCCGGATTTCTGGAGACGCTCCTCCGCCTGGAACAATGACGGAACTCGCTGGCTGCCATTGGTGCCTAGTTTCTGATGCGCCAGGGGATCAGATTATCCTGCGCTCAAGCAGATAAGCTGCTCCATCCAGGGATGGCCTTTTTCTTATGCAGGCTGATCTTGGTGAGGTGGTATTGAAGCAGGCCATAAACTGAACGCCATTGCCGAGAGATTGTCTCCGTGTAGGCATCATTCCAGGTCGCTGTGTGCCGTTCTGGGGCAGGCTCAATTTGCCGGATGCGCGATGCAACCGCTTCATCGCTGCCTGCTTGATTATGGCAAAATTGGCCGCAGCGTTTCCGGAATGTCGGCACCTTATTTGCCCCGATTGTCCTAAGTTAATTCTAAAATATACTTGTTCCCATTGGGGCGCATGGGTACAATGGCGCCGATTTTCGAGCAGGCAGGTTCTTCTAAGGAGCAGCTTTATTATGACATTAAACCAGCAGCAGAGCGCTGATATTATCAGCGACTATCAACGCTCGGAAGGGGACTCCGGCTCACCGGAAGTGCAGGTCGCCTTATTGAGCGCCCGTATTACAGATCTCTCCGGGCACTTCAAGGAACACAAAAAAGATCATCATTCGCGCCGCGGCCTGCTGAGAATGGTGAATCAGCGCCGTAAGCTGCTGGGTTATCTGAAGAACAAAGACCTGAATCGCTATCGTGAGCTAATCAGCCGCCTAGGCCTGCGCAGATAAGCCCTTAATTTAGCCCAAAGAATTTAGCCTCAAGCCGCCCACTTTACATTCAATACTTTCTTAATTTTCCAACTACCCAATACACGTGAAGGATAATACGATGAACCCTGTCAAAAAAGAATTTCAATATGGTGCCCGGACCTTGGTGCTGGAGACTGGCCGCATGGCCCGCCAGGCCAGTGGGGCGGTTTTATGCAGCATGGGCGACACTGTCGTGCTGGTCAGCTGTGTTGCGAGTAAAGACGCCGATACCGAGCGCGATTTTTTCCCGCTCACGGTGGATTATCAGGAAAGAACCTATGCGGCGGGCAAGATCCCCGGCGGCTTTTTCAAACGAGAAGGCAGGCCGTCGGAAAAAGAGACCCTGACCTCCCGCCTGATTGACCGCCCCATCCGCCCGCTCTTCCCCAAATCATTCAGAAACGAAGTGCAGATCATCGCCAGCGTGCTGTCTCTCGACCCGGCGGTGGATCCCGATGTTTTGGCCTTGATCGGGGCCTCTGCTGCGGTAACGCTCTCCGGTGCGCCCTTTAACGGCCCTATTGGTGCGGCCCGGGTGGGTTATCGGGATGGCAATTACCTGCTGAACCCGAGCTTTGCTGCATTAAAGAACTCAGAGTTGGACCTGGTTGTCGCAGGCACGGACAGTTCGGTATTGATGGTCGAATCAGAAGCCAGGCAGCTGCCTGAAGAAGTCATGCTCGGCGCGGTCATGTACGGCCATGAGCAGATGCAGGGCGTGATCGAGCAGATCAAGGCGCTGGCTGTTGAGGCCGGCGTGAAGCCCTGGAACTGGCAGGCGTCGGCGGCCGATCAGGAACTGGAGGGCGAAGTAGATAAGCGCTGTGCCGATCTGATCCGTGAGGCCTATGCCATTCGTGACAAGCTGAGTCGGCGTGATCGCTTGAGTGAAATCCGCAATGAAGTTGTGAGCAGGATCCAGGAAGAGCAGCCGGGACGCTGGGCGGATAAGGCAATCGCCGCAGTCATCGCGGCATTAGAGAGCGGCATTGTCCGCGGTGGTATCGTCTCCGGCGAGCCGCGCATTGACGGGCGTGAGCCGACGGCGATTCGCGATATTTCTGTCGCCGTAGGCCTGTTGCCGAGAACCCACGGTTCAGCCCTTTTTACCCGCGGTGAGACCCAGGCCCTGGTGGTCACCACTCTCGGCACCGAAAGAGACGCCCAGATCGTGGATGCCATAGAAGGCGAGCGCAAGGATCCATTCATGCTGCATTATAACTTTCCGCCCTATTGCGTGGGCGAGGCGGGGCGGATGCTGGGGCCGAAGCGCCGCGAGATCGGCCATGGCCGCTTGGCAAAACGCGGCATGATGGCGGTCATGCCGGATCCCGATGACTTTCCTTATGTCATTCGCGTTGTTTCCGAGATTACTGAATCAAATGGCTCCAGTTCGATGGCGAGCGTGTGCGGTGCCAGCCTTTCCCTGATGGATGCGGGCGTGGGCACTGCTGCGCCGGTCGCCGGCATTGCCATGGGCCTGATCAAAGAAAGCGACAAGTTCGTGGTCCTATCCGACATCATGGGCGATGAAGATCACTTGGGCGATATGGACTTCAAGGTGGCCGGCACAGAACAAGGCATCAACGCCCTGCAGATGGACATCAAGATCGACGGCATCACCCGCGAGATCATGGAGGTTGCGCTGGAACAGGCCAAGGCCGGACGCTTGCACATCCTGGATGAGATGAATGCCGCGCTTGCCGCCCCCCGCCAGGAAATGTCCGAGTTCGCCCCGCGCATCACCACGATCAAGATCCATCCGGACAAGATCCGTGATGTGATCGGCAAGGGGGGAGCGACCATTCGCGCCATTACGGATGAAACCGGCACCACGATCGATATCGATGACAGCGGTGTGGTCAAGATCTATTCCGCGGACAAGGCCGAGAGCGAGGCGGCGCGCCGGCGCATTGAAGACTTAACGGCTGATATCGAAGTCGGCAAGGTCTATAAGGGGCGCGTGGCCAAGATCATGGACTTCGGCGCCTTTGTTAATATCCTGCCTGGCAAGGATGGCCTGGTGCATATCTCCCAGATCTCACGGGAACGGGTAGAGAACGTGACGGATGAATTGTCCGAGGGCGATTTTGTCAAGGTCAAAGTGCTGGAAATCGATAAACAGGGCAGGGTGCGCCTGAGCATGAAGGCGGTGGGCGAGGCAACAGTAGCTTAAGTATATGCGTAAACCAAGAGCGCCGCAGTGGCCCTTATGGCTCGTCATTCCCCGTGTCAGGCACGGGGCGGGCTCTGGCCTGACCAGGAATCCATGAAAACCCTAGGTCAAACCGGGGACAAGTTGTGCGCTCCCTGCATCATCTTTTAAGAGCCTCCCTTGCCCTAAACCAACAAGGGTCGCAGTGACCCTTTTTATTTGGGTCTTGCCTGGCAGAGCAGTTTTTCTCGGAGGTATCCTGACCGAGTGTTGGCAATGTTGGAAGCCCCCGAAATTCTTGACTTGCGACATATCGCCCGCCCTGATGCTATCCCGAACACATTCACAAAGACCGCTTGGCACTTCCCTTTGATCACCGCCCGGTGACTGGATGCCGTCCCATCCCCGGACGGAATCACGATCCTTTCGTCGTCCATCTCCCAGTCAACAATGTCATTCCCGGCGTGACCAGGAATCCATAGAAGGTTCCGTAAGAAATCCGATGGATGCCTGCCCCTGCTCGCAGGCAGGGATGACCTTAGCCTGTTTGCCAGTGATGCACATATTGACCTTTGCATAGAAGAGCACTTGGAAGTCGTCTCTTTTCATTGGCAGCACCCGCCGAGGGCATGGATAAAAAGATTACAGATTAGTCAGCGCTATTTCCTTATCCAACAAGTTTTATTTCCCTTACAGCCAAGTACAGCTAGGCCGGGCTCGCTAAGATAGCCTGGCCGATGATCGACCAGCTCATCGACGAGTTATAGCGGCATATATTCCATAGGGGAGACAGGCATGAAAAATAGATTTACGCTGCTTTTTATCAGCATCTGCGCCGGATGTTTTCTGTTCCAAACTGCCTCGCAGGCGCAAATTGAAGAGATTGTCGTTACCGCACAGAAACGGGAACAAAACCTGCAGGATACGCCCATCGCCATTACTGTGTTTTCCAGCGAGAGCCTTGCTGCGCGGATGATCACCGATATATCAAAGCTCGCTGATTTCACCCCGAATGTCATCTTTGATGCCACAGCACCGATCAGCGGTGTGTCCAGCGGTGCGGTCGTATTCATTCGCGGTATCGGCCAACTGGATTTCAGCCTAACAACCGACCCGGGTGTCGGCACCTATATCGATGGTGTGTATTCTTCCCGTTCGATAGGCGGGGTCTTGGATGTCTCGGAGATTGAGCGCATCGAGATCCTGCGCGGCTCACAAGGCACCCTGTTCGGGCGCAATACTATAGGCGGGGCGATCAGCATCACCACCAGACGACCGGCACCGGAGTTCGGCGGCAGCGTGGAGGCGACAATAGGGGAATTCGACCGCATCGATTTCAAGGGCGCAGTAGATCTCCCGCTTGCCGAGAAATTCCTGACAAAATTCGCCTTCTCCAGCAAAAATCGTGACGGCTTTGTCAAGCGCACGACCGTAGGCGACAAACTGGGCGATGAGGAGCGTCATTCGGCGCGGGCCTCGTTTTTATTCACGCCGAACGCCGATATCGACCTATATGCCACCTTGGATTATGCCAAGATCAACGAACAGAGCGCGGGCTCGGTGCTGGTGGGCATAACTGAGAACCCCGGCGTGCCCGCCCTGGGCCTCGCGCCCAGCAGCACCTTTGCCTATAACCGCATCTTCGTCCCCCAGAACCCCGGCGCCGTGCCTTATGATGAGCGCTTCTTGCTGGGCGGAGACAATGATCGCACCTTTGCCACCGGGCCGACCGGGACGAAATTAGACAGCTTTGGTGCAACCCTGACTTTTAGCTGGTCGCTGCCCTGGTTTGAGTTCAAATCCATTAGCTCCTATCGCGAGACGGACGGTGAGTTTTATCGCGACCCGGACGGCGCCCCCTTCGCCATTACCGAGACCAGTAACACGAATTACCGGCACGAACAATTCAGCCAGGAAATACAACTCACCGGCAGCCTCTTTGCCGAGCGCCTGCAATATGCAGCCGGCGCGTATTTCTTTGCAGAAGAAGGCAACGATGATGTGCTGGTGCCGATCTTCGCGCCCTTGCCGGGTGGCCAGGCCGCAGCGCCGGTGTGGATCAATAACTTTGTCGGTGTTGATAACAGCAGCCGCGCCTTTTTTGCACAGGGCACCTTTGATTTGAGCGAGAAGCTCGCGCTGACCCTTGGCCTGCGCCATACGCGCGATAAAAAGGTCTTTGGCTATAATCAATATATCTCTGCCGACCCAAAAGGCGCAATCGCACTCGTTCCGCTGCTGCCCGGCGGCGGCCCCGGCGTTGCCTTGACCGAGGTAGAGGATCAATTCACGGAATTAAATATCCGTGCCGGGGTGGAATATCAATTCAACGACGACACGCTGTTTTATTTCAGCTATGCCGATGGTTTTAAGAGCGGCGGCTTTAACACGCGCTATGTCGTGCCCCGTACCGAGCCTTTGGCCTTTGACCCGGAGACGCTGGAATCATTTGAAGCAGGCGTGAAATGGCAGGGCTGGGATGACCGTCTGCGCATCAACGCCGCCGGCTTTGTGAGTAAATACAGCGATGTCCAGATCCAGCTATTTGAAACCGGCGGCGGGCCCTTGACCCAGAATGCCGGCGTGGCGGACATTAGCGGCGTCGAGCTGGAACTTGCCCTGGTGCCGGTGGAGAACCTCCTGCTTAATGCCGGCTTGGGTTATATCAATGCCAAATACGATGAACTGAATCTGCCGACAACGATTGTTGCGCAGGGGATTACCTTAGACACCAAGCTGCCCAATACGCCGGAGATGACGCTGAATATTTCGGCTGAATATGTCTGGCCGGTGTCCTGGGGTGCGCTGGCGCTGCGCGGCGACTATCGCTATACCGATGATCTATTCAATGATGCGCAGAACTCGCCTTTTCTGTTTCAGGAGGCCTATCATACCCTGAACGCCTCCTTGACATGGACCAGCAATGACGCCGCCTGGGACCTGGTCGTCTTCGCCACTAACCTGACGGATGCGCGATTCATCATCAGTGGTGATTCGAACTTTGGTCTGGGCTTTCATGAGGCGAACTATAATCGACCGAGAGAATTTGGCGCCACCGTGCGTTATCGTTTCTGATAATCGTTATTATTTTTCTGCAAGACACTTAGGGAGTTATTGCCTATGAACAGTCATTACAAGGCCGCTGTGGTGCAGGCCGCCCCCGTCTTCTTGCAGCTTGATGCGTGCCTTGACAAGGGCATAGCCTACATAGAAGAGGCGGCCGGCAATGGGGCGAAGATCATCGGCTTTCCGGAGACCTGGATACCGGGCTATCCCTGGTGGATCTGGCTGGATGCGCCGATTGACGGCCTGCGCTTTGTGCAGCAATACCATGAAAACAGCCTGTCCAGAGACAGCGAGGCATTACAGCGACTCTGTGATGCAGCACGTGATAACGAGATTGTTGTCGTCATGGGGGCGAGCGAGCGGGCCGGCGGCTCTTTGTACATCGCGCAGTTCTTTATCGATGCGGATGGAACCTTGTTGGATGTGCGCCGTAAACTAAAGCCGACCCATGTTGAACGAACCGTCTTTGGCGATGGTTATGGCGACAACCTTAAGGTGTATGAGACCGGGCTTGGGCGCCTGGGCGGCCTGTGCTGCTGGGAACACCTGCAACCGCTGAGCAAGTATGCCTTGTATGCGCAGAACGAACAGCTGCATGTCGGCTGCTGGCCCTCATTCAGCCTGTACACTGGCAAGGCCTACAGCCTCGGCGCGCAGATGAACCTGGCGGCTTCTTCGGTCTATGCGGCGGAAGGGCAGGCCTATTTTCTCGCCTCCTGCGGCGTGGTTTCCCCGCAGATCGCAGAGCTGGTGGCCGATACTTCAGAGAAGCAGGCATTGCTGCCGCCGGGCGGGGGACACGCCATGATCTTCGGCCCGGACGGGGCGGCGATGTGTGCGCCGCTTGCTGAACAGGAAGAAGGCCTGTTGTATGCCGATATTGATCTGGGCGCGATAGCGCTGGCCAAGTCCTTTGCCGACCCGGCCGGGCATTATGCGCGTCCGGATGTTACCCGGTTAATGCTGAACACAGCGCCAGTGCAGGCAGTAGAGACGATGCCCTCAGTCTTGTCCCAGATAAACCCCCAGGTAGATAGTCAAGCCGCAGCCATGGAAGATGAGGCGCAAGCTATTATAGACTAGCATGACGAGTTGATAGCCCGGGCGACATAAGATGCCGCAGAAGAACATGCCCAAAGACTGGACGCCGCCGTATCCATCCTGGTCGGCGGACTTTGCTGCATCTATGGAAGAGCTCGTCATCGCCTACATCGGGGCGCAGGCAAGCGCAGACAGCCTCCTTAAATTTCATAAACGCCTGCAAGGGTTTCTCTCCATTGCGCCCGTGCCCGCCAATGTCGAGCGTGCCGCTTATACCGACAGCGCAGGCTATCGCAATGAGGTCTATATCTGCTACTGGCCTGATCGCAAGACCTATCAGCGCTGGCTTGAGTCCAGCGGATTCGATGAGTGGTGGCGGGATGATGCGCGCCTGGACGAGGCATCGGGCTACTGGCGTGAACTGATATGCGCCCGCAGAGAGCGCCTTGAAACCCTGTTCTCTTCAAAAGACGCCGCTGGGATGGCGAGGTTGGCGCCCGGCTTTGGCGGTGAGATCAAGGAACATGGCTACTGGGGCGGTATGCGCGACCGGATCGAGGACTCCGAGCAGGATGACTTCATCAGCCCCTATGGCCCGGCGCTGCGGCCCCTGGCGGAGGTGGCAAGCCGGGGCCGGCGTATGTCGGTTACGCCGCCGGCGAATCTTTGCCTGATACGCTCTGCGCAGAACTGGACGGCCTGTCACGCCGAGGAGTTGGCTATCTATGAAAATGATGTGCATCCGGTGTTGATCGAAGGGATGAATTATATTCGCGATAACCCGATTGAAACCGGTTGTGTGAGTTGCCGTTTTATGGATGAGCTAACGCTGGCCGGCGAGCCGCAGGCAAAGACCTTCGGCCTGGCGTTTTTTCTCACCATAGGGCACCTGGAGGCCTGGGCGAGGTCACATCCCAGCCACCTTGCTATCTTTCAGGGCTTTCATAAGATGGTGAAAAGGCTGAATTTTCAACTCGACCTGAAATTATGGCATGAAGTGATCGTCCTGCCTGCCGGAGGGCATCTATTTGAGTATATCAACTGTCATCCACAGACCGGCCTGCTGCCTTACTTTGCAGCCGACTAAGCAGGCATGGTATTATCCTGCCCGGGCAGGTGTTGAGTAAGCAATATCATGCATGATTTTCTCCTTGCTAAAGGGCGCATACTTTCCACTGATGATGCAGGCCGGGGCGAGCATCTGGCCTACTGGACCGACCTGGTATGCGATGAATTCATCCAGCTTGATTGCCGCTGCGAACAACAAGCCGTGTTTAACGGCGCAATTCGCGGTTGCCGGATAGATGCCTTGCACATCTCCCAGGTCAATGCCGACCCACAGCATGTCGTGCGCGCCAGACACCAGATCGCCAAGTCCACCGAGAGTGAATTTCTGCTCAGCCTGCAGCTGGAAGATGTCGGCATAGTCAACCAGGACGGCAGGATGGCGGCGCTTCACCCCGGTGACTTCGCCCTGTATGACAGCACCCGACCCTATACCTTGCATTTTGCGAGACCCTTCCGGCAGATTGTCTTGCAGATCCCCTATGATGCCCTGGCGGAGCTTTTTATCAAGCCGCAAACAATCACCGCCCGGCGTATCTCGGCACAGAGTGGTGTGGGCGCCGTAACCTCGCAGTTTATCCAGTCTGTCGCCGCGCGTCTGGATACGCTCGCCCCGCAGGATCGCCGTGTGGTGACGGAACACATCATTGAGTTAATCGCACTTTCTATGGGCTCTACGTCTGCCCTGCGGGAGGTTGATGGGCAGTCCATTGCCAGGACAGCGATGTTGGAGCGGCTACAGCAATACATAGCGCTTAACATTCGTAACCCGCTGCTATCGCCCTCGCTGATAGCGGGGCAGCACCGGATCAGCGAGCGCTACCAACGCATGCTGTTTGCCTCAATCGGCACCACGGTCTCCAGATATGTCTTGGAGCGCCGCTTGGAACTATGCAGGGCGGCCTTGGAAGATTCCGCCCTGGTGGATTACAACCTCACCCAACTGGCCTTTAGCTTCGGCTTCAACGATGCCGCGCATTTCAGCAGAAAGTTCAAAGAAAAATATAAAATCTCCCCCAGGGCATACCGTGAGCGCAGCTTGGCGGGTTAGTTGAGGGTTTCGGCCGAGGGATAATTGAGCCCTGAAATGATTCCTGACGGAATATAACAGCGCACCCGGATGCCGGATTTTCCGGTTTGATCATCGCTGCCACTCATATCCACGAGCAGACATCCATCTCTGTCGGCCTTATCCGGCCCCCTGCATAGGCTGAACATCCCGTTCGATTTCCTTGCTGTGTCTGGTCATGGCTATTTTCAAATCATAGCTGGTCTGCAGGTTCATCCAGCTTTGCGCATCGGTGCCGAAGCTGGCCAGGCGCAAGGCGGTATCCGGCGTAATCCCCCGGCGCTCTTTGAGTATCTCGCCAATGCAGGTGGCCGGTACGCGCAGGGCCAAAAACAGTGCACTGGCCGACAAGCCCAGCGGCACCAGGTATTCTTCCCGCAAGATCTCGCCGGGGTGGATGGGTCTGAGTTTATTCTCAATCATCGTCATCGCCGCTAATGATAATCGGTAATTTCTAAATCAAAGACATCGCCTTCATACCAGCGAAAAAACAAGCGCCATTGCCGATTGATGCGTATGCTGTATTGGCCGCGCTGAGTGCCGGATAAGGCTTCCAGTCTGTTACCCGGCGGGTTAGGCAAAAAATCCAGCGTGGCCGCCGCATCCAGCATCTGCAACTTGCGCTCCGCCTGCCCTTGCAAGGCGCTGAATTTGCGCGGGCTGCCGCCCTCGAACAGCCATTAGGTTTGCCGGTCGGCGAGTGTCTTGATCATCCGCCAATGGTAGAATGTATGGCGTTATATGCCAAGCGGAAAGCTCGATTGCCGTCCCCCCGTCCCGCTCTTGCAGGTACCCCTTAAAAATAATAATTAAACAAAATACTACCGACCAGGCTGCGTTCGCTGGTGCCGCCCAAATCATGGCTGTATTCCACATCGGCGAAGAACTCCAGCTTATCATTCGCCCGGTAGCGCAGGTTGGCACCGATGGCGGCTAGATAGACGTTGTGATCACTGTCATCCGGGCTGCGAAAGGCCACGCCGCCCAGGCGGCCTTTCAGCGCGCCGTTGCGGGTATGGCGATGGCGCAGTCCCAGGCGCAGGGCCAGTTCGTTGCGCCTGGCTAAGCGCAACACGCCCAGCACATTGACGCGGCTGATCAGGCTGCTGGCGCGGCGTTTTCCTACCTGCATCCTGTCGCTGGCCGTGCCATGCTCGGCATAAGAATCATACCAGCCGATGGTGTAATTCATGCTCGCCATCGTCCGCAGCTCAAGGCGCTTGCGCAGCGGCCAGGCAGCGCTCACCCGCAGCGCCGGGGAGAGAAAGTAATTATCAAAGCGGGCGTGGGCCGCGGTGAGCGCTGTCCCTTCGCGCACATAGCGGGTGTTGGCATGCTCCTCGTGGCCGAGTTTCAGCGCCGCGCTCACAGCCCAGCGCCCGGTCAGGGGCATCTGCCCGTACAGGCCGAGAAAGAAACTGTCGGTCTCGGTGTCGATGGAGGTGCGGGTGGTGGCGGCCTTTGAGTCCGCATAGCCGAACAGCCCGCCCACAATCCTCTCGCCGTAGAACTGCTCAGCGCCGAAGACCACGCCGCGGTATTTCTGGCCATAGGCGGCAATGCGGCCGTCTGCGCCGCGGTCACGCTCGCCGGCGAAGACCTTGCCCCACAGCATCGGGCCCGGCGCGGTCGATGCGCTGCCGCGGCCCTCGCCCGTTGCAGCGCCTGTACGCCCGGCCGGCGAGCCGTTGGCCAGATGCCGGTTGATGACGCTTTGTAGGCTGTCGTTTAGCACACCCAAGGTGGCCGCCTGCATCAACTGGCCGCTTGGGTCAATGAAGACCAGCCGGCCTTGCTCATCAACGCGGGTACCGCTCGGCACTGGTGCGACAACGAAGGGCGCTCCACGCGCTGCCATCTCGTCGCCGCCTGTTTGCAGGCCCGTATCCGTGCCGTCCGTTGCCGGGGCTGGCGTTGGTGCGGGCGTGGGCGCAGGCGTGGGCGAGGGTTGCTGGCCGCCATCTGCACTGTCTGTTGCGCCGGCATCACCCACACCGGCTCCACTCGTGCCTACACTTCCGCCACCCGCACCTCCGCTGCCTTGTTGGTTGCTGCCGCCGGAGGGCGGATTGGCGCCGGCACCGCCGGTTCCGCCAGTTCCACCTACACCGCTTGAGGCACTCCCTGCGCCCATGCCGGCCCCGCTTGACGCGCCTGCACCGGCACCGCCCGTTCCGCCAGACCCACCAGTTCCGCCAGTTCCACCTACACCGCTTGAGGCGCTCCCTGCGCCCATGCCTGCCCCGCTTGGCGCGCCGGCACCGCCAGTCCCGCCAGTCCCGCCAGTTCCGCCTACACCGCTTGAGGCGCTCCCTGCGCCCATGCCGGCCCCGCTTGACGCGCCTGCACCGGCCCCGCCCGTTCCGCCCGATCCACCGGTGCCACCCACACCCGGTCCGCTGGTTCCGCTAGATCCACCGGCCGTGACTAGGCCGGCTCTGCCTCTAGCGCGGCCTTGCTGGTTGCCGCCAGCACCGCCCGTCACCAGCACCCGCTCAAAGTTCTGGTAGCGGATGGTCGTGGAGAGTTCGGGCGCATAGTTGCGGGCGTCCAGGGTATCCGTGTCCGCCCCGCCATCCACCAGCCCGGCAAGGCGTGGGCTGCCCGCTAAGGTTACCGTATCCATGCCGGCGCCGGTGTCCACATTGGCGGAGACCTGCGCTGTGTCGCGCACGTTGACCTGATCATCGCCGGCACCGCCCGTGATGCCGCCGCGCACGTTGGCGTTGCCGGTGAGGTTAAAAATATCATCCCCGTCCCCGCCGCGTACGTTGCCGCTGAGCGCAGCACCGTCCGTGAGATTGAAGGTGTCCAAGCCGGCGCCGCCGTCCAGATCGGCCGCGAAGGCGCGGCCTAAATTGAAGATGTCCACGCCCGTCCCGCCGCGCAGGTTTTCAAAGTCGCGGAAGGCCAAGGTGCGCGTCTCTGCGGCGCCAGTGGCCGGGTTGGCAGTCGTTATCTGATAGGTGGAGAAGGCCGCCTGACCGCCGGCAGGCTGCGCGGCATCGTTTAGCGTCCAGACCGCGACCGCATCATAGCCGCGCAGGACGTCATCGCTGCCCGGCCCGCCGCTGAGGCGGCTTGCGCCGGAGAAGCCACTGCGAAAGCCCGTGGCCGTACCGCGAAAGCCGTCGGCATCGCTGTCGGCCAGCGCAATGGCCACGGCGCTGCCATAGCCCGCCTGCTGCTGCGCGGGCAGGCCGCCGTAGTTCAGATGGTCATTTGTCCCGCTTCCCAAGTTCAGCGCGCCCGTGATCTGCCCGCTGCTGCTGAAATTCACTGTATCGTCATCCGCGCCGGTGTCGATCTCGCCGCCCACCTGCGCGGCGCCACGCAGATTCACCGTGTCGCCGCCATCCCCGCCCGTGATACCGCCGCGCACGTTGGCGTTGCCCGTGAGATTAAAAATATCACCTCCATCCCCGCCGCTGAGGTCGCCGCTGAGCGCAGCACCGCCCGTGAGATTAAAGACGTCCGCGCCGTCCCCGCCGGCCAGGTTGGCCGTGTACGCTCTGTCTAAGTTAAAGGTGTCCACGCCGCCATTGCCGATCAGGTTTTCAAAGCCGGAAAAAGCCAGCGTGTTGCCCTCGGCCTCATAGCGGGAGTTGGCCAGAGTCCAGGTGGCATCGGTATCGTAGCCGGTGAGTTCGTCATCGCTGCCCGCTGCGCCGGTCAGGCGGTTCACGCCGGAGAAGCCGCCGGTGATGCCGGTGGCGCGGTTGGCGTTGAAGCCTTCTGCCGCGCCGCCTGGCTGGGCTGCGGCGGACAGGCCAGAGAGGGTGATGGCGACAGCGGCGGCGTAGCCGGGGTAGTTCACGCCGCCGCTGGTGTGGCTGCCGTAGTTCAGGTGGTCATTTGCCCCGGCGCCTAAGTTCACGCCGCCGCCCACCTGCGCGGTGCCGCTTAGGCTCAGGACATCATCGCCGCCGCGGGTGGTGATAGCGCCGGTGATCTCGCTCTCGCCGTCCAGGGTGATGCGATCTGCGGCCTTGCCGGCGGCCACTCGGCCGTTGATCCGAGCCTCATCATTCAGGGCGAGGGTCAGGCGCATGTCATTGCGGACGCTGACGCCGTTCCCGGCGGCACCGCTGCCGATACGGGCGCGGTCGTACAAGGTGATCTGGCGATGATGGCTGCCACGGCCGCCGCCGATGCCGGCGCTGACCACCGCATCCCCGCGCACGGTCACGGTTGAGTCCCCTTCGCCTAAGAATATGCTGCCGGTGATGCGCGCCGCCTCGTTCACGCTCGGCGTGGACGGGTCGTCCGCGCCGGACAGGTTCACGGCGTCATCGCCGCGGCCTAGGTTCACATCGCCGCGGATCTGTGCGCCGGCCTGGCCGGGTGTGCCGCCTTGCAGCTCCAGCGTATCGTCTGCCACACCGGCGGTGATGGCACCGGTGATTTGGGTGTCGCCCTCCAGTGCTACGCGATAGCGGTGGAAGTCCAGCGCTATGTCGCCGCTGATGCGTGCGCCAGGCTTGAAGGTCCACTGCACCTCGGCGCGGTTGATGGTGCGGCGTTGTCCGGTGTTGGGATCGAGAACGCTAAGGGCCGTGCCGGTCTGGCGGATGGCGCCGGCGGCATTGCTCCCGGCGGTGATGGCCGCGCTGACTTCAAAGGCAAGCGGGTCAGTATCGTTGTAATCCCGCAGTACGCTATCATCCACCAGCACGCCCCAGGCCGCCGCCCCGTTCACGACAATCCGTCCGCCCAGACTCAGCTCCGTGCGGCTGGTGGTGGCGTTGCTTAAGCCCGGCCCGTCCTCGCTGAGATAGACGCCGTGCGCCGCCCGGCCGCGGGTCTCAATGCTGCCGCTGGTGAGAGTGAGCCGATGGATGTTGGCGGCGCTGGCGTTGCCGCTGCCCAGCATGTGGATGCCGTGGGCACTCTCGCCGAGGGTGAGGATGGTGGGGCTGCTGAGACCTTGCCCGGGTTGACCGCCGCGCATTTGGATGGTCTCGCCGGTGGCCCGGCTGATGATGCCGGGCGCATTCGCGGCGCGGGTCGTGATTTCCGTGCCGGGGTTCAAGTCTACGCGCGCGCCTTCGCTGCCGAGGGCTACGCCGGGCACATTGAGCGCGCTGGAGTCCACCTTGACGGCGGTGAGGATGAGCTCGCTGCCGAGAACCTGGATGCCATGGTCGGCGGCGCTGGCCCGAACTTGCCCGCTGCTCAGCGTCAGGCGGCTGCCGGCGCCTTCCACGCGCGCCTCGCCACTTAGGCCGGTGAGCGCGCCGCGCAGCTGGGTGCTGCGGCTGTTACGGAAGCCGCCCGCAGCAGCAGGCAAGACCCGCTCCACGGCGAGGGTGTCGGTGCCGGTGCCGAAGTCAATGCTGGGCAGGCTGAAGGTCCTGGTGATGGCGCCCTGCGGGGTGTTGAACACGGTGTTGCGTACGATGAGGGTGTCATCGCCAGCGCCCAGGTCAATGCTGCCGCTAAAGGTCGGGGTCTCTTGCAGGATGAGGGTGTCCGCGCCGGCGCCGGTCTCAATCTTGCCGGTGATTTGGGTAGCGCTGCGCAGGCTGATGGTGTCCGCCCCGCTGCCGGTGTTCAGATCGCCGCTGAGTACAGTGTCGCCGGTGAAGAAGATCTCATCATCGCCGCCGCCCATGTCCAGGTCGCCGGTGAGTTGGGCCTTACCCTCCACCCGCATTCCGTCATCGCCGCTGCCGGTCTCGATCTTGCCGGTGATGCGGGCGTCGCCCTGGATGTCCAGGATGAGCGGCTGGCCGCCCGGGTTGCTGAGCGCCCCGCCGGTTTTCAGGGCCTCGCCGCTGGCGATGATGCTGCCGCTGATGACTGAGCGGCCGAAGTTGGCGACCAGGGCATTGTTACGCAGCACCGGTGCAAGCAGGGCGCCGCGAGTGTCCTCAATGCGTAGCCCCCAGGCGTTCGCCCCGCTCACGGTGATGTCCCCGGCGAGTTCAAGGCGGGTCTGGCTGGTGCTGGTCTGGACATTGCTGGTGGCCGCGCTGTCCGCCAGAAAGAGGCCGTGGGCGCCGCTGCCAGTGGTGCTGATCGTGCTGTTCGGGGCGGTGCTGATGCGGTGGACGCCTTGTATGTCCGGCAGGCCCTCAACGTTCAGGCCGCCGCGATCAATAAAATCGCCCCGGCCGTTCATGCGCACACCGTGGGCATTGGCACCCGAGGTGCTGATGCGTCCGCCGTCTTCCAGGCGCACCGTGGCGTCCCCGCCGTCCAGCACGAGGGCGGACTGGTTGTCGCCGCTCATGGTGATCGAGCCGGTGTCGGCGATGGTCACCGTCTCGTTATTGGCGGCGCTCTGCACGGGGGCGGTCTGTGCGGTGGAGATGGTTTGTTGCGGCTTGGGCGGGGATTGTGCGAAGGCGATGCCGGGCAAAGCGAGGAGGACGGCGAGCAGGACTACCCGTAGTGCAAGCTGGGCGAATCCTCCCCCGTCATTTTTGTACAGGATGTACTTATGCTGCGAAGCACAAGGACGTGCGAGAGAAGCCCTGTGCAAGCGGGAGTCCAGGATGTCCCCGGCCAGGTGTTCAGTGGATTCCCGGTCAAGCCAGAGTCCGCCCTGTGCCTGACACGGGGAATAACGAGTGACAGGCAGCATGGTTGGATCAGATGCGTAATCGGCGATAGCAGTCATTTATATTGTCCCCTTTTAGATTATAGACGCCACACTGTTCAGGTGGATGGAGATCTGGTGCCCTGAAGAGGATTCGAACCTCTGGCCTTCCGCTTAGGAGGCGGACGCTCTATCCAACTGAGCTACCAGGGCATGATAAAAATGCGTCTTGACTAATTAGTTTCATTTTGTATGTAAAATGAGGCAGTATTTTAATCCATTTCTCGGAAAGTTTGAAAAGACTATTTCCGCAGCAGGGAATGGCCTTCGACACTACATAAAAGAGGCTTGATCTATGACTGCCCCCGACCTGGCTTTTGAGCATTGGCTGCGCCATCGTTTTCCTGAAATCAACACCGCGCTGGAAGAGTTGTATTTTTCTGCAGGCAAATTATTGATTAAAGGCGGTGATGCGGTGGAGTCACTGCAACGCTCGCTGGTGGATGAAGGGCGCGCGTTGATTGCTGCTGTCTTGCAAGATGATTCTATGCCGAAGGATTATGAGCAGGGTTTTCATCTGCTGGGAAATGTCGGCATGTACATGGCGGCATGTCGGCGGCATGAGGTGGATATGGCACCCGGTGCCGGTGAATCGTCTCTCAAGGAGGCATCGACTCTGGCCGGCCGTCTGGGCGCTGTCCTGGGGGTGGCGCCGCGTTTTATGGCGGCGCACCTTGGCACAGACAATCGTGCTGAGCGGGGTGCCTATCGCTCGTTCACGCACCTGCAAGATGAGCATATATTTGTTGATTACAATACTCTGGGTGTGCTGGCGTATAAGAAGGCGGCCGATGCGCTGGAGCGTATCTTGCCGCTGGGCGTGTCTCATCCGGTGACGGCCTATCTTTTGCGTGATGCAAACAAGGCGCTGGAAGAGGTGTACAAATACAATGAGATACTGGATGAACGGCTTGATGTTGATCGTTTTTTCTTCAATGTCAGGCCGTACTACAAGCCCTATAAGGTCGGACGCCGTGATTATCGTGGGGCTAATGCCGGGGACTTTGCCGGGATCAATGTTGTCGATCTCTTGCTGGGCCTGTGTTGTACCTCCGATCCCTTTTATCTGGATATTCTCTGCGACAAACAGGCGTATATGTCAAGACCGGAACAGGCGCGCCTGCAAAGGGCGATGCGACAGAGGAGCCTGTTGGATCAATTCCTGGATGAACTGAAAACAGGCAAGGCCGATAAGCACCTCAGGGAAAATGCCGCAGTGTTTCAGGAGGTCTGTGCGCTGCATGGGCGCGCCTACGCCTTTCATCATGATGTATTGGTGAGCAAGTATATCGAGCATCCGGCAGGGAATATTCCTGCGGATGAGCAGGGAGATCTAACCGCCAGCGGCCCGCCGTTGCCGGTCTTGTTAGGCGCGCTCAGAAAACTGCGCGATCTGCGCCTGGCGGCCAAGCGTGATGACATTCAAAGTCGTTACGAAGACCTGGAGCGTTTGCAAAGCTAAGGGATGCAACAAATCAGGGCTTTTGCTAAAGCATGGTCTCAGCGATCAACTGCAGGGCCTCCGGCTGCTGGCTGCTGATCAGCATGGTTGATACATGGCCGCGTTCCCCCGCTGCCTGCCAAGGACCCAAGCGCTCTTTGATGCGCGCTGCCGGCCCGACCAGGGCACAGGCATCAACCAACTCCGCCGGGACTGCGGCCGCCGCCTCCTGCTTTTTGCCGGATAGATAGAGATCCTGAATCTTTATGGCGGCCTCCTCAAAGCCGAGGCGTTCGGCATAGTCCTTATAGAAATTCTTGCTGCGTGCGCCCATGCCGCCGATGTACAAGGCCATGTTTTCCCGGATCGGCTGCATGCACTGCTCAAGGTCATCGCCCAGGACTGCGGAGGTGAAGGGCGCAATAGCAAAGTCTGCCAATGATTTGTCCTTGCCGGCTGCGGCAAAGCCACGCTCTATTGAATCTGCAAAGACCTGATACTGCGCCGGGTCCATCCAGATCGGGAAGAAACCATCGGCCACTTCCGCCGCCGCCTCAATGCCCTTTGGGGTAATGCTGGCGGCGAAGATAGGGATTTTTTTGTCTGTTTTTAAGATGCTTTTTAAGGGTTTGCCCAGGCCCGTTGCCTCCTCGCCGGTGTAGGGGATCTGGTATTGTTTGCCGGCCAGCGTGAGCGGCTGCTCGCGTGCAAATATCTGGCGCATGATGTGAATGTATTCTTTCAGGCGCGTAATCGGTTTGCCATAAGGCACGCCATGCCAGCCTTCCACTACCTGCGGCCCGGAGGCGCCAAGCCCGACAAGAAAGCGCCCGCCGGATAATTCCGCCAGCGTCATGGCCGTCATCGCCGCCATGGCCGGGGAACGGGCCGGCATCTGCATGATCGCCGTGCCCACCTTGATCTTCTCCGTCTGCGCCAGGATCCAGGCGGCCGGGGAAACCGCATCCGAGCCATAGGCCTCTGAGGTCCACACCGAGTCATAACCAAGCGCTTCGGCGTGTTTGATGTAGTCAATGGGGATCTGTAGATGACCGCCGGAATACCCTAATAACAGACCTAGTTTCATTGCACCCTCCCGCCTCTAAAGTGTCTTAAGAGAGCATCATTCTAATTGACAAGCAAGAAAAGAGTAACTAATAATTCACAAGATGGTACCTAAGAGCGAGAGAATTATGAAACTACATCGGTGTTTTTTCTTTTTAACCTGGCTTGGCTGCGCAACGGCCTTTGCCGAACTGCCCAATGATGCGCTGGGTAAGGTCGAGGTCTTGCCTGAGTCCTATCCGCCGCACTGGTTCTTTGCCCACGATGTCGCCTTTTTCCACATGCTCGATGGCAAGACGGTGCTGCTGGATGCTGACGGCGAGGACCTTACACAACAGGTGAAGGGCATGGTCAATTCTTCCAACATGGCGGCCTTTGTCTCTTCCGCCCGGCGGCCGGAGTTTTATGTCGCCGAGACCTATTACACCAAGGGCCACCGCGGCGAGCGCCGCGATGTGGTGACTGTCTTTGACAAGACTAATTTAAATGTCATTGACGAGATAGCGATGGAGCCGGGCAAACGCGCCTCAATGATGCCGAGCGATTATGCCCTGCAACTAGTCGATGATGATCGCTACCTGCTGGTGTATAACTTCACGCCGGCGACCTCGGTCACGGTCATTGATGTGGAGAAGAGGGCGGTCTTAAACGAGATTGCCCTGCCCACCTGCTCGCAGATCTACCCCACCGGCAAGCGCGGTTTTAGCTCCCTGTGCAGCAACGCCTCAATGCTCAGCTACCAGTTGGACAAGCAGGGCCAGGTCATCGGCAACGGCCGGCTTGAGCCATTCTTTGACATTGATGAGGATGCCTTGTTTGAACGCCCGGCGATGGTGGACGGCATGGCCTATTTCCCCAGTTTCCGCGGCAATGTGCAGGAGATTGACCTGCGCGGCCAAAGCGCCAAACTGGGCCGACAGTGGAGCCTGCTCAGCGATGAAGACCGGGCGGCCGGTTGGCGGCCGGGCGGGATGCAGCTCTCCGGGGCGGATGCGCAGGGGCGGATCTATATCCTGATGCACCAGGACGGCAAAGAGGGCAGCCACAAAGATCCGGGCAGTGAGATCTGGGTCTTTGACACCAAGGAGCGCAAGCGGGTGCAACTCATCGTCATGACAACGCCGGCCCTGGCCCTGGAATTGACCCGGGATGAGGAGCCTTTGTTGCTGACCACGAACGTGGAGATGGGGATCGATGTGTATGCGGCGAAGAGCGGCGAGCATCTGCGCACCATTGCCAGCTTCGGACAGGAGACGCCGTTAATATTATATGCGACAAAATAAGTCGGCTTACTTTGGGAGAGACAGTCCAATGAAATGGTTTGACAAGCTAACAGAGACAGCATCCAGGAAGGTGGCACAAAACAGTTCACGGCGCAGTTTCCTAAGCGGCCTGGGCACGGCACTGGTTGGGAGCGCGGCCTTGCCTATCTTGCCGGTTGCGCGTGCCGCAGCAGAGACCGCAGCCGAGGTTGAGGCCGGGCAACCCGCGCCGCCGGCCGTCGATCCGGGGGACAGGACTGCATGCGATTATTGGCGGAATTGTTCTATCGATGGATTTTTGTGCAGCTGTTGCGGGGGTTCGACGACTGCCTGTCCGCCGGGGACGGAGATGTCGCCGATCACCTGGATCGGCACCTGTCGCAATCCGGCGGACAACAAGGACTATATCATTTCCTACAACGACTGCTGCGGCAAGAGTTCGTGCGGGAATTGTCTGTGCAACACCAACCTGGGGGATCGACCCACCTATCGGCCGCATACCGCCAATGACTACAACTGGTGTCTGGGCACTGACAAGGCCATGTATAATTGCACGGTGACACTGATACTGGGCGTGGCGACAAAGAAGGCGTAGCGACCATCATGTTCGGCGGCTATCTACGAGCCTACACAGCGCTGTTTATTTTTCTCTCCGCCGCCGGCCCGGCCTGTGCGGCGGAGGTGGATGCGGCCCGTGCGCAGCAGAACTACATGTTAAATTGCCAAGGCTGTCATCTGCATGATGCCTCTGGCTTCCCGGGCAAAATTCCCAATATGCAGGGCTTTGTGGGCAACTTTCTGCACATACAAGGCGGGCGTGAATTTATCGTGCAGGTGCCCGGTGTTGCCAATGCGCCCCTAAGCGATGCAGAATTGGCCGAAGTGATGAACTGGCTGCTCACCCGTTTCAGCGCTGCGCAATTACCTGCTGATCATAAGCCCTACACCGCAAAGGAAGTGGCGCGGCTGCGCCGCACGGCCTTGATAGATGTTGGCGCTATCAGGGAAGGCTTGATTGAGAAAATGCAAAGAGAGTTGCAGCGATAGCCAATTCTCATCACCCACAAAAGGCCACAAAGGGTGCGGCCACCCATCACCGCACCGGCTCGCTCTTATTGTCAGGCCATCGCCACCATAGCACCGTCCCCATTATTTTTTTTAGAGAATGCTACAATGGTGCCGAGAAGAGGACTTGAACCTCCACGGGGTCACCCCCACTAGCACCTGAAGCTAGCGCGTCTACCAATTCCGCCATCTCGGCTGGGTCTTTAAGGCTGGTTGAAAGAACGGTGAACTGTAGCGAGCCTCCCGATTATTGTCAATCCTTATGCGATTATGAACAGAAAACACCAGAGCAAAGCGGCATATGCCTTTTCCATTCCCGAACGTGCAGAGATCTTGGCCTTCCTTCGGGATGCAGGCACACCCCATGATCTGGGGCACATCGCCCAGGCGCTGGGCCTTGAGCGCGCGGACGAGCGAACAGCCCTGAACAAACGCCTACGGGCCATGGTGCGCGATGGCCAGCTCATCCGTAACCGCAGGGACGGCTATGCCCCCTTGGATAAGCTGGATCTGATTGCCGGCAAGGTGATCGGGCATGCAGATGGCTATGGCTTCTTGCGACCGGATGATGCCGGGGATGATCTGTATCTATCGGCCCGGGAAATGCGCAGCCTGTTACACGGCGACCGGGCGGCGGTGCGGCTTGCGGGCTATGACAAAAGGCAAAGACGGAAGGGTACGCTGGTGGAAGTGCTGCAGCGGGCGCATGAGACCATCGTTGGACGTTATTTCGCCGAAGACAATATCGGCTTTGTGGTGCCGGATAACAAGCGCATCCATCAGGATATTTACATCCCCAAAGAGCACCGCGGCGGGGCGCGCCCCGGCCAGTTTGTTGTGGCAAAGATCATCAAACAGCCCGATAAGCATACCCAGCCGGTCGGCCGGGTTGTCGAGATTTTAGGAGATCATGCCTCCCCCGGCCTGGCCACCGAGATCGCCATTCGCGCCCATGAGCTCCCCTATGAATGGCCGGCTGAGGTCGAGGCACAGATAGCCGAAATTGATGCGGATAAGAAACCGGAGCTCACGCATCGAAAAGATCTGCGCGGGCTGAACTTTGTCACCATAGACGGCGAGGATGCCCGCGATTTTGATGATGCGGTGTATTGCGAAAGACAGGGTGCCGGCTGGCGCCTGCTGGTTGCGATAGCCGATGTTGCGCACTATGTCGCAGCGGACAGCGCCCTGGACCGGGAGGCGCGGCGGCGCGGCACTTCGGTGTATTTCCCCGACCGGGTGGTGCCGATGCTGCCGGAGATCTTATCCAACGAACTATGCTCGCTGAAACCGCAGGCTGATCGCCTGGCCATGCTCTGCGAGTTGCACCTGGACAAGGATGGCTTGGTCAAAGGCTATGCGTTTTATGAGGCAGTGATACGCTCTGCAGCGCGGTTGACGTATACCGAAGTCGCCGCAGTAGTCGTGGATAAGAATGCGAAATTACGCAAGCATTATGCATCGATCATCACCGAGATTGATGCGCTCTACACGCTCTTTCAGATAAGCCGCAGACGCAGGGCCAGGCAGGGCCTGCTGGATTTCAGCGCAACAGAGTCGCGATTAGTCCTTGCCGAAGACGGCCGCGTCTTATCCATAGCATCCTTCATCCGCAATGATGCGCATCGCCTGATCGAAGAATTCATGTTGATGGCCAATGTTGCTGCGGCGGATTTTCTGCTGGAGAAAAACGTGCCGGTGCTTTACCGCAATCACGCGCCGCCGGATAAGGATAGGCTGGATGCCGTGCGGGAATTTCTTGGCGAGCTGGGCCTGCGGCTCGGTGGCGGGGATGAACCCGGCGCAAAGGATTATGCACGAGTGATCGAGCAGGTGCAGGATAGAAAAGATGCGCACCTGATCGAAACAGTGTTGCTGAGAAGCCTGTCCCTGGCGGTGTACAGCGAGGAGAACCGCGGCCACTTCGGCCTGGCCTACCCGGCCTATACGCATTTCACTTCCCCGATCCGCCGCTACCCGGACTTACTGGTGCATCGAATAATCCGTCATCTCATCCACAATAAAATAGGCAGCTTATACAGCAAGGCGGACATGCATCGCCTGGGCCATGATTGTTCCGGCACCGAGCGGCGCGCGGAAGAAGCCGGCCGGGATGTTGTGCAACGGCTGAAATGCGAGTACATGCAGGATAAGGTGGGCGAAGAATTTGACGGCACGATCAGCGCAGTCACCGCCTTTGGTTTGTTTGTTGAGTTGGACGAGATCTACATAGAAGGATTGATCCACGTAACCGCTCTACCGACAGACTACTATCACTTTGATCCGGTCGGCCATCGTCTCCAGGGAGAGCGCACCAACAAGACCTTCCGCCTGGCGAATCGGCTGCGGGTGCGGCTTGTCCGGGTGGATGTTGATGAGAAGAAGATCGATCTTGAACTCATTGCTGATAAGTAGCTGAAGGTCTTGATACTAAGGCGCGCATGAGCAGGAAAATTATCTACGGCATCCATGCAGTGCATAGCGCCCTGAAGCATTTTCCACAAGAAGCGCTTGAACTCTGGTTGCAACAAGACAAGAAGCTCTCGGTCGAGCTGGAAAAAATTCTGGGCGCAGCAAGACGTGCGGGCGTGAGCATACAAAGAGTCTCCCGCGAGAAATTGGATAAACACGCAGGGAAGAAAAATCATCAGGGCATGCTCTTAAAAACAAGAGCGAATAAGAACACAAAGACGATAAGTATCGATGCGCTGCTTGGGACTGAAATAGATGCCGGGTTATTGTTGCTGGTGCTTGATGGTTTGCAGGACCCTCACAACCTGGGCGCCTGTCTGCGCACGGCCGATGCGGCCGGGGTCAAGGCCGTGATCATTCCTGCGAGTCGTTCCGTCAGCGTCAATGCCACAGTGAGCAAGCTTGCCAGTGGTGCCGCACAGCACACCCCGGTGATTGTCGAGAAAAACATAGCCAGGGCCTTGAGGAAACTACGCGAGGCCGGCGTGTGGATCGTAGGCACGGATGAGCGCGCAGAACAAAGCCTGTATGAGATCGATCTGACCATCCCCCTAGCAGTGGTCATGGGCAGTGAAGGCCGCGGCCTCCGACACAACACGTGCAGGCACTGTGACTATCTGGTGAGCCTGCCGATGCACGGCGTGGTAGAGAGCCTGAATGTCTCTGTCGCTACCGGGATCTGCCTGTATGAAATTCTAAGGCAGCGTAGCATGGCTTAACTTTGCTTTATTGGAAGCCTATATAATTTATCGGGGCTTAAATAAGGAAACAGCCCCTGCAAAGCAAAGAGCGATGCAGAGGCTTATGGCGCCTTGGAAGGCTATCCTGCGAAGCATAAACTTCTTGTTATGATTTCCAAAAAGTATCTTGGTCAGGCTTTAGTCAGTTACACTAACTAATGTAGTCTTGATCAAAAGATGCAAAAGATCAAGCATAAACTAAAATATTTGAGAAAGTTTTTATGAATAGCAAGACAATTTTGGGTTTGGATTTGGGTACCAACTCCGTTGGCTGGGCGCTCATAGAAGCACTTGATGGCACGCCGAAGAAGATTATTGCTGGTGGCGTTCGCATATTTATCAGCTCGCTCGAAGACAAGACGCCGACGCCTAAGAATCAGGCGAGACGAAGAGCCCGCCTGGCACGGCGGCTTGTGCAGAGACGGGCGCGCAGAAAGCAGCGTGTGCTTAACTTTCTTATTTCCAAAGAACTCTTGCCGAAGGAACTGGCAAACAACCCCAACCCGGAGAACATACTAAACCGTATTGGCAATCCCTATGAACTTCGAGGCAAGTCCCTGGATGAGGCACTTGGCCCTTATGAGCTGGGACGAGTAATCTTGCACATGGCAACTCGGCGCGGGTTTCAAAGTAACCGCAAAACCCTGTGGGGCAATTTGATTGACGATCCGGATTTCCTCGAAATAAAGGCCGAAGAAGCCCTCGAATCAGGAGAAGACATCACGCTTTCCGAGGAACAGAAGAAAGAGGAAAAAGGCATGAAGGCCGAGATTGCCGAGCTTTGGAGGGATATTGAAAACAGCGGCGCACGAACGCTGGGTGAGTACTTGGCCGGCTTACCCTTGCAAGAGAGAAAACGCACCCGACGCACCGAGCGCAAGATGTATCAGCAGGAGCTTGAAGCAATATGGAAAAAGCAGTCTACCTATCATCCCGTTGCGCAAGATGAACATTTCAAAAAAGAAATAGCGCGCCTCTTATTCAAACAAAGGCCCTTAAAGCTGGCGACCGATCGCCTCGGTCGTTGTTCACTGGAAAGGAAGCGACCCAGGGCCAGAAAGGCCTGGCCCGATGTGCAGCGCTTTCGCTATTGGCAGGATCTGAATAACCTGACTTATGTTAACCGTAGCACTGACGAAAACCATGTGTTGAGCCTTGCGGATAAACAGACCCTTGCCGAAGTTTTAGAATCACAAAAAACCTTGAGTTGGGCGGCGATTCGAAAAAGGATCGGCCTGGACAGAGCCGTTCATTTTAATCTGGAAGAAAGCAAGAAGAATATCACCGGTAGCCTGACGGCCTGCAGCATTCGGAAGGTTATTGGTGAGAAATGGGATGAAATGTCGGTGGACGAACAAAACCGCTTGGCGGAAGACTTGATCACGATCGGTGATAAACGCGGCCTTAAAAACAGGCTGAAGAAACGCTGGAACCTGGATGCAGAAAAGGCGATTGCGCTGGCCACCACCGATCTGGAGCAGGGCCTTGCCAACTATTCCACCAAGGCGATTAACAAATTATTACCTTATTTACGGCAAGGCATGCAACTTAGCAAGGCCAGGGAGGCGGCAGGCTATGGTTATGAGCAGGAGGACAGGAAGGCGGCAGGCTGGCTTGGCTTGCCGCCACACATACCCAATCCGGTGGTCAGCCGTGCCTTGTATGAGACGCGCAGGGTCATTAACGCCATCATCCATCAATACGGCAAACCGGATGCCATTCATATTGAAATGGCGCGCGAGATGAAGAGGTCGAAAAAACAAAAGGAGAGCTACCAAAAACAGATCAACAGTAATGCAAAGGCCAATGAGCGCGCAGGCGAGCAATATCAGAACATACGCGAGCAAAACCCACACTTAGGTTTATCCCAATATCCCTCAAAAACTGATTTGATAAAATATCGGCTTTGGGAAGAAGCGGATGAAATATGCGTATATAGTGGCAGGCCCATATCTTTGACTCAACTCTTTAGCGTCGAAATTGAGATCGATCATATCCTGCCCTTTAGTCGCACACTGGATGATAGTTTTACCAATAAGGTTGTTTGCTTTGCAAGTGAGAATAGAGCAAAGGCCAACCGCACGCCTTATGAAGCCTGGCATGGTACTGAGCAGTATGAAAAGATCAAGCAGGCGATTCGCACCTTCAAGAACAAGAGGAAGCGCGATGCCTTTTATTTAGACGAGCTAAAAAATGACGAGTTCCTGAATAGCCAACTGGGTGACACACGCTACATCTCGCGCGAAGTACTGCACTATGTAAAGCAGCTTTATGATACCAAGACAGCACATCAGGCCGTGAGCGTCAGCAGGGGAAATTTTACTGCCTGGCTAAGACACGCATGGGGCTTAAATACCATCATCAGCCCGAGTGATACAAAGGATCGCAGTGATCATCGCCATCATCTTATCGATGCTGTTGTTGTTGCATTGGTGAACCGCAGCCTCTATCAAAAGATCAGTACCAGGGCAAGATATAAAGGTGATGCGAGTAGCATTGATCTGAATCTTGATATGCCATGGCAAAATTTCAGAAATGACATGCAGGCATTGCTTGATGATGTGATTATCTCCCATGCGCCGCGCCGCCGTATTGCTGAGGCCTTGCATAAAAAGACCGCCTACGGTGTACAACAGCATCCGGAGGAGAGTGGCAAGCAGAGAGTGGTTTACAGGAAAGCATTGAACGGTGATTTCACAAAAACACAGATCGCTAAAGTGGTTGATCCTGTATTAAAACAAAAATTGTATGAACACCTGGACAGGCATGAAGGCAAGCCAAAACTGGCCTTTTCAGCAGAGCATCCATTTTATTTTCTGCCGAATCAAGGCCGGGTTCGCCATGTCCGTATCATTCACGCTGAAAAATTTAATCAGGATGCCTTTCTGCCAATAAAAGATGCCGCTGGCGAGCCGTATAAATACTACCCCTTTGGTAATAATCATCATGTGGAAATTCTAAGATCAACGGTGCCTGACAAAAAGGGAAGCTATCAATACAAGGCCGAATTTGTGACTGCCTGGAAAGCGGCTAGACGCTTACGTCAAGGAAATAAAAGCTATGTAAAAATAGATCACGGTGCAGAGTGGCAGTTGTATATGGTGCTATGTATTAACGATATGGTGAGCGTTGAAATAGAAGGCATGAATGAAATTTATAGAGTTCAAAAATTGGAAGCGTCAGGAGGTCTGGTGTTAAGAAAAAATGACGCAGCTACTTTAGATAAGAAAGATGAACAATTAAGGAAACGCATTTCAGTTCTCGTTAAGGAATATAAATTAAAAAAACTAAGTATAGGTATTTTAGGGAAAACTGATAATGATCAAACGGATCATTGAAATCAGCAATCCGAGCTATTTGAACATAAGACAAAAGCAGCTCTGCATAGAACAGGGTGGTGAGCAGGTCGGCTCTGTGCCGGTAGAAGACATCGGCATCCTTTTATTAAGTCATCGGGAGATCGTACTCACCAGCTCTGTTACCACGCGACTCATTGAAAATAAATCCGCCATTATCCATTGTGATAATCGCTATATTCCGTGTGCCTATACCTTGCCGCTGGATAACAACACCACGCACAGTGCCGTCTTAAAAATACAAATTGAGGCAAGTGTACCGAGAAAAAAACGACTCTGGCAACAGATCGTGCAGGCAAAAATAGCGGCACAGGCCCGGGTACTCGCTCGTTATTCTGAAAACGATGCGCAACCGTTGTTTAGCATGATAAAACGGGTCAAAAGCGGGGATGCAGATAACAAGGAGGCGCAGGCAGCACAATACTATTGGCCAAAACTGTTTAGCCGGGAGTTTCGCCGTAACCTGGATGCAGCCGGGATTAATGCCCTGTTGAATTATGGCTATGCGATTATTCGCGCAAGTATGACGCGAGCGATATGCGCCGCCGGTTTGCACCCGGCAATAGGGATTCACCATAGCAATCAATATAATGCCTTTTGTCTGGCTGATGATCTTATGGAGCCGCTCAGGCCAATGGTGGACTGGCAGGTACAGGAACATGCTCGAAACCTAAAGGATACAGAGTTGACGCTGGATCAGGACAGTAAAAAGGTGTTGCTGGGGCTGGCGAGTCAGGATGTCTTGATGAATCAACGCCAACTGCCATTGATGGTAGCACTGCATGAATACACCGCCAGCTTCAAGCGCCTGCTGCAAAACGAAGAGCAGAGACTGCAAATTCCTCTTATTGGCCTGCTATGACAACCTTTGGTGGCTACCAGACCATGTGGGTTGTCGTACTTTTCGATCTGCCAACCGATACAGCCGAGGCGCGCAAGCAATACAGCCTGTTCAGGAAGAGCTTGTTGGATGACGGCTTT
>CAVLYW010000051.1:0-25143 GCA_963675345.1 Trididemnum clinides
GTCCACCAGACCATATAATGTGATAACCTTGTTTGTCGAATGAGCCTGTGTCAGTCCATCTTACTTCTGATAAGTCCAGAACATCAATTTCCAGGCGTTGCATTTCTTGCATCACGTTCTCAAGCCATGCGTTTAGCTAAATGTATTTACAAAAGCACAAACTTAAATAACTTTATCAATGTATTCTAAAGATTTAAGACGATTCTTTCCTAGATCCTAATAAAATGCTTGGCGTCATCAATTTAAAATTATTATCATTTTCTCTCATAATTATTTGAAGGCGTATCGCAATTAATCGTGACCTTAACTTCAAGATATTTTAAGTGAGGTCAGGTTATATTTGTGCCTGAACAAAAAAATAATAAAGCCATTCAAGTGGATTATTTTTAACTGAAGTCAGCAACAAGTTGTTTGAAGGGAAACGAAGTCAAATTCACACAAAATATTGATGCAAACCATTCAAATTAGCATCAATTACAAAGACAACTTGTAATGAGAATATCCAATCTACTGCAATCTTAAATGTGATTGTCTTTCAATAAAGCTATAGTTATCCACCATTTTATTGTACTCTTTTACAAAGAATAAGTGAAAACTCTAACGTTTTCGTCTAGCTCTCTTCAGGAGTTATCGCTAGAATGAAGCCTGGTGTTGATGGCGAGGCATTTATAGCGAGCGTAGCTGGTGAAAACGTCGGAACGCTCTAATTGGTAGACAACCAGATGTTTCGTCGAGTCCGAATCAATGATGTACAGTCGTGGCCAAAAGTGTAGGACCACCCTTTCAAATTCTGATGAAAACACCATAAGACTTATTCATTCGCTGATAAAGAAAGATATTGGCTTGATAAAGAAAGATATTGGCATGTTACGGTAAATTAACAATTCCTAGACGCACAAATCAATAGTTCAATTAAAAGTTTTCAAAAAAGTCAATATTTTGTTGGACCACCCTAGGCTTTGATTACAGCCTCCAAACGTCTTGGCATGCTCTCCACCAGATTTCGGCAATATGCCGGTGATATATCACGCACCCACACTTCTTTTATGGCTTGTTCCAATATCTTAGCATCAGTTGGTTGCCTTTCGGAAACTTTGTTTTTCAAAATGGTCCAAAGATTCTCAATTGGATTCAGATCTGGGCTGTTTCCAGGCCAGTCCAAGATGTTGATTTTTTGGGCCTTCAGGAATTGGTTGACGATTTTGGCACGATGGTATGGAGCACCATCCTGCATAAATACACTGCATTTATGAACAGCCATATGCAATTACAACTTGTTTTTCAATAAATCTAGGTATTTTTGACCATTCATGGTCGTTCCAGGTGGCAAAAAAAAGAGTCCAGCCGTTCCATTTATTGACATTCCCCCCAAATCATGACACTGGGGGGATGTTTCATGGTTTGAATGGTATATCTTTCACTGAATCTTTTTCCTGATGGTCTCCGGACGTAGCGCTTTCGATTGGTGAACTGCTGCACGGTAGATTCGTCGGAAAACAGCACTTGTTGCCACTGCTGACTCGTCCATTTCACGTGTTTCTTGGCAAACGCCAAACGCTTGCTTTTCATAGCCTGCGTTAGCCTCGGCTTATGCGCAAATTTATGAGCTTTTAGGTCAAAATCATCAACCAAACGCCGACTTACGGTTCTTCGACTAATGTCGGTACCTTTTGCAAGCAGTGATGATCGAATCTTGCTTGCAGAACTCATTGGAGAACGAACTGCTATTCTCCGAATGGCATGGTCATCTCTTGGGGTGGTTTTTCGAGGTCTACCAGATTTTTTAGCTGTTGTATAAGTTCCTGTATTCCGAAATTTTGCCATTGCGTTGTGGACAGCAGTCTTGCTTTTTTTCATTTTTTGACTAATCAATCGTTCTGAATGACCTTCTTTATGCAGAGCCACAATTTGAGGCCGCTCAACTTCCGAAAGTGGCACATTTTTACCCATTTCTTCAATTTTACCTCTATAACAATTTGACAATTATCAAAAAATTTTACTGAAATAAACTCTAAAACACAAAAAAGCTATTAATAATGTTTGAGTAATATCTTGATTGACTAATAAAAGTGACTGCAACAAACTGGCAAATGAATATATCAAGCCATAGTTAAAAAATTTAAAAAATCCACTTTTTTACTAGGTGGTCCTACACTTTTGGCCACGACTGTAATTTTTATCCGTAGACGAATTCTTTCTGGCGACAAAGCTCTGGTTCAAACATTTTGATTGAAGTTGCTTCCAAGGTAGATAAATGAAAAAGTGTTCTTCCTTTATCCAAAATAGAAAATTGGTTGTCATCGTAGTAAGAGACGCATTTTTTATTGTTGAGGAGGTGTTGTCCAACATTTTCATTTATCTACCTTGGAAGCAACTTCAATCAAAATGCTTGAACCAGAGCTTTGTCGCCACAAAGAATTCGTCTGCACACTAAAATTACATCATTGATTCGGACTTGACGAAACATCTGGTTGTCTACCAATCAGAACGTTCCGACATTTTCACCAGCTTCATTCGCTATAAATATCTCGCCATCAACACCAGGCTTCATTCAAGCGATAACTCCTGAAGAGAGCTAGACGAAAACGTTAGAGTTTTCACTTAGGTATTCTTTGTAAAAGAGTACAGTACAATGAAATGGTGGATAACTATAGCTATATTGAAATTTTGTACCACTTCTCATACTTTCGATTGTGTTTCAGCTCGGATTAATCACTTGCATGAATTCTATATACATGGAAGAGGTTAGTTCAAATAGAAGTATTATAGCATTAGTTTGATTGGTCAATGTATTAGCCTACTATGTTTGGGGAATTTCATCTCAAAAGTAAAAAAAAATTGTATTTTTTGTAATTCTAAAAACTTTTTATTTTATTCTTTCTTTTCGCTTTCAGAAATCAGTTTCCCGAAACAGTAATTCAATTTCTTTTAAGATCCTAATGTGGCACTATTATCAATCCCAATTTTGATACTGTTGCTAATACTAACATAACATAATAGTACAAATAATAATTCTAATAAAAATGATAATACTAATTGTAATACTCTTAATCTTATAGAGTCCCTACATAATCTGACTTCCTTTTCTAATCTCTTTAATTTCTCTGACGTAAAGTACAGTCTAGCAGCTACACATCTGACTTTTCATTTATTGTTGCATTTACATATCTGAAAAGTCAAAAATTAATTTGACTTCACATAAAACTAAAAAATATCATAAATCTAGCACATAATAGGTTACGAAATAACAGGCAAATTTGAGCAAACACACAGCCACAACCAATATGACGAGACCATCCCTGGATGCGTTTCGCCCTTTTGGACTCATCAGCAGGGCCCATCCCGTCACACCAAAATAACCCAAGTTTGCTGAAATTTCGAATGTATGACCATGACGTAACCTATTCCCTCGGTAACCTATTAAGTTAACCATAACCTTAACCTAGGTAACCGTAACCTATTATGTGCTAGGTCTATTTATATTTGCTTTCTCACATGCTTATCTATATATATAAAACTCAAAGTTTGTCTGTCTGTCCACTATAGAAATAAAACTGGAGACATTTAGATACAAACAAACATATGAATCTTATATAACTTTTTCCAGGGAAGCCAAGTACGGTATTTTAATTTCGATCAGAATCGTCTATGGGGGGCTACGAGCATATATTTATTTAACCTATATTAAAACATGGTTATTCAATGTAAAAATTCAATTACAAACCACAAACAGAATCTTAGAAAGGTTTATATATAAACGTTTTTGCTTGAACGGGTTGTACGCAAACAATTGCGTGCATGTCCGCCATTTCTGTTATTGCCGGTATACAGTTTATACCGTCGCGGGAGCGAACGCATAAAGATCGCTTGCCGGTAATTATACCCGCGCGGGATCGAAAGAGTTAAAATATGGTTATTCATTGTAAAAATTTAATCAGTCTTTACATTTTACCCGATCAACGACGGGTAAATCTGCTAGTACTTCATAAAACTAAAGAAGCAAGCGAGAATGAAAATTTTTAACGACGTTCTTTCCATGAGGGAATTGAATTTGCAAACTATTGATTTGAAAAACGACGACTTCGCACTTGGCTTAATTGCAGAATATTTGTAAAGATGCAATAATAACATGAGAAAAGTTTAACATTGATCTCATAGTTTTCTTGTCAATATACAGTGAATATATGTGGGGTTGGGTTGAAGGATGGATTCGTGAAAGATGACGACATCACAGTATCTTCAACCTATGATAGTCACTACTTACCTCACTATGCACGGTTGGATCGAATTGGTTCATGGAGCGCTTACGGAGGCTGGTTAGCAAGAACAAGGAGAGGTAGTACTTGCTGTTCATTGTGGTACTGTCCAACGTCAGTTTGACAATTTTACAGCCGATTTAATAAATTATCAAAAAACTAACTGAGGATAAAAAAAACAGTTTTTCAACGACAATCATTTCTATTTGTTTATTTTCCCCAAAAATTTGAAGTCATGTTGAGACGTTTTTAATTATCCCCTATCTTTCCAACAAAACTTAAAAAGTTTGCTTAATTTTTTGGATTGGGCACTACAATCGACCAATTTATCTTTAGTTATTGTTAGCACATGCCTATTGCAATAGACGCCGCTTATTAAGCCCGCCTGGGGACCGGACGATTTTGGGCTTGTTAAGTAGGTGGGCTTGTTAACCGACGGACAACATTTTCTAAATATTTTGAGCTAAAATATGTTATGGCTAACTGTAATGAAGATAAAATGTTTAAAGCTAATTACGTTGTACACAGAAATTTATAAAGAAAATACATATTCGGATTATAAAAATTTTGATATTTAAAATCAAAGAGATCGCGTATGTAATCTCGCACGCAATTAACGCACTACAACTACTGCACTACATGGGCTGTGAAAACATAAGAGAATTTTGTTAAAACAAAACAGAAGAATTTTAGACCGTAATCAAAATGTTTAATGTTTGTCCATACAGAGAAAAAAAATCAAGAATTACCTAATGAAATTTGTCAGTTATGAAGCTTTTTAAACAAATTTAAAAGAATTGCATAGAAAATTTGGCTTTATTAAACGGGATTTTGGGCGTATAAAGCAAGTTTTGTTAATACAAAGTCAAATGAAAAAATTCTGGGCCGAACGATTTTGGGTTTAATATGCGGGTGGGCACATAAGCCGTGGGCTTAATAAATTTTGTTTGAAGAAAATTTGACTGTATTATGAAATATTAACTGTATTTTGTTTGAAGAAAATTGCCCGGTCAGTTTGAACCAGTACTCCGCAACCGGTTTGCCGCGAGGCGATGCTAGTCTGTAACCTAAAGATCTTTTTTTCCAATAAAATGTTGTAAATCTTTTTCATGTATGAACGTCGAAAAGCTAGGCAATGTTAATGCATCAAGAGAATAAAAAAAATGAATCTATCTTTAGACCTAACAATATGCTTGCTTAATTTAAAGGTATGAGATGAAAACTTTTTGTGGCAACAAAAATTGATGCTGTACTGTTTTACTTCGTGTTATTCTTCATTTACACAGTTGTTGTAACGTATTAGAAAGGGCATAGCCACAACAAAATTTGGTGGGGGATAATTTTTCCCAATATTTTCAGATTTTAAAGGAAAGTTTGATCAAATTATAATATTCTAATTCACGTTTGTTTAGATTTTGTTAGGTAAGTTTCGCACTCTAACTGGCACGATAAGACTTTGACTGCAACTTATGTTCAAAAAATCTAGATGTACGAGGTATAAATTGTGTAGGCTTATTCCATCCTGCGATACAAACAAATCAAAGAAGAGTAAATAAAATCTGTTTAAGATTTTATCCTCCGGTTACGGTAAAACCTTGTCGGTTATGAATAGATCATGGTTGTGTTTAATCTGGCTTCGGAATGACAAGTAGCCTACTGCTAGCAGGCACAGCGCATTTCTTTCACAAGTCTGCAACAACGCAGAAAAAATTCCTACGAAGTGCTTTTACCAAGAGCTCATCAACGCAAATCCCAAGTGGACATTAAGCTTGCTGTCTCATAAATCCGAGCCAGTGCTTTGTCGCACTGAGCTATTCTATCGACGAAACCCAAAGTAAAAGAAGAAGTTTAAAAACAGTGATGCTTCTGTTGACAATTGTTCGCTATTCTGATTCAATACTGAACGGAAGAAGTGGTGTAGCGGTCAGAGCGTCTACTTCGTAGTAAGTAAGCACGGTTACAATTCTCTTATTGAGTCACACCGAAGCTTTAAAAACAATATTTACAGCTCCCTTTCTTGACGCTCAGCATGAAAGGGATAGTGATAAGAAAAACCGGCAAGCTCTCTCGTTGTATCTTTGGGTTAGGGTTTTAACGAAATACCTCCTGCAGTTGGATTCAAAAATTTTAACGACAGATTTCCTTAAAAAAGTAAGCCAGTAGCTTGCGCAAGTCAAATATCGTGCAGCAAGTCTTAAACGAAGCAAACTGTTTGCGAAGCTCATGAAATTTCAAGAACAGGTTCGCACGAACCAGTAACAACTGACCGCATCTTACCAATGGATAAAGCCCTTTTAATGCCGCGGACAGGTGGCGGGGTGGATCAGTCAAGCAGAAGTGCTGGTCCGGTTTGGAAAAAGAATTGCCGGCTGAAAATGAGCCCATACGCGTAAATGAATGGACCTTAATACAGGGGTTAGCTCCAAGAAGTTTAGAAGGAACCATTGATTCTTTAGACCCACATCTGCTGGCAATGAACCTATGAGCAACAATTGTATAAAACGAAATGAACTGTAAAAAAGCAATAGACCAACCAATAAATATCAGTAACTTTATGCTTTTTTACAAAACCAAGCGACCCAAAACAATTTTAAGCCGACCCAACAGTGGGTTGCGACCCATGCGTTAGGAACTGCTGCTCTACACCTACAAGTCAATAGCCAAAAATCGAAAGATTGTTGTAGATGTTGGTTTGAGTGCCATTCCCACAATTGTTTAACATGCTGAGAGTTAATAGACCAAGAGTTAGATTCAATTTTTATTTCCCTTGACACAGCAATATGTGATATGGATTAATTCTAATTCCTTGTAACAAAATCAAGCACATCGCTAAATAGCTTGTTTCAGTAACTGCATGTAGCATAAGGTCACAACAATCTCTATCGTTAAAAGCTGAACAATTTGCTAATTCAAACTTCCGACTGTTCACAGCGCATTTATTACGTCATAATACGAGCCATGAGTGAAACGCATGAAAATAGATCAGATCACACCATACATAACAAAATACACTATATATACACAATTAAAATCTGCGATTATCTGTTTCCACCTTTAAGAGGCTTAACAAGCAAATAAATTTAAAAATTAAGCCATGCAGAATAATGCACAAATATTGTAATATGCATTGCAATATCAACATCCATCGATCTCATTTAAGGACAAACACACATGATGGAATAATATCACAATATTTATCGTAAAAACTGATGGAGAATTCTTCTTCATTACATCAGCAACTTTACTGGCAACTAGAGATTGATTTTTTAACCGCCAATGAAAATTCAATAAAGACCCGGCAAAAAAGTTTGACTGGGTACAAGCTACATTCATGTATAAACGTCCACCTACCCTTGCCACTATGTTCACCTACTATACAAAGATAGCTTATTTATTGACTGAAAATCCTGATGAAGGGAGTTCTCAACCTTGTAAGAAATGTGCCCTTTGCGGCCATTTCAATCAATATAAATCTATGGTACATTAAACCAGTATCATAACAAAAGCCAGTGATAAAACCTTTGCATTGAACCAAATTTTTGATTGGGCAAACTACAGCATACACGTGGCTACATGCCATTTGTGTCACAAACAATATGTTGGTCAAACCACAAACAAATTTCCAAAACGCTGGTGACACCACAGATTTATTTGGAATCAATTTTAATATGACAACATAGATAATAAAGCTGCATTATTACATCACTCCCACATCTTCCTTAGACTCACACCACAGACAAAGCAAGGAATCGCCGATTGTTTTTTGAAACGTTTGTAGAGCAACCACGTAAATATTTTTTATCAATTTACGAAAACATATGGCCAGACAGATAAAATGTTACAATTAACATAAACAAAATGGTCTTGCCTTCGATTAAATAATTTTATAGCTATTTTGATTTTTATGATTTTGGTTTTGTAATACTGTTTTAGTTTTTTCTTCTCATATTCAAGTGCGTCATTTTACCACTTACGTCACGGCTTCTATAGGTAATGCTCTTTTACTTATTATTATGTAATACAGCTCTTTGTTTATTCAGTAATAAGCCATCTTATTTATCTCATACCTATTTCTATATAATTTTACTTTTTGTATGGATTTGAATGTGATTTGAGAGGAGTCGGAGCTAGTTTTATGGCTTGTAGTTTTGATAGCTGTTTGTTGTTACAGACCCCGTACTATAAACTATTTTTGCTTCTTACGAGTTTTTAGTACTATAAATTACTTGGTGCTATTGATGCGGCAGCACCAGGTTTCAACTCTTTGATTCCCGCGCCAAGCGTACCGCCGTTGATTAGCACTGAACCAGTAGAGTTGCTTTGTAGAACTAGTAATATTAGCTCTACGGATCCTTTCTGCTTCGTCAAACAAAAAACAGGAAGCGGTTGAAACTTTCTTGCAGTGTTTTATTCACAAATATGCGCAGCTCCTCCCAGCGTGCGCAGAACGAAAATTCACGGTGATAAAGGCTACCACACAGCCTTAATAACAATCAAACAGGGGGACCAACACTCAGGCCCAAACAGAAATCCGAAGCATAATCAGTAATCAGGCCAAAACGAAAATTTACTACTCGTTTCGCCACGTTTACGTTTTGACAAGAATAGCGAAAATACACGTGGTCACTATATATATAACTGTACGAGCAGATGCACCTGTTATATATATGAGTCAAACATGTGGCCTTATTTAACCACAGGGCAAAGACCAAAGAAAGACAATACAACAAAGGAAGGCTTTTAGAAGTAGTCCGTAGGAAGCCCGGTTATAATGTCTACTACTTCTCAGTAGGGGCTAATTGTTCGGTTCGCTGTAGGGGTCTAATTTGAAGCTATATTTACTTAAACTCCTAACAAAAAAACACGAGATCACTTAATTTACCACAAAATCAATCAATTTTGTGAAAAATTGCTTACGAAGTTTTTGCGTCACATTCTCAAGAGACTACGCTGTATGAAGTCAAATCGCTGTAAAAAACTACATGGCGATTGGCGGAACATAGCGGCCCCTAATTATGACGCAGCAATGTCATAATTACAACAACAAATAAAGCCAATCGATTTTTAGTTAAGACAGGTATCTGCGTTGCCTAATACATTTTGCTAGAGCAATACGAACACGATACACAACAGCGACACAAACTTTAAGCATGCAAGCAAATCCAAAAAAAAAAAGCACAAGAAAAAGAAACATGGTTGATTATACGAACACAACACTTAATTGCGATCAATTTACTACACATTTCTGTATTAACGGGGAAGCTAGCCACAGCTGTCGTTCGTAGGCGCTCAAGGTGTGCTATCGGTTACGCATTCTCCACGGGAGCTAAACGAGAGACATCCCGTAACACATACTCAATTATGACCTACCCTGTGGTTTCATTCACTTTAGTTACGGTCACCTTGGCCCGTCTCACTATAGGTTTCCCATTTCTAATTTGAGGAATTACCTCCTCTATCCTCCCAAGCTTGTACCTTCCACGTTTGGATGTGTCCTCTAAGGAGCTCATAACCACCAGTTGTCCAGGTTTCAAATTTTCAGATACCTTCAACCACTTTTTCCTCCCCTGCAGCCAAGGTAAATAGAAGGCTATCCACTTTTCCCAGAATTGCTGGGAGAGAGATAAATTAAAGCGATAATCTCTTCTAAGCATGTCTCGGTCATGCGGTTGTCTAACTGCTACATGTGGGTCTAAGTAAGGGGTTAAAAGTGAAGCTGGAGTAATAGCAGTAAAATCCCTAGGATTGTCACTTAGTGGTACCAAGGGCCTTTCATTTACAATCCTAACTGCACTCCCAACGTACGTCAACAACACAACAAACTTTGGCTTATGCACCGCGGTATCCAAAATGTGAGAAAGAACAATCTTGAACTGTTTCACCATTGCCTCCCAAGCACCACCTTGCGCCGGAGCATACGGAGGTATAAATTCCCAATTTATACCTTTTCTTCTAAGGGAAACGTGAAAGTCCTTGTTTTCAATCAAGTCAGGAAGCTTTTTTGACCCGGCCTGGAACGTGCTTGCAATATCTGAGTAGATCGTATTGACCTGTCCACGCAGGTCTGTAAATCGAGTAAAGGCCAGTAAAAAATCATCTAGCGACAAAGATGTTACCAACTCAACATGAATAGCCCGAGATGCCATGCATGTAAACAGGAGCCCCCATGCCTTCTTGTTGCTTCTTCCCTCTGCATAATTTAGAGGGCCAAGGCAATCCACCCCGGAATAGAAAAAGGACTTTTTATGTGCTGTAAGGCGTGCCAGCGGTAAGTCAGACATGAGTTGTCTAATGAGCGTTGCTCTTTCAATAGTACACACACCACAATCACGCACATATCGTCTCACAGCAGCATTACCATTCGCAATCCTAAACTTCTGCCGTGTAGACATCAGCGTATGTTGCACACCACAATGGCAGTCTCGGTAGTGATAGAACAATACCACTAACCTAGTCAGGGGGTGTTTAGACGGAAGGAGGAGGGGGTGCTTTGCTTCCCATGATATACTGTATCTGGGGATTTGCTTAAGCGTCCTTCTACACGTAGCCTTCCCTCCTCGTCTACGCAAGGCCTATACTTCTTTAGCGATCTCAACTCTTTCAAGCGATCTTTCTGGGTTGGCGACGCGGTTACATTACATTGTTTGAACACTTCGTCAAGTGCATCAGCAGATTTTCCCTGCATCAAACAAATCACATTGCCATACACCTTGTTCTGAACCAACTTCACTATGATCAGTAGAGCCGTTTCTAAGTAAGCAGCATTGAGCACCGGCTTTATAAAATTATTTTTTCTTACCTTACAGCTTTGGAACCAATCGACAAAGGCAATCACATAAGCTACTTTTTTTTGCAGAGTATATAAATTAGGTGCTTTCTCAATCAGTTTATCAATGCCGTCGATACCACTACGCTCTGACAAATTTATTCTACGCGCTCCAACTTGAACTACATTCTCTACCAATGGCACTGCTGCATATTGCTGCAACAGTGACCGGCCATTTATCCACAAATCACGTGCTTCTGCTTTACGCATGAGATCCGGTCGCGAACCCACGTCAGCTGCATTCAACTTACTAGGACAAAAGCGCCATTCAGTCTCACTAGACAACATCAAGATGTGGTTAACTCTTCGCGTAATGAACTTATTCAAACGTAAGTCAGGGTTCTTAAGCCATTGTAGCACCGTACGGGAATCGCACCAAAAAAAAAATTACTGCAATTAGGTATTTCCAATGCGTCAGAGGCTTGCTTCAATAGCTTCGCTGTGTTCAAAGCTGCGACGAGCTCCTTCCTAGCAATGGGCCACGAAGACTGATTAGCCAGACAATGTTACATTTACCAAAAACGAACGACACGGCAGGTATACCATTCACTAATCTGCGTAAGTAGATGACAGAAGAAAATGCTAGATTCGAAGCGTCACTAAGCCCATGCAACTGGAACTCAACGTTGTCATCAGGGCTGTTCAAATTAGCATTCAAAAAATACCATCTTGGCAGCGAAAAATCTTTTAACATTTCTAACGAGTGAAGCCACGCTTCCCATTCTTTCACGACACTTTCGGGCACCTCTTCGTCCCAGTCAAACTTCTCTATAGCTAACTGTTGCAAGATCAGACGCGCTTTCAGAAAAAACGGCGAACCAAATCCTAAAGGATCAAAGTTTTGTCCAAGTTGGCTAAGCATGCTTCTACGAGTATACTTTGTCAGAGGCTTTAGCGAGCACTGGATGCGCAGTTCGTCAGACTCCGTTACCCACACACAGCCTAAAGTTTTAGCTGACGGCATAGCGACACTATTCGTCTCCAAATCTACTTCACGAATGGATGGCGCCAGTAATTCGCTATCCATTCCTACCAACACATTCACAAATTCTTTGTTTGCATTCCATTTTACCAATTCGAACCCGCGGCTACGAAACAAAGCAATCGCCTCATTGGCAATTAGTTGCGCATCATCAAAGCTATCCGCAGAAAAAATAAAATCATCAACATACATGTTTTTTGACACAGTACCAAGCGTCAAATCACTGGCTTTGCTAGGGTTTTGTTCCACCATCTTTTTAATGGCTAAGCAAGCAATATACGGGCTACTTTTTATACCCCAAGGATGTACGCACAAACGAAAAGAAACTAACTTACCCTTATGGACATCATTGTTTTCAAACCACAATAAGCGACATAAATCCCTTTGTGCCACAGGCAATTTAATTTGAAAAAAGCATTTTGTGATGTCAGCCATCAAAGCGTATTTACCTTTGCGGAACCTAGCCAACACGTGAACAAGCGGGTTTAACAAGTCAAGACCGGTCATAATGACGTCATTAACGCAGACCCCTTTGTATTCGGACTTTCCGTCATAAACAATGCGTTTCTTGGCCTGCGACGTCACAAAATATGGCAAATACCACTCATGCCTACTATCATAAACAGACTCATTAGCCTTTTCAATGTAGCCTTTAGATTTCAAATTTTGCATAGTTTCCACAAGAAATTCGCAGAGATCATGTTGCTTTAAAGCCTTTTTTCTCAAAGCGATAGCTCTGTCTCTAGCAAGCGCTAAATTATTGGGCAGCTCAATATCAGCTGTCAATGGCAGCGGAATTTCAAAATGATCATCGCACAGCTTAACATTTGGCTCTACCAAATCTTTGGCAATTTCGTCAGTATGAGATAAATCCAAAGCTTCGTTCTGCACAGCCAAGTCCCTAAGCTGACCCTTTAATGCAGCAATTTCCCTATCACGGGCTTCCAGGTCAAGCTTACACTGCGACAGATCGTCATTAGCCACACAAGTTTGCACTCTAAGAACCTTAGTGGCTCTGGCATATAAGGGCGATCTTCCTCCAGAAGCCATCCAACCCAGGGGGGTGAATATAGCTTGAGGCTCACCTCGACTTTCTCCCATGCGCTCTTCCTTTGCACACATTAAAAATGCATTGACATTGCCGATAATAATGTCGACAGTATCACAATTGTCGAGAGTAACAAGTTTTACATCGTCAAAATGTTGCAAATTGCTCAAATCCTGCTTATGCGGCAAGGTTTCAACGTCATCTACCCAAGGGGGGATAACGGCCGCAGTCACGTCACCAAACAGCTCTTCAGTATCTATAGACTGAATATTGAGCTTAACCAAATTAGCCAAAGTATTTTTGTCGCCAACCAGAGTATCCAACTTAAAGGACGCGGTGTCAAACGGCTCTAGTCCTAGATCCTCTACCAAGCTACTGGCGATAAATGTCAGCTGAGACCCCGGATCATGTTGGCAGTACACCAACTTTGAGTGGCCAGTCGCGGGGTTCATCACGCGTGCGGCAGTCACACGATTGTACGCCGCTTTCACGCTCTTAATTTTGACACTGCGCACAGTTACTGCGGGTTCAGCACTCGTTTCAGGCGGCCTATGCCCGGAATCAACAAAGTAATCGTGTGGGAGAAAAAAGTGCTTTTTATCACAAGCATTACCGCACCTACGGCAATTATTACCAAACGTGCAACCTTTCACAATATGATCGCGCAAGCAATTCAAGCACTTCCCAGATTTCATCACGACATCCCTGCGGTCTTTGGGATTTAAGTGCAAAAAGTCTTTACAGCTTGACAACCAGTGATATTGATCCTTACCACTTAGAGAACAATAAATGCACAACGGTGCATTTCTAGCGCCACCAACTGTCGGGCTCCGGCTGTCACCTGCGCGGTAAACAGGAGCACTATCCGATGATTTTGTCAAGGGGTGCGACTCGTTTGATTTCACCGTGGTCTGCCTTACTCTACACGTGGCTTTATTTTTATCAAATTTTTTATTTTCCTGATGGCTCTGTGGCTCACCCAACAACATTATTCCAAAATCAGTGGATTTACACAATTCTTCACGTTTTACAAAATCGACCAAACTTTGATAAGTGGGCTCACTTGTGCTACCGCATCTATCGAGAAGAAATTCTAAATACCTTTGCTTAGCTTCAAAGGGAAGCCTTTTTGCCCAATCCAAAACAAAACTACCTTCTAATTTTTCACGCTGATTATACGCTCTAGCATACAGAAGACATTGATCTAATTGATCTTTAAACTCTTTCATAATATTCGCGGACGAAGAGACCAATTTATTACCATAGCGATACTTCCTAATTTCAGGTTCCGAGAGAAACCCGCCACGGACACCAAATCGCTGTGACAACCTTTCTAAAGACATTTCTATTCTGTCTTTTTCCGACAAGCCAGGCGTGTCAGATGTCAAATTAGCGATTGTTTGTGCAGCTGTTCTAGCACAAGCTGCTTGCAGCAGAGTGAGACGAACCCCCTCAAAGGGACAACTATCCATTAACGCGTAAATACGATTTTTAAAGAATATGAAGGGCATGTTAGCGCCATCATAGCAAATCAACGCCGCTTTATCCATAAAGGTTTTACAATTCTGATATTCAAAAAAGCAGTTTTGCTGATCTGCGCTCGAATTACCAGAAGAAGGCGAGAAACCGATATTTCTGCCATTGCTAGCATTCCTAGCCAATTCGTTTTGATAGCCGTCATGTAATTCTACCGAGGTTTGACGATTTTTCTCCGGTGGTGGATATCGGCTTAAAGCGCACTCTCTGACGTCACCACGCTGCGGAAACCGACTCACAACAACATCATTCATATCCCGCACACGTTCAGATAAATGACAATTTGCCCTACGTGGTGGTAATACTTCACTCGGCCTTGAATCCTGAACGAAGCCACACTCGAATCCTGGTGGCACCTTCGCTCGTGGCGGCCCCGAACATTTACCGGCTCCACTAGCAGACAAACTATCTCGTATAAGAACAGGAGGGTGCTTTTGTGTGAAAGGGTTATAAGATACCTTTTTTGACAACGCACCTCACGTTCAAATTTACCTCCCTCAGTGGAAGCGACGCTGCCACCGGGTAACTGATGCTCCTCCCCAGATGCCCTAGTCAAGCCCGGGAGAACCGATCCCTCGGTCACACACCCCGATGCACCCCCAACCGCTGCGGCATGCTTTAGCCCGCCATTTACTAGCGACATCATTCACAAAGAAATTCACTTCAAAACACGTAATATATCTAACAAACGGTGAAATGCACAGAAAGCCAAATACTTTCAATTTAGGGAGCAGCAAAAAAAAACACAATTTAAATTTTTCGGCTAAACACGCCGTCTCGAGCAGCCTGAGATTATACAAATACAACAAATATCAATACCTTCGTTGTAGGGGTGTAGCTTCGCCCCTTCTGGCGTCTTCTAGCGTACGTTCACTTCACAAATTTCAAAAATGTAGAAGATGCCTTTGATCTCTTGCTGGTTGATACAACTTCAATCTTCGATCGAGCAGATTACGTTTTGATTTTATGGTGCGGCAGCACCAGGTTTCAACTCTTTGATTCCTGCGCCAAGCATACCGTCGTTGATTAGCACTGAACCAGTAGAGTTGCTTTGTAGAACTAGTAATATTAGCTCTACGGATCCTTTCTGCTTCGTCAAACAAAAAACAGGAAGCGGTTGAAACTTTCTTGCAGTGTTTTATTCACAAATATGCGCAGCTCCTCCCAGCGTGCGCAGAACGAAAATTCACGGTGATAAAGGCTACCACACAGCCTTAATAACAATCAAACAGGGGGACCAACACTCAGGCCCAAACAGAAATCCGAAGCATAATCAGTAATCAGGCCGAAACGAAAATTTACTACTCGTTTCGCCACGTTTACGTTTTGACAAGAATAGCGAAAATACACGTGGTCACTATATATATAACTGTACGAGCAGATGCACCTGTTATATATATGAGTCAAACATGTGGCCTTATTTAACCACAGGGCAAAGACCAAAGAAAGACAATACAACAAAGGAAGGCTTTTAGAAGTAGTCCGTAGGAAGCCCGGTTATAATGTCTACTACTTCTCAGTAGGGGCTAATTGTTCGGTTCGCTGTAGGGGTCTAATTTGAAGCTATATTTACTTAAACTCCTAACAAAAAAACACGAGATCACATAATTTATCACAATATCAATCAATTTTGTGAAAAATTGCTTACGAAGTTTTTGCGTCACATTCTCAAGAGACTACGCTGTATGAAGTCAAATCGCTGTAAAAAACTACATGGCGATTGGCGGAACAGCTATTAACTATTTTTGCTTCGTATAAAGTTTTGGGAATTTTAGTACCTTAGTAGAGCCTTTTTACTGTAGCTCGACTTAGGGTTATGTTAGCGTTATTCCAGTTGAGCTTTAAGTTTTACGTTTTATCTTGTTTGAGATTTTCACGTAAGTATTTTTAGTTTCATGTTCACTAGAACTGGGATAGATCCGGGTATATTCTTGACCACGTTCTTCGGCGTCCAACTTTGTCGTTGTTGAATAGCTTATTTTTCTTTTAATCCTATGATCTTTTTGCCTGGTATTTTTTACTGTGAATGTTTGTTTATTCGCAGCTTAGGATTAGGATTGCTCTATTATTTTCCCGTTTTTCATCTGGATTATATATACATGTATATATTTTTCCTTGGGTATTTCCTTTGTAGTTTTTTATTATTCTAGCCACCAATATTTTTGAAATTTTTTTGACTTTATTGTTTTAAATTCTTACGCTAAGCTTTTTTGTCCTTAATGAGTTCGTTTTTTTACTTACTCTTTCCAGTTATTCGCCTTGACAAAAAAGTTTTTTGAGAGCCTATGCCAGGAGAGGTAGTGTCGTCAAGAGTTAACTTAATAGAAAACAAATAAAACTTCCATCCATGAAGGATTGCAACGCAACACCAAGTAGGCAAGCTTTTCAGTAATGACTACGTTTATGCTGCAAACGCTATTAATTGTTTTAAGGAAACGGGAATTTTTCCGATTGATCGTTACGTTTTCAACAATGTTGATTTTGTTCCTGCCAAGACAGCTAATCAAGCAAACACTTTTTTAACAAATGAGCCAGTTATTAATGACAAACCAGCACCATCAAATGATTCAGCATATGAAAGTAGATCAAAGTCACTAGCAACTGGGCAATTACATTCTAAATCCGAGATGCCCACAACCTCGTGCAGCGTTCATGTAAGTCAGGAAGCTGCAATGGAAATTATAAACAATTCTGACGTTACTGATGAACAAGTGCGCAGTAGCTCATCTTTTTGTGTTGGTTCACCTGAGTAACTCAAACTAATGCCTCAAGCTGTAATCAGACCAAAATCTTATCGCAAAAGAAGGTCGACAGCACTGATTACAAGCTCTCCTCAAAAAAATGCCCAAACAGTTGCTGCAAGCAAGCAAATCTAAGCCGAAGAGTTCAAAACAGCTTGCGACTTCTCTTGTTTTTAGGGAAAATAAATCGCCGCTGGGGTTTTACGAACGCTCAAAACCGATTTACCACTGCCAATTATTAGAAAGCAAAAGTTAAAAAATTTCTTACAATACAGTACGCTATTTTTCAATTTTACGATCGATTAATTCAAGCTGCAGTGACCACTAAACAGTGACTTGTTTTCAATGTTTCGCGCTTCGGAATAGCTACCATTCTTCTTCTTTATATATCCTGCCTGATCCAGGCATCGAGGGCCTCATGAGTAAACGTTGCCATTTTTCTCTGTCATATGAATTCTGAATTATCTTTTACATTTTCTAGTTGAATTTTTAGGGATAAATTTGTTATTGTTTGCCAGGTGCTCGCTTCCCATTGATTTTACCAGTCGGAGACAAATGTTCCAGCTTTCGATTCCGCGTTGCGTGATCCAGGAATTTATATTGTCTGATGTAACAATTAAAATTGGAAAACAGTAATCAAACCCTAGCAGGATAGTCTATCCAAGCGACTTTACTCCATATCAGTAAATGTTGAGAAAGGGTCTGCTATTAACAAACAGTAATAAAGTCAGCTTAGACATTTATTTGCCACAAGAAAAATTAATTTCGCTGGCGCATTCTCAGTTTCTGCAAAAAAATAATAAAAATCGCACAAAAAAATATTAAATATTTTCAAACATACTACAGTAATGCTAAACCACAGAAAAGGCTGTACTAAGATAATAAATCTTCAAAACTCAACAAGAAGCAAAAATATTTATCTGCATCGGGTCTACAATAATAATAAACAGCTATCAAAACTACAGGCCATAAAACTAGCTCCGACTCCTTTCAAAATACATTCAAACTAATATGATAGGTTAAGTTATATAGAAATAGATGTGAAATAAAAGAGACGTCTAATTACTAAATAAACAAAGGGCAGTATATTATAATAATGAGTGAAGGGTCATAACCTATAGAAACCTTGATGTAAGTGATACATAACACACTGAGATGTGAGAGGAAATAAAACTAAAACAGTATTTCAAAAATAAAAAAAATAGTTACAAAGTCACTTAATTGAGGGCAAGAGCATTTTATTTATGTTAATAGTGGCATTTAATTTGTCTAGTCATATGTTTTCGTAAATAGATAAAAGATGTTTGGGCGGTCCATCTACAAACGTTACAAAAAACCATCGGCAATATCTGGTTTTGTCTATAATGTAAGTTGATAAGTGTGGCAATGATGTAATAATGCTGCTTTATCCTCAATTTTGTCGAATTTAAATTGATTCCAAATAAATCTGTGGTGGCACCAGCGTTTTGAAAATTTATTTTTGGTTTGATTAATATATTGTTTGTGACATAAACGGCATGTAGCCACGTATATGCCATAGCTTGAACAATCTAATGATATACAGTGTATTGCCCTTCGTTTATTTAGTAATTAGACGTCTCTTTTATCTCACACCTATTTCTATATAACTTAACCTATCACATTAGTTTGAATGTATTTTGAAAGGAGTCGGAGCTAGTTTTATGGCCTGTAGTTTTGATAGCTGTTTATTATTATTGTAGACCCTGTGCAGATAAATATTTTTGCTTCTTGTTGAGTTTTGAAGATTTATTATCTTAATACAGTCTTTTCTCTAGTTTAGCATTGGTTTGTTTGAAAATATTTAATATTTTTTTGTGCGATTTTTATTATTTTTTGCAGAAACTGAGAATGCGCCAGCGAAATTAATTTTTCTTGTGGCAAATAAATGTCTAAGCTGACTTTATTACTGTTTGTTAATAGCAGACCCTTTTTCAACAATTATAGTCTGATGTTGTTCAGTAGCGATTTAATTTGATTTACTTGAGACAAAACTTCTTTATCAGTTTTTCTTGCTGTTCATGAAATGCGTTGCGTCTTTCGCAAGCACGACATTTCAAAGGCATTTATTTTTCGTACCATTCTTTTGGATATGTTCCAGATTTTAGAGTTGCAGAGAAAAATAGGATAAATATAGCAATTCAAAACTCTATATCTTATTTTAAAAGAACTATTTTTGTTGCAAAGAATTGCTTTCATTTGTTGGAAACTAGCTTTTGAGTTCTATTTCATCCCTTGCATCCCAATTCACCACGGTGCCAAGATATTCAAATTTCTGTACTTGTCTCAAAACCGATCCATTTACTAATAGATTACAAAGTGGAATTTTTGCTCATTTTTTCTCTGTTATAATCATTGTTTCTGTTTTCTACTCATTTAATTGCGTACTAAATTGTTTGCTTTTCTGGTTGGCAATATACTATATATCAGGTTTTGTAGTTTTTCTTGTGAGTCGGCCAACAACACGGTGTCGTCAACATATCCCAGATGAATTTTGTTGTTTCCTCCAATACTGACACGTTTTTCATCTTTTATATTTCCTAGAATTATTTCACTCTACAATAAGAAACGGTCGGGTGGGGTGGGAGCTGCTTTACGTTCTCGTCGTCCACCCTGAGCAGTTATTATACTGGCGAAATTTGCAGCAACTTGACAATCTCATCTTTTCTCTTTTCATTATGCTTATGAATCAACAAGTAACTGCGTCGCGGAGCTGTGAAAGACAACGATGCCCAGCATCAAGTCAAGAAAAACCGTCCTTTTTAGGACGAGAATCATTTGATTCTGGCCATGAACCGACCTCAAACAAATTCTCTCTCAATATACTTCAAATCAATATTGAAGGCTGGACATCTTCTAAAAAAGAAGTCCTCCAAAAAATTGCTATTGACAACAATGTAATGGTTGTGCTTGTTCAAGAAACCCACCAAAATAACCCTCATAACCTAAAACTCAGTGGTTTCGTCCGAGCTAACCACATATCTCATGCACACCATGGAATTGTCACCTTTGTTCGGAACTCGATTTCGTTTACAAATATTGGATGCTCAATGGAAAATAGCCCAACACAATGGACTAGCATTGAAATCAACAATACCCAAATTATCAACATCTACCATCCGCCAACTGCTGAATTGGACACCCTGCAACTTCCGGACACAAAACCCACGTGCATTATCTCTGGTGATTTCAACTGCCGACATGAAATCTGGGGTTACTCAAACTCAGATAAGAATGGTGTACGCTTAGCCAACTGGTACTCACTTAACAACTTGCATAATCTATATGACCCCAAACAATCACCAACTTTTTTCTCTGGGAGGTGGAAAAAAGGAACAAACCCTGATCTAACTCTTTGCTCAAACGCAGATGGTGCAATTCCAATAAGAGAGGTATTAAACCCCTTTCCAAGATCTCAGCATCGTCCCTCTCTCATATTTACCCCTCCTATTTTACCATTTGTCAAGAGTCGACCCATACCCCGATGGAATTTTCCCAAGGCGGATTGGGACAAGTTCAGATTGTTAACCAATAAACGTGCAGACAACTTACCAACTCCAACCAAGGACAACCTGAACCTGGCCTACTCTGAGTTCACAACACTACTAAAAGCTGCTGCCAAGGACTCCATCCCACGTGGTTACAGAAAGTCATACATACCCAATTGGGACACTGAGTGCGAGAAACGATACAAAGCATACCTACAATCTGAAGAAACCAGCGAACAACAGAAGTATGCAACTGCCTTGTTTGATTATCTTGACAGCAAACGTCACGAACAATGGATAGACACTATTACAAGCATAGATTTTACGCACTCATCACGAAAGGCTTGGAGAACCTTAAACAAAATCACAGGAAGGAAAACAACGCCCAAAAAATGCCCTGTACCACCAAACCAACTTGCAAAACAACTGCAAGACAATGGAAGATACCCCAACGCAAACAGAAAATTTACGAAAGCGATCCTAAAAGAATCAAACGAACTAAAAAATAGAAACACCCACTCAGATCATCATCACTTAGAAAACGGCATCACAACTCTTGAGGTATCATCTGCAATTAAATCACTGAAGTTAGGTAAAGCACCGGGTCCAGACGGCATCCATAATGAATTTATTAAGAATTGCGGAACCAAACTGGTACATTGGCTAAATGAATTTCTAAATATATGTTATCGCCATATACGGATCCCAAAGCAGTGGCGTCACGCTAATGTTATTAGTATTCTCAAACCAGGCAAACCTGAAACCTCTCCTCGAAGCTACCGCCCAATTTCTCTACTGTGCACAACATACAAACTGCTTGAGCGAATACTCTTAACACGAATTGAACCCATAATAGACAAGCTATTACCCAAAGAACAGGCAGGATTTCGAAAGGGTCGCAGCACTGTCGACCAAGTGGCAAAACTTACTGAAACAATCGAGGATGCATTTGACAAAAAAGAAATAATGGGATCAGTGTTCATTGACCTCACCGCTGCCTATGATACAGTCTGGCATCAGGGCTTGCGTGTGAAACTGCAACGAATGCTTACCTCTAACCACCTAATTAATTTCATAATGGAATTACTGTACACTAGGTCGTTCACCCTGTTCACAAGTGATGGACAAAAAAGCCGGTCTTTTAGATTGAAAAATGGCGTTGCCCAAGGATCCGTTCTGGCCCCTACACTATATAACATCTACACAGCTGATTTCCCGAAAACATCTGGCAACTGCTTCATGTATGCAGACGACGTAGCAATCACCTATTCTGCATCAAGTATTGCCAAAGTCGAAGAAAACTTATCTAATGACATGAAGACAATATGCCAGTACCTACATGACTGGCACTTAAAGCTTTCCCAATCAAAAACGGTGTCATCACTGTTCCACCTTAAGAACCATCTGGCTTCGAAATCCATTAAAGTTACCTTGGACCCCAACACAATCCTGAACTGTGAGCGATATCCTACATACCTTGGAATCACCCTGGATCGGAGTCTGACATACAAAAACCACTTGCACAAACTGAAACAAAAAGTGTCTTCCCGAGTCGCACTGGTGAAAAAACTGTCGGGAACTAACTGGGGTACCTCATTTGACACTTTACGAACCTCCACTATAGCACTTGTATTTGCACCAGCTGAGTATTGTGCCCCTGTCTGGTGCCAAAGTACCCACACAAAAACACTAGACGTATCATTGAATGAAGCAATGCGGATCATCTCTGGCTGCATCCGCCCCACCCCTTTGAATTTCTTACCACCACTCTCGGGAATACAGCCTCCAAGTTGTCGCCGGAAAAAACTCTGTCAACGCTTATACTACAAAGCAGATAACACTGACCATCTTCTACACAACACCTTGTACAGCAAAACCCCTCCCAAAAGGCTTAAATCTCGCAAACCTCTTCGCCCATTTCTGGAATCACTACAAGGCTATGACCCTCAACAAGAACCAATACCACATAAACTGCAACCACACATCCAAGACTGGTCAAACAAACCCCTAGGACACTGCCTCCCACGAAAAGCCTGGGTCCAACTAAATAGATTGCGAACCGGAATAGGAAAATTTGGTGACTCAATGGTGAAATGGGGATTTGGTAATGACAATCTATGCCAATGTGGAGAACCCCAAACTGCATACCACATTGTCAATGACTGCAAATCAATAGGACCTCCCTGCAACCTAACCGATGTTGACAACCCTATGCTCAAACGATATCTGATGAACTGCAACTTCTGATGAGATTGTCATACGAACGAACGAACGGTCGGGTGAAAGTATGCACCCTTGTCTTACTCCTTTTTAAATGAGTGTAAATTTACGAATTTCATCATTGATTCTTACAGCGGCTGATTGATCGTAATATAAGTTTTGATTATTTTGAAATCTTTGTCATGAATTCCAATTTGGCCAAGTATGCACGTCATTTCATTGTGTTTAACTCTTTCTAATGCTTTTTTTTAATCGATGAACATAAATAGAGATCCTTTTGCTCTTCAATGATTCTTTGTCCAATATTTTTCAGAGTGAAAATTGCATTTTTCGTTCCTTTATCTGGCATAAACCCATACTGACACTCATCTATTTCTGGTGGCAACTTGCTTCGAATTCTGTGCATGATGACTCTAAGTAGAAGTTTGATGATGTTAGGCATCAAGAAGATTGTGTAATATTCTTCACATTCTTTTGTTCCTGTTTTTTTTTAGTTAGAGTGATAAAAATAGATTTAGCCATTCCAGGCGGTATTTCACCAGGGTCGTACATTTTGTTAAAAAAAGTGTGTAAGGGCGTCGACTCCAGTGTCCTCCAGTGTTTTGATCATTTCAGTACTTAACTCATTTGGACCCATTGGTTTTGTTTGACTTTGTTTGCTTATTGCTAATTCGATTTCGCTGTTTGAAATCTTTGGATCTGAAAGTGATGCAGAAAATTGAAATGGTCTTTTTGTCCTTTTTGGATCCCTGTATACCTCTTTGACATACTCTTTCCATCTTGCGAGGATTTCATCTTTTTCTATTAGAATTTCACCTGATTTAGTTTTTAAAAACCCGGATTTGTGCACGGATTTAAACTTTCTTGTTTTGATCTACTGGTGTGCCTCTCTAAGTATGAAATTATAAATTTTTTGAAAACAGCGCATTCTTCATTGAGGCATTTTTCATTTGCACTATTACATGCCATCATTATTTGTTTGTGTTCCAAGTTATTCTTATGTTTCCTTTTCTCCTTCGTCAAATCTAGAATTTCAGATTTCATCCATCCTTTATGCCCGTGGCATACGCAGGGGAGACTCCTATGCGCGCCCCCCTCTTAGGAAGAGCTAAACGTCATTTTCCATTATTTGCAAAATGTCATTCCTCCAGGAAAACTTTAAACGTGAGTTTCAGCCATTATTTTTGTAACGGTAGCACACACATCCCTTAATTTAGCATTTAGAATATTGATCTCCAAAAACAGAGGTCTTCATCGCCACCGTCCCGTGAAATTAGCAGAGAGCATTTCTCGCGCCCCCAATCAGTAAATTTCTGCGTACGCCCCTGCTTTATGACTTTGATATTTAACGACAAGCAATATTTTATTTGCTTTGATGAGAGACTGTTTTATTTTGTTGAAATCTTTTTCTGCTGATGTTAGGTTTTTGATGTTGCTGTCTTTTGCGTTTGACATTTCATATTCAAATATTTGTTAATATTGTGCCCCAAGATGTGCATCTTCACAAATCTTCCAACCAAGTTTTGATCAGTGTATTGGTTTCTGGATGCAGTGCAATCTTTGTCTGAACTTGTTTATTAGTAAGTTGTGATCACTGTCTCAGTCAGCAGTGGGAATTATAGAAACATCTATGATTGCATTTCGGAATTCCTGAAGTGCTGAAAAGTAATCGATTTGGTTTGTGGTTTGATCGTCAGGACTATTCCATTACTAAAACTTTTCAATTTTCTTCATGAACCAGGTGTTGGTAATAGAGAGGTTTGTTTATGGGACCATTCAATCAAAGTTGTTCCTCTCTCATTCGTATTCCCCGTTTATTTGTTGCTGGTTGTTTTATCATGAACAAAATTTCCAAGTTTCGCATTCAAGTTGTCCACAATAATTGGAATTTCATTCTGCTTGCATTTACTCAAATCTTTTTTAACATCGTTATAGAATATTACAATGTCTTCATCCGGAGCATTGCTTGTGGTTGCATACACTTGTAAAAGGCAAATGTTGTGTTCCAGGCTTTCCAATTTCACCAAA
>CAVLYW010000052.1:0-33751 GCA_963675345.1 Trididemnum clinides
TAATGAGAGCTTGTGGAGACCAGTTAAAGCTTTTAGTAAAGCAAGTGATGAGGAACCTTTTCTCCGTGATTTAGTCAAAGTGTTGCTAACTTGCGACGGGGCTTGGCAGGTTGACTGCCCATGATGACTGGCAAGTAGACTGCAGGCATTCAGAAAGCAAAAGTTTTAACGTTAGGTTTTTTACTGATAGAATTACGCTAGTAGCGTGCAAATGCCAAATTATGAGATATTTAGATTTGGTCTTTTTATGATAATCCGCTCACAGACCTTATGAAATTCCAAGAGCGGGTTCGCGAGAACCGGTAAAATTAGCTGAATTCCATCGCTGAATGTCCATCTTCACGTGGAAAACAGATAATGGAATCAAGCAGTCTACCAGTTGTAATGGCCCAGCCTGACAAAAGACTTTCAAACAGAGCATAATCTCATATGCTCTAACAAAAGACCCTAATAATGGGATCGGCTCCTAGAAATTTTGAGGGCTAAGGGCCTTTTCGCCCACCTCTCCCATGGCTGTAGACCAATTTTCAACAGTCAAATACCGTATTATACAAAACGCAATAACAAAAAATCTATAAATCTATGGATTTTTACAAAAACGAACAATCCAAAAAAATTTTTAGGCAATTCAATTTGGGGTCCTGCCCCACACATTAGAAACCGTTTTTACAGATTTCAGCTCTTAAAGAATATTAGTTTGGGTCTCAAAAGGCTTCCACTATTTGCGGGGGCCAGATATGTGTAATCATGCCTGCTCTGTAGCTTAGTTTACCTGAAATATAGCTGATGTAGATGTGTCATTCATACATATAGCAGGTTATTCTCACGTCGCCTACACAGAGCTCAAAAGCGGTATCAGAGCAGTAGTATCTTCAAAAACACTGCGCATATGGATAAAAATTACAGCCTGTTTCACAAAAGCAGATCTTCAAGTGAAAAACATACCAGTAAAATATGTAAACGAGGTTGCATGAGTTGGGTCTATTCGAATAAATTCCGACTCTATGAGCGGCTTTGGAAAACAGACTGAAATGTTTTTTTCATCTTACGTGCAGTTTTTTTAATACTTGTAAACAAGGAACATTCCATATAAGTTAAAAAAATTTGGATTGACCAGTTATTTTTATTAAATAGTATTTTGTTAAATATATTTTTATTATTTTTGTTGCAACAATATTTAATTAAAATGTTTGATAAACGAAATCACAATATAAATATTTTGGCTGTACAAAAACTAAGAAAAGTAAATTTTTTTATTGCCAGAATTTTATTGCAAATAACCTTGTTTTTCGTTTTATCGAAGTCAATTTTTGCCGAAGAGATTTCCTTTCGAGGGCAACCATACATCTTTCTGCAGAGATTTACCAATGACAACAGCGAGAAAGATTTATCATCAATAAAGCGTTTTTATAGACAGTGGTATTATGGTATGGATGATCAAGAGACTTCAAAGGTACATATGTATGCTTTTTACACTAGATTTATTTTTACCTTGACAACTTGAGGTGCTTGTGCTGTAAAAATAACAAAAATGATTTCAATTTATTGAATAATTGAAAGAGCGTAAAAATTAATTACTACTTAATTTCCCTTTATATCTTTCTGATCGTCAATGAATTTTTGTCTCTGCAAAGAGCCAGCAAAATCAAAATTTAAATAACTTCTAAGCTTTTTAGGGGATGCTAAGTCAAAATAAGTTTGTGTGGACCAAAGACCAAATTTTGGAATATTGTTGCAGTGTTTCAGTTAGAAAAAGCTATTTCCTTTAAGAAATATAATATTAAGAAGTTACTGGCCCCGCTTTAAAACAATTTGTTTGATATCATTAGAACAACGACAACATCGGTTATGAGAATTATTCGAATATTGTAAAGATTTCTATGAAAATGGATCAGGACGGATCATATACGACGACTTGAACACAGCTTACTATTGGCGCCAATCATACATGTCCAAAGGAAGCAATTTACCATCAGTTTGTAAAGTCTGCTTTGTTATCAAAGGAGGACCACAAGTAAGTGAACAAAGATTAAATAAACAAAAATGACAACTAAATATTTTGGCTGAGCATGAGCTTGTCAACCAATAAACTTTAACTAATATCGTACAAAGCAAACCTAGTTTGAAATCAATTTTGTAAAATTAGCCAAATAGGCTGGTGTTAAACTTAACTGAGCTTGAAAAAAATTATTTAAGGTTGCCATTTGTTTTTCCTAAATTTCAGTGTGTACGTTTATCGTTAATTATTTCTTCGACTTGGAATTGGGAGGAGATTTTTTATATTGTACATTACAAGAATAGTTTATTGCAAAGTTGGCCAAAACTCTCGTTTGCTTAAAATGCTCTTTCACTAATTCTCATGTAAAAAAGAATTTTTTTGGTACATGCTCAATAAGAGAAATATAAAAAATTGAATCTGTAAACCAAATATTATCAACAACAAGATGACCTAATTAACCAAACATAAACGATAATTAAAAGTCTCACCAATAAAAAGTTGACCAGAATAACAAAAGCATAATGCTGAAGGCTTCAGAGGTACTGTAAATCACAATTTATCATTACGCCGAATGGTCATTCAAATGGATATATGCAGTGCTGTTCATAATTCAAAAGCCACCTTAAGAAAATGCTCGTTTTGAGAGTTCAGAGTAAAATTTATCTTATTTATATTAACTAAATCAGTACATGTTAAACATTATTGCAAAGTATTTATTTCAATTCATTTATTGACATAATTCCCTTGATCAAAAATCCATTTTCTAAGCCAAAATGCATGCCATGATATGACGTCATGCATAAAACTCTTTTTGTTCATGGGTAACAGTAATGCAAAACCTTATTATAGTAAACTGCATTTCAAGAATACGAGGTTAGTATTACTATGTATTGTAATAATTTTAAGTCACATCGTGCTCACACCACAATTTGCTTTTTGTAACGTCACAATTTTCTTGAATTTGTTTGTGGTTATACATTTTTGAGTCCATTTAGTCATCATGAGCTTCAAGCAGATAAAAACATAAACAAGAGAGCTGATAGTTTATCTTTATAATGAAGGAAATCTCTAAGATATATTGCAGAAGAGACTAGAGCATCTAGCAAAAGTGTGCAAGGAGTGCTTAAGTGTTGGGAGGGGTCAGGAGGGTCTAAATGTCAGCCTCAAGCTGGAAGAAAGCGTAAGTCCTCAAAAAGATATGATAGAACTTTGTTCAAGCTTTTAATGGCAGACAAGAAACTAACTTCCAAGGAGACTGACTTCCAAAAACTTAAAGAACAGTATGGGTGTTAAATATTCTGCTCCAACAGTGAGAAGAAGGTTGGTGGAATATGGTCCTTGAGATGCGAGGTTAAAAAGAAGCGATTTGTTCACAGAAAAACATAGGAAATGTGGATTAAAGTTCTCACGTTAAATGACAGGTTGAGATGTGGGCAAAAGTTTTGTTTAGTGTTGAATCGACATTTACTATAGAAAATCATTCTGGCAATAATCCTGTGCCAAAATGCCTGAGGAGTATTGGCCATATTGCACCACACCAACCGTCAAGCATTCTCTGTCAATTATGGTGTGGGATTGCATGGCAGCAAGCGGTATTGGTAGGCTTGAATTGATCTCTGGGATCATGAACAGCACAAAGTAACTTAACCCTATTTGGCCCGGGGGGGGGGGGGGGGGTCGATTCGACCCACAGCAAATTAAAACTGTTGTAACTTAGCGACCGCTTGAGATAAATGTTTGAAATTTTTTGACTTTTCTTAAAATTTATCTGGCTTTTGGTTGGTTATAAACTGACAAAGATATTCTTTGTAGTTTTGACTTAAACATAGCAATTTCGAAACCCACTCGGGCAAATTTCTTCATCGATTGCTTTTGTATAATAAAGAAAAAAAGGAGAAAGAGCGCACACGCAAAACCGTGACGAGCTACGTAAACCACAGAACTTGTTTAAACTGACGCACTGACTGTAAAACTGTACGGTTTCTAAGAAATCTTTTTTCCAAAACCTTTTCGCTGTGAATAGCAACTCTTAATTTGACAAGCCAAAAAATCAAAGTGTTTTCAGATACACGGCTATTTTGTAACTTTTAGTTAAATAAATAATACCTTCTTAACGCTAGACCATAACCTACCCATAAAGTAATGCAAGAAAAAATTTCGTAATTTTGATACTTGACAAATGCAACAAAGCAAAAAGAATTGTTTTCAAGCGCAAAGCCAGAAAATAAATTTGGCGGCGTGATAATATAGTTTGCGCTTTTCGTAATGATTTGTAATGTTGTTACCAATTAAAATTGGGGATTGGTTGGTGGGAGAGCAACGAGCGCACTTGCAATTTTTATTGGATGGAAAATATGCAGTGGTAGACTAAGGGACGCAGAGGCGATAGACAGCAAAATTTAATTTAGAAGTTGTATAAAACTTGATTTCCGTTGCTTTACGAGTAAGCTGTTAGTAATTAATCAAATACCGAATTTTTATCAGCAAATACAAATCCAAAACGCAAGAAGCCAATCGTGAATCACAAAATTAAATTTTTTTAAGAGGAGAAGGAGCTGTGGAACATCTCCTGAGTTTGTCACCAACACCAAAATTTTTTTCTGTTGACAGCGTGACAAAAGCAATATGTTTGTATTCCACACACTTCCAAAAGCAAACGAAGATTTTTTCCGTGTTCTTTTATCTACTTTTATAAAGACGCCTCTGGTAAAAGCATTACGTTTCCTGCTGCATGGCCGAGCAGAAAGGCATTTGCATTGAAGTTGACGTTTCAAGTTCAAACTACAGCTTCCATCAACTGTCACAACATTATAAGATTGAATGCTGACTCAAATATCGTCTTGTCATTTCCATTCTTCTAAACCAGAGATGGGCAAACTTTTTGGTCGGAGGGTAACATTGACCATTCAAGAGTTAGCCGAGGGCCGCATCGACCATTCAAGAATTCGCCGAGGGCCAATGCGTAAAATCTTGTAATAGCTGTATGCAATGCAAGAGCTTGCAATAGCTTAAAATCTTGCAAAAACTTCTTGCAAAGACGTATTACAGGGCTTTGATAATGATGGCGTCCAAAAACAAAGATCATCATTCTTTATTTGGACGGAAAATGCGTCAGTTCAAACCAAGAATTGCGTTGCGGCTCTTTCAATGATGGCTTCTATCGTTTTTGGCTCTTCAGTACGGCAAGTGTGGCCAACCCTTTCTTATTGAATTAAATTCATGGAAGTTTGTATAAGTTTGGAGGGCCGCACAAAATGCTCTGGCGGGCCGCATGCGACCCGCGGTTCGTAGTTTGCCCACCCCTACTCCAAACTACGTTCATGTTACGTACGATAAGTTAAATTTTTAATTGTTTTGCTTCAATACAGAAATAGTTAAGAAATCAAAAGTTTCTTATGACATTGGGAATGCACCCACTACATTTTAGTTCTATGTTTAAAATGTTCAAATTGCTCGTTTCCACTAAAATTTAAATATTCTGCCGGTGTATAAAATAGTGATGATTATATGATATTTAATGAATAATTTTCTTCTTTCAGGCATATACTGTAAATGTCGCAAACAAAAGTAGTAAAAAATAGCCCATGTCAATGTATGACCTGAAGAAGTGTTAAGTAAAATTTTGAATAAAGTATCTGACGAAAAAAACGATGACATTGAAAACATAGCCTCTTTAGCTTCTGGTAGCTATAAAATAGTAAAGACCGAATAAATATCACATGACGCCTCCAGAGGGAAACAAAACTGCCGTATTGGTGTTATTATGGGGGAGAGGATAAAAAATAGGCTACGTAGGTCTATTGTTGTAGCACAAACTTGATAATAAAACAAATTAAAGTTTACAATCGTTTGATATAACAGACTTTTTGTAGCAAATCCAAAACTTAAGTTTGCTTGAGGACTTTTTTTATATAATTCGTCACATACACACGCAGACTTGGACAACAAAATATGTTTAATTCTAGTTGGCTGATTTGGTGAATTGCAGCCAAAAGTCGCTAATTCTAATCTAATTTGAAAAACTAAGTCTCTAATTCTAATTTAATTTGAAAAATTCCTAATTCCAATTCTAATCTCATTTTGAAAAAGTTCCTGACCGAAGAGTCGGGTGTGAAAAATAAAAAGATCTTTTATGTTAGGGATCAGAACCACCTTCGGAAGTATTGGCACTGATTGGAATGATTTACATGCGAGGCTTACTAGGACAAGCACATCAAAGCACTAATGCGATGTTTCGTGAAATATTTGGCAATCCAGTTTTTAGTGCAGCTAAGTCAAGGAACCGATTTAAATTTTTGATTGCCCACATATCGTTGGATGACTTTATAATGCGTCCTACTCCTTAGCAATACGATAGATTTGCAGCTTTTCGCAACATTTTTGAAGAATTTAACAAAAACTGTGGGAAATTTCTAGTTCGTAATGATTATTTGTCGCTGGATGATACTCTTTATCCTACAAAAACGCAAATCAGTTTCAAAAAATTTAATCCGAGCAAACCAGCCAAGTATGGAATGCTGTACAAATCAATCAATGCTTTTCGCTATCCATTTATCTTTTCAACTGCTGTGTATTCTGATAAGCCAAAAGCAGAGCCGACATCTTGCTACACTCCTGGGATGTCACAAACAGTAAAATACCTAATTCAAAATTTGGAATGCCACATAAATTTAGTGGCAAGAAACATATTATATGACAGATTGTATACTTCAATACCAATGGCACAGTGGCTGCTTGACCGCGGAAAAACTTCTGTAGGAACTTTACAATCAAATAGAAAAGCAATTCCAGCCGAAATTAAAGAAATCAAAGACCGAGAAACAAACTCATACAAGATTTATTGGGAAAAGAATAACGGCATATTAAATCTGCACTCGTATGTGGTAAAAACAAAAAGTTTAGGAAAGCGAAATGCTTTATTACTGTGAACAGTGCCACCGCTTCTTGCAACTACAAAAGATGACAACAAAAGCAAGCCCGCTATTTACAAACTATACGATTTTTCAAAAGGCGAGACAGACATCATTGACCAAAAAATGGGGTTCTACAGCTGTACATCGAAATCAAAGCGCTGGACTATGAATGCATTTTGATACGTTTTGAACACATGTCGAGTGAATGCCAGCACGATATATGCAATGAACAATGATCTGCAGCCTCAAAACATAAAATCTGTAGATTTCGAATTTAAACTAGCTATGTCTTTGATTCGCCCACATATAGAACAACCAAGTTTAATTGCTTTAAAGTCTTCTGTGGTTCGCAACATTGAGATAGTGCTGGGGAAAAAATATCCTCCAAACATGTAAAAACGTTAAGTGGCTTTTTTCCTCATCAAAGTCAAAAACGAAGGCGATACGATGCATATATCAGTAAGACTAAAGGAAAACGATCAAAAGAAAAGAAAAACAAAATTTCTAAGCAATAGAGCCAGTGCCAAAAATGCACAAAGCCTTTGTGCAATAAGCGTCTTATTCGCATTTGAGATTTCTCCTTGCAAGACTAAACTGTTGCTAGGCTTACACTTACGGATAAAATTGCACTGCCGTGGTTGTTTTTGAAGCATACAAGCGTATTGCTGCTTTTGACGATGATATATGTATTGCTGATATTACCCGTAAATTTAATGCAGTGTTCCCGTATTTTCATATTAGACGATAAATTATAAGCAGAAACAGCATGACTGCCTACTAGCTAATCCAGAAATAGCCTATTTTGTTTCACATTTATAATGTATTCTGTTAATTGCCAGAGATTTTTTAATTAATAGCTCTAAATTCACTAACGCCTCAAAGCACTAGTTACGATGATAGAGCTCAAATTGGTGACATTATAATTAATCCCGGTGGAATATAAAATTGTAAGGACCGTATAAATATCATATAACGCCTCCAGAGGGAAACAAAACTGCCGTATTGGTGTTATCATGGTGGGAGGGATAAAAGATAGGCTATATAGACATACGAGAACAAACTTGCTACTAAAAAGCATCAAGGTTTACAATCATTCGATGTCACAGGTTTTTGTAGCAAATCCAAAACTTAAGTTTGCTTAAATACTTTTTTTATGCAACTCGTCACATACGCAGACTTGGACAACTGATTAATTCTAGCTGGCTAATTCGGTGAATTACAGCAAAAAGTCGCTAATTCTGATTTGAAAAAAACTAAAAGTCTCTTATTTTAGTGTAATATAAAAAATCCCTAATTGCAATTCTAATCTAATTTTAGAAAAGTTCCTGACCGAAGAGTCGAATCTGAAAAATGACAAGAACTTTTTTTTATTATATGCGAAAAGTTTGGCCGAAAATCAAAATCGAAATTAGGTTATCTCCAAAAAGAAAAAAGGTCTTCACAATGATTTGGTGGCAAAAATGAAGAAGTCTTAAAATTGTCGCAAATACAAAGTGGTTTTGCGAAGATGTTCAAATGGCATCAAAATTCGCTTGGTAATTAAAATTTTAAACTAATTTCAGAAAAACTGGAAAGCTCTAATTCGAATTCCGATTTCACTTAATTTGTGATAATCAGAAAAGCTCTCATTTTATTCTACCCTAATTTGGGAAAAGCATTAATGCTCTATATCTAAGTTTAATTTAATTTGAAAATGCTAAAAAAATTCTAATCGTCTAAGTCTGCACACAAGGATGGGAGGGGCTTACAAAAACGTTGTATTGGGTGGCATAAGGGAGAGGAAAGAACAAAAGAGTCATATGATTCGTGAGCATTCCTTAATTTGAATGAGATTTATGTCTTGATCAATAAAAATATTTATCCGTGATGAACAAGCATTGCTTGCATTTTTTGTCTGAATGAAAAGAGTAATAATTTCATAAAGCTAAGAAATTTTTGTCGTTGAAATGCTATTTCACACCCTGTTTCACATTTACAAACAGTCAATTCAAATTACAAAAATCTAGCTGAAGATATGGCATATGGCGAGTAATCCAACATAAGAAATGTTATACAAACATCACGACTGGTAACTTTCCCCTAAAAAGCAAAATGGCAAATTGATGATGAGCTGTTGAACTTTTTACCTGGTAGCTGACATTGATAAATTTCGCTTAGGCGATCGCACAATTACAACGTCGAAGAGTAAACACTAGGAAAAAAGAAAATTCGCCGGCTGTTTTTTTATTTTAAATTTAGTCAAAAATCTAAAAACTAATGCTGTGCATTTAATTGGCAATAACTTGAACACTATTAATCTGATCATAACCAAAAGTATATAATTAGATTGAAAAATAAATTTTGCATCTATCTGAGCAAAAACGGAATCGCTATTGTCAGCGGTTTAAAAGTTATTAGCTTCCAAAGTGTCGAATCGAATCGAACCCCCCCCCCCCCCGGACATAGAAAGCAAAAAAAATCCCGGCCTTAATAGGGTTCATGTGCTGAAAAAAAATGCTTTCCAACGCACGTTTCTTGTTTTCTGATGACAACTGGATTTTTCAAGATGACAACGCGTCATGCCATCGTGCCAAAAGCGTGCAGCACCAGTACAGAGGCCGCAAAGTTGAAAAAATGATTGGCCAGCCCAATCTCCAGATTTGAATTCCATTGAAAATTTGTGGTATCGAGTAAGCTGCTTGATATCTAAAAACTAACCAAAACCTTAGAAGGAACTTATTGAACAAGTTATTGCTGTATGATTTCGAGTGATTTTACTGAAAGAGCTCACAAAACTAGTCGATTCGCTTTGACGCTGCGAAATGGTGATCGAAAAATCATTGATGGCCAAAAAATTAACTTTACCTCTATGAAGTTAAACGGTCTTTTTAGAGCCACCGTTCTTTGCAAAAAGAGATAATAGTTTGGTAGGTCCATTGTATAATTTCGATCGCATTAAAAGTTAAAATTCCATATTTACCAAAAATCCTATGCTGGGTGAACCTAAGGTACCCAAGTGTGACTATTGATGATGAGCAGAAGATTCATGTCAAGAAATTTGAAAAATTTGTCTACTGTATTGCGATATTTGCATTACAAAAATGTAAGATTAAATTCTTTTCCCGAATTGTAACCATTTCATTTTCAGAGAGATCTAATGGTGGGCAAAACAATCGCATGAATTGTGGTCAGAAAAATCAAAGGTTGATGTGAGCATAATGTGACTTAAAATTATCTTAACTCACAATAATATCTATCTCATTTTTTTAAAATTAAAATGCTCAAAAATAGTGTTTTGCATGACTGTTTGTAATCAAGAAAGTGAGTTTTATGCATGATGTCATATCATGGCATGCATTTTGGCTTAGAAAATGGATTTTTTCTAAAAGCAAATATGTCAGTGAAATAACTGTAATAAATACTTTGCAAATATGTAAAACATGTACACATTCAAGTAATATTAAGAAGACAAATTTTACTCTGAACTCTCAGAACGAGCCTTTTCTTAAGGTGGCTCTTGAATTATGAACAGCACTGTAATTATAATTTTATTTGTATTTAGACTGTTTTACAAACTTTACCAAAGATCTGCCGAAGGAGCATCTGCTTTGCAGTTTGTAGCTTTTGTTATAACTTCATTTTCAAATTATATCAAAGTCTTAAAAATTATATCTGCAGCTTTCTTGTGTGGCATTCAGCTTAAAAGAGTTATTGTAAAGAAAAGGCCCGCAATTTTGCATGCTATGCTCCTGGAAAAAGCACTTTATGGAATTTCTCCATTATTATGTCGCAGAGAGATTGTGGGAGCGAACAATGTAACCATCGCTATGACCCAGTCAGACTCAACACTAACAAACACAGTAAAATTAAGTTGATCAACAAAATAAGTGAATACTTCTTTCTATTTACAGAAAAATTTAAAATCGCGTAAAATTAGTGGTGCAGTTGATTCACCCTATTCGGCCCAAGCGGTGCAATAATTGCCCGAGCAATTTCCTCTTAAGTACAGCTTTGTCCACAATGACCCTACAATATCAAGATTTCATGACTTTTCCTAAAAATTATTCAATTTATATTTGACAAAATTTGAGTTGACTGTTGGTTGTAGATCGAAAGTTATTAGCAAATTTATACACATGACTGCTAAAATATGCACACATATGGCTGAAAGATAAAAAAGATAGTAAACTCACTCTGCGCTCGACGTAGCAGTCTGAGAGCAAAGCGGGCAAGTCATAAACAAGAGCTAACCAAAGTTCACGAAAAACTACTTAGGGTCAATTGCCACATATAGCATGTACATTCCCTAGAGAAAGCAACTTATTGTCTGGCTGTGACTTGAGAAAATAAAGTAAACGCGTTTTTTGCGAACAGACAACGCATTTGTTCTTGAATCGTATCATCACAAGCAAAGTGACCGTTGATGAGTGATGAGCAATATGACTTTGCCATCGCATTGCTAACTTTAGAGTAAATCTTTGTCATACATAATTGTAATTCCATAACACGTGTTGTTACGGGACTGTTTCTACCGCGCAGCTAGACAGATATAAAAGTATGGTTATTTTTTTGTAGTTTTCAGGAAAAATGTCACGCAGTAACAAATTGTCAAATATTCGGAAAATTGTTCTGTGCGATGCTTTAATAAATAAATGCCCGCTTGTAAATGTACACAGTAACAAACACAATAATGAGAAAAAAAGCCTGTTCGGTCATTTGAAAGCATAAAAAAGTTTTCAAATTGTGACCTACATTGGTGGCTCCATATAATTTTCCTGGACTTAATTAAGCAATAATATTCAAAGTGTCAAAAACAGCGGAGAATATTTTTCACAAAGCTTTCTCTAGATCACAGAAATGCTAGTACGCAATTTTGGCTTAATTATCACAAAAGCTTCTTCACAATTATTCTAATTCTGGTTTCACGAAACCATAAACTACCCAAAAAACTAAAACAAAGTCAGTGGTATATTTAGTGTAAACTGTGTAATAAATAATAATCAAACGATTCAGCCACTACGCTATATTTCGAAGTGTAATGTTGCTTAAATTTTTTGCTGCAACGAGTTTGCCATGCTGTACGATAGGTTTGCAGTTACGCTTTCTGTCAAAGCAGAGATTTTGCAAGTAAAATTATTGCGAAAATGTTTCATGGGAAAAGAATAAAAAAATTTAGAAAGAAACTTGAATCGCAAGTTCACGAGCCATTTTCAATGTTTCATAGATATTTAGAATTGACGTTTTGTCAAATGAAATAGAATTTCGCAATAAATAGCCAACGCAGCTCAAGTTCATCAAACCCCTGACATCTTTCGCCCAAACTAAACTTCAACGTGTGACCAGAATTAGAAATGATAGATGATTTATCGGCACAACGAAAAACAAATATTATTGCATTTGTATTTTGAAACTAGATTACAAATTGTACTAATTGTTAAGAAATTCATGTTTCCAGTATTCATACGAAAATAGCCTGAAATTTTTGGCAACCCCTAAGAGCCAATTGTAATGAAGGCAGACAGCTGCAAACATTGTTTGCTTGTTCATGAAAAGTATTGATTTGGATAATTTTATGCAGATGTCAAGTCATTTTTTCAAAAGTTTTGCTGGGTAGACAAGGTTCATTGTTTTAGTAACAAAACTCTCAATCCTCGTTCTCGCAAATTTAGTTGTTCAAAATATGTTTACTGTTCATTCAAAATATGTTTACAGACGCATTTTCTGTTGTTTCTTAAGTTACAGATCGGTCAGTCCGGCAGCAACATGCAACTGAAATCTTATTCATTTATTTATACACTATTCTCCGGAATGTCTTGTCAGCACTTGCCCTTGGACAACAACACTGCATTCCTTTGTTTGTTACTGTCGTGTTTTTATGGTCATTTGTCAAGTAGACATTTCACTACGCAACTGGGTTATTCATCGCATAAATTTCCAACAAATTTCTTTTTAGATTATCACTCTTGTTTTTGCATCATCCTTTGTTCTGTAATTAGTATGTTTTTATGCATCTACGCATTTATCACGTAGAAAACTGCCCCCACCATTACATCATCACGTGTGTTCTTTGCTTTTGACGTTTGATAGCGAATGGTATATAAACATCTCACTTCGCTCTTCATAGACGCATTGTCAAACAATTGAGTTAAGAAAGCCAAGATCCATGTCAAACTTGAACTGTTATCAATTGTAAACTAAATGACTGTAAAGCTATTTGACTTTATTAACGCGAGTTATGAGTGAGTGCCTCAATAAGCTGTTTATTTGAAAACCTAATTGGGTTGGCTAATAGCGTATGTTTGCTTCGAAGATCTATCTTGCGTTGTCAAAATAACTGAGTGCATAGCTTGTTTACGTACTAAAGAGTGTGCTTTGCGAGTCCAAAAGCAAGCCAAAGATATGCGATTTGCCAACTATAATCCGCCTATGGTAGAATGATTTATAAAAGATAAAAATGGCGTAGGCCCACTACTTTCAAAACAAAGTGTTTTTTTGCGTTTTTATCTTGGTAAGCATAAAACTGGTGCCAGGCGTAACTTATACAGAAAAGAAATTGTACAGCTAACGCTGGTGTCAACTCTAATGCTAACAACGTTTCAACAGAGTCCTTCAGTTTTCGTCAAGTAAACGCTAAAAAAGGGTTTGCCTAACGAAGACCAAAACGACTCTGACAAAACGTTGACATTGTTAGTAGTTTAGAGCCACATCATAATAGAGCAGTGGTTCTCAGCCTTTTTTGTTCCGTGGCCCATTTTGAGGAGCCGCGAATCCTTGTGACCCGGTTTCTTGCCGTGGCCCACTTTGATTACGTCTGTGATGTGATGATGACAACGTTGCTGGGAATAGCGTCAGAACTCATCGCAGCGAAGGTGATCTCCAAAAAGAAAATGATTTATTACCTCCCAATGCTGAGGATGGCCAGTCCGTGGTCGGAGTTGATTTACAAAGGAAAATATGGTCATTGCGCCTCCCATTCATGGGTGCTGGTCCGTATGGCGATTCATATGCACCACTATTACTCAACCTCATTTGACTTGCAAACCCATTTTTAAAGTAACGCAAAAGTCTGTGGCCCACCTGACTTACGTGCTGTGGCCCAGCGGTTGAGAACCAATGTTTTAGAGCTACATTATATTTTTGTCGTGTTGCACAGTAAACTTCTGGCCATTATCAAGAATTACTTTTTAATAAATGCCGCTTTACTAAGTGCTAGTCTACAAATTCAAAGACAAAATTTTATGTAGCTGAAGCGATTGAACGTTTAGCTTAATAATTATTAGGGTGACCAAAATGATCAAATTCTTCAGTTATCACCATTTTTTTTTATCTACAAGGGAGAGGTAAAAAGTTCTTAGACAAATCCCGTAATTTCAAAATGTGCAAAGTATTACTTGTTCAAACATGTCTTTATGGTTTCCCCAATTACCTGCAAACGTTTCGTCATTCTATCTAACGGCAATATCAAGATAAATGGTATCTCAAAAGAGCTAATAATTTTCGCTAGTAATGGCCGAAAAACGTCAAGGAGAAAGCTGCACAGTCAAATTTTGTTTCATCACGACAAGGCTCTTGCACATTCTTCTGGGGCTGTCAGGGCTCTGTTACAATAATTTCAAAAGGAAAACACTTCCACACCCCCATATAGTCCAGATTTATCTCCCCCTGACTTTTTTGGTTTCCAAACTAAAGGAACACCCTAAAGGCTCCGGTTTAATTCTTTAGATGAAGCAAAAAAGCAAGTAATTTCATTGTGTCAGAGACATTCCCCAGAATTCTACAAGGGAGGAATTTACAGGTGGAAGCATAGATTGCAAAAGTGTATGGACAATAATGGAGCTTGTATAGAAAATTAAGTGTAATCGGTTGCGAAATAAAAATTTTATAGCATATGTCTGAGAAATTTTTGACTCACCCTCGTACTTGTATTGATGACTGCCTATAACTCATAGACATATTTCCTTAATTTAGACTATCACACGTGACTACAAAATATTAAAAAACCCATTTCATTTGGCAAATAAAAAACTGTTGCTTTTACAAAGTTGTGCGTAACACACTAACAAACTCTGTTTTTTAAATTTTGAGACAGATAAAAATTACAAGTTTGATGCCAAGATAAAGTAACTGCATCACCATGAACAATTCCACTCGTTTTAATGCTGCAGAAGCTGAAGATTTAATATTTGAACTATCTGAATCAGAAGATTTTGATGAAGTGCTATGTTTTGAATCGGAAAGTGATGACGACTATTTCGCCACTCCTTCCATTCCAGCAGTTGCTGAAGTTGATGCCCAGTTTGAAAATGAAGCACAAAGCTGTGAAAATGACTCCAATCAATCCTCATGCAAAAAACACGTAGGTGATGCCGTCAACGATCGCGAAAATGCTTTGGATGCAAATTTCTTGCAAAGCTTATCGCCATCTCAACCTCCATCATCTTCTACTAATATCATTACCAGCTTTGAAGCCGCACTAAATGAAAATAATTACGATTTGTTGGACTTAAATCCAAAAGAAAAAAAAGTGTACGAAGCGAGTACTGCAGGTAAAGGAAAAACTGGAGGCAAAAACATCAAATGGTCCAATACACCTCCCACTTCATCTGGCCGGCAAAGTGCGGCTAATGTTGTAAGTGGAGATATTGGGGTTGTAAATGCCCATAGAGGCATTTCTGAGCCAAGAGATGCGTGGGAAATTTTTTTTACGCCTGACATGCTTTCACACATTATTCACAACACGAACAAAAAAATCGAAAATCTGCGTGCAAAATTATTGCTGAGAGGCCTTGATATTACATCTGTTCCATACACCAAGAACACTTGCTCTTCAGAAATTTTAGCATTTATTGGTCTTTTGCACTTTCGAGGTCTGCTTGGTTTAAACAATCATGATGTAGCTATTCTTTTTAACGATCTTACTGGAAATCTCAAATTTGTAGTTATATCGCTGCTTGTTCTGAATTATTGCACTGGCACTTCGCGGCCTTTAGCCGTGGCATTCGACTAATATACAGGGTGTCTCAAAAGTAAGTATACACTTTAAACTTTGAATAACAATCTAATGGCTTATTCAAATTTGTCAAAAGTTTACAAAAATATTCTATAAACTACTAGAAACAGATTACCGTCCTAATATCTCGTTGAATTTATATATTGACAGAATGTTAGACCTCAACGTGGGAGCCACCAATTTCGGGAGATTTCAGCCACTTATTGATGCATTCCTGCCCGACACTTTGCAATAAATCTTGTGTAACTAGTCCACATGATGCTCTAATGTTTTGTTCCAACTCTAAAAGGTTTTGAGGCTGTGTGGAGTAAACTTTACTCTTAAGGAAACCCCAAAGAAAAAAGTCGCATGGGGTTAAGTCAGGTGAACGAGCGGCCCATTCTAGAGGACCTCTGCACCCGATTCACCTACCTAGAAAAAACTGATTTAAGTAATCTCTGACTTTCCTGGTGTAATGTGCAGGAGCTCCATCTTGCTGAAAGTAACAGTTTTTCAACCCAAGCATTTTTTGTCAACTTTACTCCACACAGCCTCAAAACCTTTTAGAGTTGGAACAAAACATTAGAGCATCATGTGGACTAGTTACACAAGATTTATTGCAAAGTGTCGGGTAAGAATGCGTCAATAAGTGGCTGATATGTCTCGAAATTGGTGGTTTCCACGTTGTGGTCTAACATTCTGTCAATATATAAATTCAACGAGATATTAGGACGGTAATCTGTTTCTAGTAGTTTATAGAATATTTTTGTAAACTTTTGACAAATTTGAATAAGCCATTAGATTGTTATTCAAAGTTTAAAGTGTATACTTACTTTTGAGACACCCTGTATAAGTTAGCTACAACTTTTCTTTGTTTATTAGAAGTGTTCACAGCACCGGTAACTTTTTTAGCATTATTTGCTATTCGCATTGACAAAAAAGCAATAGTAATTCCTATCAATATGTCTGCAATTGAATGGTTATTTGGTTGAGGGGATTGCAATTGCAAAAGTGTACATAGAAGTTAAATTCCTGCAACAAAGTCATATATAAAGCAATTACTATAGTTTACTCATAATTTCTGCAGTGAAGAAAGTTAGTATTGGTCTAATCATCAAACAAAATAAATTATTTTGTCCCCAACTTCAATCTTGTTTTACTTTATTGTATTTGTTAAATAAAAACAAACGCTATTCAGAAGGATTATCTTCGCATCAACTTAGTGCAGCCGACCATATTATTACGCAAAGCTTGTGTGACACACATCGTAATAGATGCTGTGAAATCTACGTCATACTCATCGTAATATAGAAACGCTTTCATAAACCATATCTCAATGATATCAGCAAGGAGGGAGAGGGAAATGTATGCAGGCGAACAATAACTCGCAAGGAATTTTGAAATAGCTGAGCACAGCAGTTTCATGTTGTTGACTTCAAATAAGCGAGGGAATTTTTGCGCCTTTTGTGGTGTTATGTAAATGTGTTATATAAATTGTGTCAAATCCGTTTCTTGACAACAAAACGCTTTCGTGTGAAAAAGACATTAAACTTAGTTTTAAAAAATTGGTTCTGCCCGGGTTGAAATTTAAACTTTCGTAGTTGTTGTACCAGTAAATAATGTTACAGATGCCCACAAAAATGCTATAAATTGTTTAGCGGCGATCTATTCTTGGACTTCATAGGTTACAAGAGTTTGCTGACATTACGTGATCAGCCAAGCACAACTGGCCTAAAGTAGTCAATTTGTCTTGCTGTCAGGAATGGAGAAGTAAAAGAGAAATATTTGTATCTTTTAAATGAAAACTAACGGTAACTATCAAAATTTGACTTGTCTTCAGATTAATTGTTTTCTCTTCTACAAGCAATAATTTCAGAAACATGTTAAACATAAATACAAAATAAGATAAAATCTTCTTCCGTTTGCAGGTTCAATCGTTTTTCTACGTGGTGTAGTTCAAAAGATATAATGCTGTAAACTTTCGGGGCAAAAACTACCCCACGTTGGACTTAGCACGACGCAAATCTCTTGAGCCGAATAGGGTTAAAGTATGTAATCGACTTTTTGCTTGTAGGACATCAATTCGTAGAGTTATCCGAGGAATATAATTAGAGTATGATAAAGACAACAAAGATTCTAACGTAACTGTCCTATGAATGAGTATTAAAATCTATAAAAAGGTTGTGAAAACTGGGGCCCACGAGATGATGTTGTACGGACCACAAAAGAATGTGACTTGTGACAGCATCCACCCACTGCTCACCAGAAACAAAAAGAAATACAGGTTAAAACTATGCCTTTTTGAGGTTGGTTTCGAAAAATATACGATTATCTGAAGAAAAATTCATTCCTTTCCGGGAGTATTTTCCGGTTGAATAAAATTTGTTCTTTGGCAAAAAAGATTGTGCGCCCCTGATATAAGAACAGGGGTGGATTGATTAGAATATAAAATCGATTTCATCTAAACAAGAAATCATCAATGATATAATGGCTGGGTCTATCCTTATTTAAAAAATTGACACTAATAAAAAGCAGTTGTAGCTTTGGCAGTATCTGGGTCACGGATTTTGATATTCAATATTACCTACGGCAAAAGCATCACTCTTTCTATCTAATTCATCTTTAACTTAATTCGATTTCTCTAAAATCTCCTGAGGATTGCGGGTAACAAAGCATAACGCAATCCATGAACAGATTAAATTGTAGTGTCGTGCCATTCAAGTGGTCTTTTACAGGTATTATTGAAATTTATAAAAGGAGGTTAGATCAGAGCTTCCCGAGCTGGGGGTCGCCACCCCGCCGAGAGCCGCTCGAAGAAATGCGGGTGCCGTGAAGAGTACCTCTGTTTCAAACAAAATGCTGAAAACTTTACAATGCTTCTAAACAGAAAGTTGATCAAACTGTAAACGCGTATCATTAGTAAGTGAGACTGAAGCAGATAGTAAAAAAAATTAATCTTTCCTTTTTATCATGATTTACAGCTGTTCGCCTTAATCGTTGTTGCAACATCAGTCACATGGAGCTTAGCGGTTCTCGTTATTACAAGCCGTTGATAATTCTTTAACAGTGGGTCTTTAGGTCTAGGATTTTACGATAAAAGCTATGCTGCTTAGTTCTGAAGCAGGTCTGTCGTTTACGTTACGATGACAAAGAAACTTTGAGTTTGATTAAGTCTAAAACTGATAAAACTGACATTTTATGCAGATATAAAACTAACGTAGCCCATATTCTTACTTCTTCACTCTTGAATTTCCTTCTATGTTTTGAAAATTTGTGTGCCATCCCATATTTTTTAAAAGATGCTTCAAATGCGTTTTTAGGAGATCTGACAAGTTCTAGTACGTAGGAAAATATGTAGTTTTAGAGTATTTTAGACACAGGTGTCAATTGAGTAGAGAAAAACAGAATCAGGCAAGAGTCATATAGACCTAGAACTAGGAAATTAAAAAAAATGATATTACCGTTTGCCATAATACAACTTGTTTTAGAAATTAAATCAAACAGACTGAATTGATGAGTGGCTCAAAAAACTACCCAATTATACTGATGCAGAAAATAATGAAGCTTCAGAAGAGACAAAACTAACGAGGATTTGCAGCAATGCAAAGAGTTCTAGTGGCAAAAGCGCAAGTAAACCAATGAAAAGAGAAAAATATAACCAAAGTTTTGTTTGGTATGGGTATATGCTTATATTGGAAAAATGATGAACTACCCCAATGTGTTTGATCTGCAATGAAATTTTGCATATGAGCGGCTTAAACCTGAGAAGTTGAAAAGACATTCCAACACAAAGCACAATTCTGATGTCAATAAACCAGTGAAGTTTTTCCAATTTATTTTGAGAATATCGAAACAACCACGAGGATTATTCGAAAGTGATTTTCAAATTCAGGAAAAGTACACGAGAGCATCCTATGAGGATTTTTGGCTAATAGCGTCTGCCAAGAAACAGTTTAACATTGGTGAAAAACTCCTTCTACCTACGGCAATTAAAATAACTGCAATAGTTAACCCATTCATTACTAGCGTGACCATACGGTCACGTTTTTCTGGCCCAGCTGGAAGTGCTCCAGATTCAACCACGCTTATTTGTTTATTGAAATGTTATATGTACAAGATAGTGTAAGAGTTGCTCTAACAAAAATACTTTCTACTTATGGTAATTTGCAGCTGCGTTTGCAACAATTCAAGACCAAATCTACAGCAATGTCAAAAAACTCGGAAAATTTCACGTAAGTGAGAGTGCTAATTTTTATTAGAGCATTTTCTGCATTTGTTATTGTCAAAATCGTTTTACCTCATAGTGCTACGGTGGAATACTACATCTACTTTTTAGATATATGTTGGATTTTCATCTGACCTTTGAACTTTATTGTAGAGCACAAAATGTATTTTGGTGTGACCATATGGTTACGCTAGGACAAGGCGGAGTCAAAAAATTGTAATTTGCTATACGTTTTTTACCGCAATGTATGTTTTTAGGTTTTATCTGACGAATGTTGTCGATATTTAGATAAACGATAAATAGGGAAATCTTGATGTTAGTGGAGTATGCATTACTCCTCCACCAGTAAACATGGATTCGGATTCCGCCAGTAAAAATGAAGGAGGAGCGATTGACAACTTCACAGGACGACAAATGCGTGCTGGTGCAGAAATTGCTTTGACTGACGGGCAGAGAATCTTCAATGAAGAAGAATTTAGAGCAGCTGCAAACCCTGCGCCAATATTAAATCAGCCCAATCGATCAATCAATTAAGATCAATGGAGTGATGACGATAATAATAATAATAATAATAATAGCACATTTGTATAGCGCTCTTTCCTGACGGAAGGTCAGATCAAAAGCGCTTAACAAAAACAAAAAATCCAGAACAGTAAAATCAACAATATCAGAAATTTGGTTAAGCTAAAAAGTTACACAAACAGACTTCTAATCTTACAAATTATCAGAACTAAAAGAAATGGCAGAGGCAATAAAAATCACAAAACATTGTGACACATTACATCCGGTAAACCATTTGTAACCAATAATAAAATAATTAATTTGCAATGTTTTGGAATATAACAATAATCTTACAACAAATAGGTTAGTAGCCAGTACTCGTTTCAATCATTTACATGGAGTACAGTACCGGTAACATTGAATACAGATTACACCCAAAATTCAAAATCAGAAGAATGTAAAATGCTTTGGCAAGATTTGCATCAAGCAATTAACACTATAAAAATCATAATTTATCATACTTAAGTTAATCATGAAAACATTTTGAAAACAAATAGCTACTTTATAGTCTAATGGCAAATAACACGGTCAGCGACATGGAAATAAAATCTAACTACAGATCATGACAAAAATAATTAGGTATCGAAGGCTTCTGTGTAAAAAAACGTTTTTAGCAGGGATTTAAACTGATTTAAAGTTTCAGCACATTTTATATCAGTTGGCAAATTATTCCAGAGTAAAGGTCCACAAACACTAAATCTACGATCACCAAATTTGGAAAAGGTTCGAGGCACAACAAAAAGATTTGCATCACTAGACCGCAAATAACGAGAAGGAACATGCTTTGAAACTAAATTAGCTAAGTAAGAAGGAGAACTACCATTTACCACTTTATACATTTGCAAGAGAATTTTAAACTTCAGCCGATAATGAACAGTTAACCAGTGTAGCTTCATCAAAATTGGAGTAATATGGGCAGATTTACGAATACAAGAAACCAGTCTAGCAGCTGTGTTTTGAACTCTTTGCAAACGATACAAAAGACGATCAGGCAAACCAAAATATAAGGCATTACAATAATCAATGTGAGAGATAATGAGACTGTTTACTAATATTTTACAATTGCTTTCATTGACATATTTTCTAATTTTGCCAACATTTCGAATTTGAAAATTACATTTTTTGACAGTAGATTTAATTTGTTCTTCCATAGACATATTACAGTCAAGATAAACACCTAAGTTCTTAACACATTTCAGAATACTGTGATCAGAAAAATTATTTCCAAATGCATCTACAGAAGTTTTTAACACCTGTCGACCAAATACAATGCACTGAGTTTTATTATTGTTAAGTTTCAATTTGTTCAGGCTTAGCCAGTCTTCAACTGCTCTTAGACAACTTGCAAATACATTAGAAGTATCTCTATCAGCATTAAAAGTAAAATAAATTTGAAGATCATCAGCATAAAAGTGATAACTAAAGCCAAATTTATTAATTATATGACCAAGTGGTTTCATGTACAAAGTAAATAAAATTGGAGCAAGCACTGAGCCTTGAGGCACACCAGAAGATAACTGAAAAGAATCAGATTCAATATTATTCACAATAACACTTTGACTACGATTGTACAAATAAGATTGAAACCAAGCAAGTACAGAATTTTTAATACCAAAACAAGTTGAAAGCCTGTGCAGCAAAATATTATGATCCACAGTGTCAAAAGCAGAGGACATATCAATCATTACCAATGCAGTGGAAGTTTTACAGTCAAGAGCTTGAAGTATGTGATCAGTAATTTTGATTAATGCAGTTTCTGTAGAAAAACCAGTTCTGTAAGCAGATTGAAATTTATCTTGTAAATCATTCAGCAATAAGTGCTCATTTAGCTGAACAGCTACAACTTTTTCCAAGACTTTAGACAAAAATGATAGATGGAATATTGGTCTGTAATTTGCAAGAACATTTGAATCAAGATTACAATTTTTTAGCAGAGGAATTACAATTGCTTTTTTAAATTCAGATGGGACTTGTGAGGAAGTGAGAGAATTGTTGATGATGTCAGTAATAATTGAAATAGTGCTAGGACATTTTTTCAGAAGAGCACTGGGAATGGGGTCCAGTTTACAGTTTGTGGAATTTAGACAATGCAAAACACTTTTTACTTCATCATTTGTTACTGGAGAAAAATTATCAAAAGTAGAGCCAATCAAATATTCGGTTTCTTCATCAAAATTATTTTCAGTTTGAGGAATGCTTGCCATAGAGTTGTGAATTTTTAGAATCTTATCTTGAAAAAATTTGGCAAACGCATTTGGAAGTTCAGAAGGAGAAAAAATATTTGGAAATTGTTTCAAAGAATTTGGTTTTAAGAATTTACCAACCATCTGATATAACTTTTTGGCATCTTTACACTTGTCCAAACTGGAAAGAATGAAATCTCTTTTCGATTTGAGCAGTAGTTTGTTAAAATTTGTGCACTGTTCTTTAAAAGCTAATTTATGGACTAATAATTTAGAAGTTTTCCATTTTCTTTCAAGTTTTCGACAAAGTTTTTTTGACTTTTTTAATTCAGTGCTATACCAGGGAAAAGATGGGCGGAGTTGAATTTGCTTTTCAGTCAGCGGTGCTACCATATCCAGACTATCCAACAGTACATTGCTGCAAAAACTAACTTGTGAATCGATATCACAGAATATTGGAGGTACTTGGAATTTTTCATATAAAAGATGATTTAGCTCATCCAGATTGATGCTTTTAATGTTTCTGTATGTGACATTGCAGAATTTTTGAGCTTGAAAAGATATGCTAAGGTTACAAAGTATTGCAAAGTGGTCCAACGATTTGCCAGAAACTGAATCAGTTATAAAAGTGTCACGTACAGTTGGCTTGTTACAGAGCAAAGAAGAAGTTTCCAGAGTTGCAATAAAATCTAAGGTGTGGCCACCAACATGGGTGGCAGTATCAACATGCTGGATAAAATTCAAAGAATCCAAAGTAGAATTAAAATGCTTGGTTTCTGGTGATGTCTTGCAATCCAAATGAAAATTTATGTCGCCAGTCAATAAAACATCTTGCTTTAAGAGCATTAGGTAATTTAGGTAGTCTTCCCATTCTTGAAAAAAAGAAGAAGTAGAAAAACCATTTGCTTTGGAAGGAGGAGGACGATATACAACTCCAAGAAAAAATGTTTTGTTCTTGAAAGCAATGGTGCAATTTAAATATTCAAAATTTTTAAACTTGAGCTCTTTAGAATCAAATAATTTGACATCCAAATTTCTTCTGTAGATGATGCCTAGTCCACCACCCTTTTTACCAATTCGTGGATGATTTAGAAATTTAAAACCATTTGGAGTTAACTCATTTAGCATTGCTGGTGAAATTTGATTTGAAAGCCATGTTTCTGTAATTGCACATACATCAATGTTGCTGGAAATAATAAAATCAGAGATAGCCAGAGTTTTATTGTTTGCAGATCTACAATTTAGACAACAAAATACTAAGGATGAACTTACAGCTTTGGAATTGACTAAATTGCTTCTTAAGTTGGAAAAGTTAGCACGTTTGACTGCTTGATTTTTCTCAAATTCTGTAACTCTATTTGAAATTATTGTAGAAATAGGATTTTGGTTCTTTGTTCTGATTTTACCTCCTCTTTTTCCTCTTTTGGTTGCTTTTTTTCTATTAATTTTCAGTTCTTTTATAACTTTCCAAGTAGTGGAAGATAAATATTCTGATACGGAAGTTGTTAAATTCAGCAAAGCTTTTTTGGAGAATGTTGTCATCTTGAAAAGAAAAATGGAAAGTTAATTTATGGATGAAATTTAAAATTCTGAAATTTTCACCAATTGAGATTCTAGTGCTGCCAGAAAAGAACAATGGGCGCAACCAGTAATCTTCAATCCCTCAATTTCCTCAACAAAAAAGATGCACATTTTCTTTTCTTCACTACCAACTTTTTTTTTTTTAACCTAAGAATCCGTTGCGAAGTGAACGCGAAATGACATGCAAATGAAAAAAAACGATCAGCTCATAAAAGTTTTCTTGATTTGAGATCCAATTTTTCAAGATCACCAAGAGTTTACTACAGTTGACTTTTTTGAACTGTTTGTAGACAATCATGTTGTCAATCTTTTGGTTAAGCAATCAAACCAATGTGCTCTCTTCAAAAATTATCCAGAGCTAAAATTGTTTGCTGAGGAGATGAAATGTTTTTTGGAAATCCTTGTAAATTTAGGTTACAATGGAAATCCTCAAAGAAAACTTTAATGGGATCAAGATGACGATGTGCGTAACTATTTGGTTTATGAAGCAATGCGTAAAGATCGGTTTGCGCAAATAATACAAAGCTTGCATTGTGCGGATAACACCAAATAGGACTCTACTGAAAAATTAAGCAAAATTTGCCTTTTATTGGATATGTTGAAGCAACAATTCTTCAATCACTTCAAGCCAACTCTCAATCTTTCATGTGACAAAATATGATAGAATTGACCATTTTGTCGAATCTTCACCTTTCAAAGAGCGAAAACGGTGTGCTGGAGTGATCTGCAATTCGGTTAGTCAAACCATGTGCAGCAAGTGCAAAGTTAGATAATTTATAGATTGCTTTGAAACTTATCATACGGAACAGTAAACTGAAAAATATGTGACGAATGAAAAGCTGGTAAATTGTTGTTTGTGGCTTCGCAGCTTTTAATAAAAAATTTCGTTTTTCGAATTGTATGTTTATAAATCGTAATTACAGGATAGTACAGGTCCTGTAAAATAAAAAGGGTAAAAGTGCCTGAAAGTTTCAGAGCATTAAAACAGAAAAGTCCAAGCGCAGCTCAGAAAAATCCTAAAAAAATGCAGCACAGACAGCGCAATATAATACCGGTTTCCTGATGACCTTTAAAATAGAATGACGTCATTATGACGTAATACAGCTGTATGTGTCCGCTAAATAATATTTATGGCAAGGTGCAGCATATTGACACTAATATAATACTTATAGCTTGCAATAATCGTCCTAAAATGGATATAAGCATAACAAAAAAATGATTTCACAATGTACTAACGTGACTATATGGTCACAGACGTTTTTTAGCCCTAAATCAGTCAGTTTTTACAAAAAATAAAAGCATTTTGCAAGGTTTGACTTCATACATCAACAGTTCCTTGAGTGCAAATTGGAATTTGAAAAAAAAAGTTAATTCAGGAATTAATTGGTTAATGGCAAAATAGAAGCTGATGAAATTCGAAAAATTCTTTTATCAAACAACACTGTATCAAGACAAATTTCTGCAATCGGCCTAGATCAACATGAGCAGCTCTTTTTAAGGATTAAAAAAGGTTCAAAGTTTGCCATTCAATTTGATGAGACGACTGATATCACCAGTGTGGCAGATCTTTTAGGTACATATCAGATATATTTGCAATAATGACATCTACGAAGATTTATCATTTTGTAAATCACTAGATACCGAGAGAATGGCTATTTTCCAGAAAATGGATTATTTTTTCAATAAGATGCGGCTACAATGGAAGAACTGTATTGGGAAATGTATTGACGGAGCCGCATCAATGACAAGACACACAGCCGGCTTTTACAGTAGAGCGAGATTTGCAAGTGATTTATCTGTTACTTTCACACAATGAATGATTCATCGAGAGGCCTTAATGGCTAAAAAATTTTTCCACGTTTATAATACAGTTGTTTAAGATGCTGTGAAAGTAATCAACTTCACAAAAGAGTCGTATCCTTTATGCCGGACTTTTTGCAAATTTATGTGATGAAATACAATCCATTTTTCAATTATAGTTGGCACCAATTTCTCTCTTCAAGAATAGAACAACAATATTTTTACATTGAAATCTAAAATTGAAGTAATCGTAAAGAAATTAAACACCTGGAAACAAAAAGCTGAAAGTGATTTATTTAAAATGCTTCCATTTACAGACGAATTTTTGGCTTTAACAATGTGAAATCTGAAGCAATTAAGCTAATCATATTTTCCCACTTGTCATGTTTGATAAAAATTTTCTGAAGTAATTTCTTTCTGAATTGGACAGTGCCAAATTAAACTGGATCCAGAACCCATTTATCGTGCAGAATCAAAACATTGAGCATCTCACTCTTTAGTCTCAAACATAATTCGCTTGACTTTCCTCTGATCAAATTCGTGTCTTTCCTCTGATTTAAATCTGCCGACAAAAGGTTTAGCACTTAACACACGGATTAACGCTAGAACAGAGTTTTCAACATTGTCTGATTTAGCAGTAAGTGGTCTTCTCCTAGTTGTTTCAATGTATTTATGCAAGTCTGTTTTTTCAGCTTTGACATCTATCAACACAAAGTCATTATTTTGACATTCTGCAAAAGGTTTGGAAATTTCTTGCGTAGTGCAACGTACTTTTGGTAGAATTCAACAGAGAACACAGCATCATATCTGGCTTTTAGAAATTCGTCTTATTGTAAATCGATTAACTCCAACTGATATTTTTCTTCCACTTCCTCCACGTTTGTTTGGAATGATGTACCAAACAATTTAAAAGCATTTGCATATTGTCGAAAATCCACAAAGCGGGAGGAGAATTCTTGTCTCAAATCTTGAATCGCTTTTGCAAAGTTGTCTGGTTTAATTTCTGTTTATTTGAAGATTTGGAAAATGAGAATAATTTCCATTCTGAATTTATACTTCCCATAGCCACAGTTTTTTTTCAAATGCGGCGATACAACTGAACATGTCAAAGACATGCTTATTTTTTCCTACAAGTTCTTTATTCAAGTTGTTCATGTGGGTTGTGATGTCAACCAAAAACGCTAAGTTAACCAGCCATTCCGTATTCTGAAAGTGAGAGCTGTCTTGCTGCTTGCTATCCAAAAAAATAGCAATTTATTTTCTAAGTGTATATACTCGCTGCAGCATTTTTCCACGGCTGAGCCACCGACCGTTTGAGAAATACGTCAAGTCCCCAAACTGTGGTTCTGTTTCTCTCAAAAATTGTTGAAATTGACGATGATTCAGTCCTCGTGAAATTATAAAATTAAACGTTTTGATGACAACTGCCATGATGTCTTTAAACTTCAACGACTTTGCACATAATTGGTCTTGATGGATAATGCAATAAAGTCTGTACAACTGTTGCTCATTACCAATGTGTTTTCTGCGCAGGGTTACAAACCCCTTTTTCTCTCTAGTTATCGTTGGGGTTCCATCTGTAGTTACCCCTATAAGCTTTGATAAATCAAGATTCGTCTCTGTTGTCCATTTTCTCACACTTTCAAAAACGTCTGCTCCAGTGGTAGTTTCTTTCATAGGAATCAATCGAATAAACTTTTCCACGATATCAAACGTTGGTGTTACACCTCTTAAGAACAGTGCAAGTTGCGTGGTATCTGTTATACCATTGCTTTTGTCAATAGCAGTGCAATAGTACTCCAAATTTTGGAAAATATTCTCAAAATCACATTCCACATTTGCTGACAATTCTTCAATTCGCCTGGAAACAGTCCTCGCTGATAGGCTGTTCCCTGAAAATAAATCCTTTTTTTCTGGGCAAACAACATCCACGACCTTCAACATGCATTCTTTGATGAATTCCCTATCACAAAAAGGTTTCATTTTTTCTGCGATGAGTTTTGACACCTCATAACTAACTCGAGTATTCAAAATACTTTCATTTACTATGTAGTAAAAAATGACGATTGCTTCTTTAACTCTTTTTTTGGTCGTTCAGCTTCTTCCACCCTTGTTTTTCCAACAAAATTGTGATAATCTTTTTCATGAAGTGTTTCGTAGTGTCTTTTTACATTTGAAACCTTGTACACGACAACAGTGTCTTGGCAAATTAAACAAACACATTTTCCAAAGTGCTGAACAAAAAAGAAGTCAACGGTCCAACTTTCTTGAAAACTTCGTTGCTCATAATCCACCTTTCTTTTCTTGGTGTTCATGAGCAATACTAGAATATTCTAACAAATTAACAAAGAATTCTACATAGAATTGAAGCAACAGATTCGTTACTAACAAACAAGAAACACGACATCTGTATCACTTAACAAATGCCATGCAAAAATTCTATGTCAAATAGGTATCCATATCCACAACAATTAATCAACTATAATCTATACATCCAAAAAAGGAAAAGTAACTTAAAAATTGTGTGTAGTTGTACACCAGGGTTCATTATCGGCTATCTAAAGCTCAGCTGGTGCTGACAAACTACATGGTGCAACAGAAGCCACATTCTTCGACGCCCCACGGCCCCCCAGCCCATTTCTCCAAAGTAGAGCACCATGCCACTTCACAACGAGAAGCCCGCAACAGAACCAAACCAACAAGGCAAAAAAGGGGTTCGGAAATTTAGCTGATTTAATAATTGCTAAATTTCTAATTCACTTTCTTGTTCAGCCGCCCTAGCCCCAATGCAAGCACCCTGCTGCGAAGCGGCACATCCCCTCACTCCGAAGAAGAGGCCGGAAGCCCATAAAACGCCAGAAAACACAGCCACTAATACACCATGCAGCCCGTCAACAGCCAGTTGAGCTTTAGACAGCTGAAAAGGAAAAGTGACGCTAGACAAGATGGCGGGGAAGCCAGAACAACAGTTTTATACCATGAAAGAGTGCTCTCACAACAAAGCCTTAGCAGCATTAGTGGTCCACTGCCCTGGTGTTTGTCATTTTCTGGTCACTAAGCTTTCTTTTCTTTCCTTTTCTGGCTATCAAACTAGAAAAAATTTGCATGATTGGCCTCTCAATGACCCTCAATTATGAACACCACTGTTTACTTTACAGCAACAGGACAATAACAAATCAAGCATGTGGGTTTACCGGAGTGTTGTATGAAAAAGTACTTGTCTTCTTATGGTTCACTGAAACCTCAGCATTCGACCTCAACTTTCCTACGTTTTGCTAACATTGTAATGTCGCTGAAAAATATTTGGAACTGAGCTGCTAAGACTTAACTCACTTGCAAAATAATAAAGTTACGCGCTAGCATTAGAAAAGTACTCTACAGGAAGATTGTTACGCAACAAAGAATGGTGATGGATTGGTCTCTTGAAGCGCTTTCAAAAGGATAGAAACGTACAATCCAATAACACTATAAGCAAAGCGGCGGCCCGTACCGCTACGACAATGTACTGAATGGACGCGGGCCAGAAGATTTCACTTGGCGGGCCGGATCCGGCCCGCGGGCCTTAGGTTGACGACCCTTACTTTTAGGAGATATTATCAACGCGGCACTGTGAGAAACCCAGACATTGTGAGCGTCGTAAAAATAGTCCAGCGCTTAATTGCAAGCGTAATAAGCAGAAAAATTATGTTTGCTTTCACAATTAAGAATATAGAAAGACACATGCGCTTTATTTTTCTGCCTAAACTGCTTTCCTTAAAATATATACTGGGTAAGTTAGATTAGAAGCCTAATGTACTGTAAAAAATCTGAGGCCCCTTTTGCATTATAAATGGAAATTTCAGTCATTCATTGTAGCTTTTAAAGCATTACAATTTTGTGGCGTATTATAGATAATGTTCATATTTCGTCGAAGGAGATTATTTTGCTAGTGTAATGTCTGCTTGCATTTAGAGAAGTCACTTTGTTTGTTTTGTCATCCATATCAAATGGTAGGTTAACCTTTGTGTTTGGTGAAAAAACGAAGCAGAAGTGGACAATGTAGTCAGAGGTATGTTTTGTCGCAACACACTTCCAAGTCATAGCTGTTACGAGACTCAAATTTAACATCAGAGTTTTCAGCATTTAGAGCCAGCACAAAGGTGATTGAATTTTTTGTTGTCCAAACCGGTCTGCTGACATTGTTTCCTGAAGGTTTGTGTCATGAATCATGAATCATAAATTATGAACAAAAGAATGGCCTTGGTTTATTTTTCTCTTTCTCTTTTCAGAATTTATTCTTGCATATTGGGACACTGGTGTTGTAGATGAGTGAGGCTTAAATACAACAATAGAAGGTTTTGTTGTGTGCCAATTACAAGATGCAGACGTAGAACACACTTTGTTTCAAAGCAGTTATTTTGAATTTTAACTTAATTTAAACTTTCTAATAACTTATTAATTTAACTTGATTTAACTTACTAATATTTAATTTTTATTTATCCTCTGTATTGATTAGACGGTATAAATTAATGTCAAAAACTTTTAGATCTGGATCCTATTTTATTGTTGATCATCAGTATACATTTCTATCACAAAATGTTTCTTTAACATGAGAATGCTTGTAATATTCAATTTCATAGCAATGTAGATCTGCATGAATAACTGCTAGTGCATTTTTTTCAGACATGGGGCTCACAAGGTTCGTTGGAAAACTTTCTATCTGACGTTTGCAATTCGGCCAACACAAATTCTCATGATTCATTTTTTTCTAATGTAACAAATACCTTACTGGGCTTTATGATTTTATCAAGGTAAGGTTTTTTTGATGAAAGTGGGCCCTGTAGAAGCAGTGTTGTTATTTTTATGTCCTTATGAATGTTGCATTTTCAATTACTTTTTATTGGAAAATATGCAGTAAAATTGACCAAGAAAGTTGTTTTTATAAGTAGGCTACCTAAAAACCAAATGAAGAAATATAGAATTTTGGGCTTTGCGACTAGAAAGGAATTACCCACATATCATCTTCTTCCCAGAAAAAATGCATTATTATCAATTTCAATCGTTTAATGAGGAAGTCAAATAAAGATGCAGTTATTTTACCTTAATACGTTTATGGTGACCTAACAGCGGTATGAAAATAGTTTAATTCTTATATTTTCAAGCTTAGCAGCAACTGGACAAGAAAGAAAAACACTGCAAATAATTAAAACTAACTGGAAACGATGCGGCTGATGAGCTGGCCAGAAGGGAAGCGCTACTCGTGCTCTCTGCAATCCTTTGTAGTCTCTCTCCTCTTATCTCTCGTAACCACTCTTCTATTTTCTCGGACTGGAGGCGTACTGTCTCATTGAAATTTTTGACACACAGGTTTCCTCGATTTCTACCGAGGAACTTGTGCTCCCTCGTCTCGCTCGCTGTGCTCTCTCTCGTCTTCGCTGCAACGGACACAGCCAACTGTCAAGCTCTTATCTCTTTTGGATTGGTACGATCAAAAATCCTTTGTGCAGCGCCTGCGGACACCCGTCCCAGAACACCTCTCATCTCATTCTGCACTGTCCAGCTATGGAATCTTTGCACCGCTCGCTTTTTGGCGACTCTCTGTCTGTCTATGACCACTGGCCCAGGCCCTGGAAAGTTTCCAGGCTTCTGGGGCTCCATGGTCTTCCGCCATACCCCCATCTCTCGGAAGGGGTCGGGTAGAGACAACAACAACATGAAAACCAACGTAATATTGGTAATTGCTTTATTATTATTTTGATTTAGAAAAAACGGAACGTTGTTTGAAGACAAAATGACTAAAAACGCAATGGAAGTTCTGACAAATGCTCTGCCTAGAGGTAAAAACGTTTTTCGACATCGTAGCATCTTTTAACATCTCTTACTTGTACTGCATCCTTGTTTGATGATTCGCTATCTAATTAGAAAGCCGTGCTTGACTCACAAGACTGATTGTGTCGTATCAAATTGTCTTGCAGCTCACTGCACAAAGCAATAGATTAGAGTACGCTCAGCTTATCAAGAATTCCATGCCTACTTTGAAAGTGAACTTTTGTCTGGCCTCACGAATAAGTAATTTTTCTTAGTCAGCAAAATACAAAAGCGACTTGAACATAAATTAATAGCATTCATGATTCAGGCTCGCAAAATTGCAAGTCTGTGGCCTAATTCCCACTTTGAAACTGGACAAGTAGGTTAGCCAATTGTTGCTCGGAGCGTCTATTATAGCTCAGTATGATATCTAAAATATGTCGACCGCCAGAAACAATCGTGACCTGCACCACTTGACCGCTACACATCCGTGTCGTTTTTTTGAAACTGGCGCATTGGTGAAGTGGTTTGCCCATTGGTGAAGTGGTTTGAAAATCTGCTTCTCAATCGGTAAACCTGAGTTCAATAAACTTCTCGAGTAATACCAAAAGAATGCGATAAATGGTGCTTACCGCTTCCCTGCATAGCGCTCAGCATGAAAGAGATGGTGTAAAGAAAAAGCCGGAAAGCTTGTTTGTTGTGTGTTTGGTAAAGCCATTTAACGGGATTTTGTCATCTTTATGGCTGGCAGCCTCATCTTTATGGTGAGTTTGAGCAGTCCATCTTTTGTGGTGGGTCAGTCTGACAAAAGACGTGCAAGCAAAGCATAAGCTTATACTCATGAATGAATCATGGGCTTTTTGATCAAATTTACTCTAACCCATGGTTTCCCAAAGTGATCCTCACGGAACCCCAGGGCTCCGTAAGAGAAGCTCAAGGCTCCGCAAACGAAAAGTACAAACAAGAGGCTTTTTATCCGGCTCGTGGAGCTTTTTTCACAATGGCAATACAAATGTACTGCGCAGTGCTTTCAGTGCGTACAGAGCTACTTCGATTCAATAAAATTGATCTCGAAAAGCATAAATTGCGAGAGCGAGAGAGGCGATGACCTTTTTTTTCGGAGATCACCCAAATTTCGGGCAATATAACGTTTTCTTGTTATTTACGTATGATTTGCTTCTTTTTTTTAGCCCGACTTTGAGATATTTAAACATTTTCAACTACCAAATAGACCACGCATTCCAGCCATCAAACAACAATTGATAAGTGTTTATGTAATTTCTATATAATTTTTTGTGGGCTCCACAATCAATGTTTGACCTCTTCAAGGGCTTCAAACCATCAAAAGTTTGGGAAACTCTGCTTTAACCTATGATAGAAATCAAACTTTCTACGTGAGCTGTACGTGTAAACGCTCAAATAAAATCTCGCTTGATTCGCCTATTAAAAAAGCTGTTTCTTTGCTATAGACGCAAAAACATTTCAAAGTTTTGAAAAAAATGGTTCAAAAAAACCTCATATTTAAAATAACAATGTAGTTTGGTAGATTTTCGATTATTTGGGGCCAAATTTTATATAATTAACGCTATAGGCACTAAAAACGTTATTAATTCAATCATTGTTGTAGGGGTGCTCATGTAGGCATATTTTTTTCTTATTTGTGACTGTATAATAAAGGTGTATTTTCTTTTTACTTACTGTATTTTGTAAATTTATAAAGTATTTAAGTTATGT
>CAVLYW010000053.1:0-29800 GCA_963675345.1 Trididemnum clinides
CTATATTCATCCCACTATATTCATCTAAGAGTGTTGGACAAAGACCTCAACCCAACCGGTGACGCCTTAATCAGGTTGTGACCAGTTCATTGTGCCATTGCGCGGCAACAACGGTGTCTATACCAGTCTGTTCCTCTGCCGTCAAATCAGTCGGCTCACCGGAAGCAGGGGGATCAAAACTGGACATCGCATCAACCAGGGCCTGGACATTGCCTGACTGCAAAAATGAGGACCCATCACCCTCGCCCAACTGCACATAGTCAACCCGGTTGGTTGCCCCGACAAACCAGTCTCTCACAGTGACGCTGTCATCAGCCCCAATCACATCAATCTGCAGATCATCTCCATTCTGAGAGAGCCAGATATCCTGTTGGCTTATTCCTTCGGTGATCAGGATCCGATCCCCATCCCCGCTGCGCCCGGTATTGTCGATGACATCCTGGCCGGTATCGTAGCGATCCGTTTCTGATATCACACCCCCTGTGCCGAGACGAAATACATATGTATCGGCTCCTAAACCCCCTATGAGGGTGTCATCACCCGCACCGCCTGCCAATCGATCATCACCGGCACCGCCTTCCAGGATGTTGTCATCCGCATTACCATACAGAGTGTCCCCATAGTCAGAACCAACAAGGTTTTCTATCGAGGTGAGCCGATCCCCCTGGGCATCCCCACCCAGACCATTCCCGGTGTCCAGATTGACATCGACAGCTTCCGAAGAACCGGCATAGGAAACTGTATCACTCCCCGTACCACCATCCAATTCATCGGCACCCGCACCGCCTTCCAAGCGATCATCTCCTGCACCGCCATTCAATTGGTCATCTCCTGCAAAGCCATACAGAGAATTGTCGCCTGCATCACCCGTCAGAGTGTCATCATGGTCAGAGCCAATCAGATTTTCTATCGAGGTGAGCCGATCTCCCCGGGCATCCCCACCCAGACCACTCCCGGTGTCCAGGTCCACCGTTACAGCCATCGAAGAACCGGCATAGGAAACCGTATCAATCCCCGCACCGCCATCCAGGTGATCATCACCCCAACCACCATCCAATCGATCATCACCCGCACCCCCTTCAAGAACATTACGCCCTGCATGCCCGGTCAGAGTGTCATTATGGTCGGAACCAATGAGATTTTCTATCGAGGCCAACCGATCTCCCTGGGCATCACCGCCCAGAGCACTCCCAGTGGCCAGGTTCACCGTTACAGCGCCCGAAGAACCAGCATAGGAAGCCGTATCAATCCCCAAACCGCCAGACAAGTAATCACCGCCCCGACCCCCTTCCAGGATGTTGTCCCCCGAATCACCATACAGCTGATCAGCATTACCGAGAACCACGGAGGTTTTCTATGAAGTGGAGCCAATCTCCTTGCGCATCACCACCGCCCGCATGAATCCTAGTGGTCAGGTTCACCCTCACAGCCCCCGAAGAACCCGCATAGGAAGCCGTATCATTCCCCGCGCCGCCATGCAAGTAATCACCGCCCGCACCTCCTTCCAGGATGTTGTCTCCCGAATCACCATACAGGTAATCGGCATACCGAGAACCAATGGAGATTTTCTATCGATGTTAACCGATCCCCCTGGGCATCGCCCCCGCTCCCTCTCCCATTGTACAGGCCCACAGTGACAGCTCCAAAGAACCGGCATAGGAAACCGTATCAATCCCCGCACCACCGTCCAATCTGTTGCTTCCCGCATCACCAATCAGCGTGTCATCATGGTCAGAACCAATCAGGTTTTCTATGGAGGTCAACTGATCTCCTGTGGCATCGCCGCCGGAAACACTCCTAGTGGCAGGTTCACAGTGACAGCTTCCAAAGAACCGGCATAGGAGGCCGTATCACTCCCCCCAGCACCGTCCAAGCGATCAGCACCCGCACCCCCTTCAAGAACGTTACTCCCTGCATCCCCGGTCAGAGTGTCATGATGTCCAGAACCAATCAGATTTTCTATCGAGGTGAGACGATCCCCTGTGGCATCGCCGCCGGAAACACTCCAGGTCGTCAGGTTCACCGTTACAGCACCCGAAGAACCGGCATAAGAGGCCGTATCACTCCCCCGGCGCCTTCCAATTCATCCGCACCCGCACCCCCTTCCAGGATGTTGTCCCCCGAATCACCGGTCAGATAATCACGATACCGAGAACCAATCAGATTTTCTATCGAGGTGAGACGATCCCCTGTGGCATCACCGCCCGCAACACTCCCGATGGCCAGGTTGATCCTTACCGCTCCCGAAGAACCGGCATAGGAGACCGCATCACTCCCCTCGCCACCGTCCAGGTGATCATCACCCGCACCACCGACCAATCGATCATCACCCTCGTTACCGACCAAGTGATCATCACCCGCACGGCCGTATAATACATCATCACCCGCACCGCCTTCCAAGTGATCATCACCCGCACCGCCGTCCAACTCATCGGCACCCCACACCCCCTTCCAGGATGTTGCTTCTTTTATCCCCAAGCAGAGTATCATCATACCCAGAACCAATCAGATTTTCTATCGAGGCCAACCGGTCCCCTTCGGCATCGCCGCCCCAGACCATTCCCAGTAGTCAAGTTCACGGTGACAGCTCCCAAAGAGCCAGAATAGGAGGCCGTGTCAATTCCCGCACCGCCGACTAAGTGATCAGCACCCGCACCGCCGTCCAAAACATTGTTGTTTTTATTCCCGGTCAAAACGATCATTATTCTTAGAACCAATGAGATTTTCTATCGAGGTCAACCGATCTCCCTGGGCATCACCCCTTTCCCTCTCCCATTAGCCAAATGCACATTGATAGCCGCCGAAGAACCAGCATAGGAGACCGTATCAATTCCCTCACCGCCCGCCAATCGATCAGCACCCGCACCGCCGTCCAATCGATCATCACCCGCACCGCCGTCCAATCGATCATTCCCCGCACCGCCGTCCAATCGATCATTCCCCGCACCGCCGTCCAATCGATCATCACCCGCACCGCCGTCCAATCGATCATTCCCCGCACCGCCGTCCAATCGATCATTCCCCGCACCGCCGTCCAATCGATCAGCACCCGCACTCCCTTCAAGAACATTACGCCCTGCATCCCCGGTCAGAATGTCATTATACCGAGAACCAACAAGATTTTCTATTGAGATGAGCCGATCTCCCTGGGCACTGCCGCCCAGACCATCCCCGGTGTCCAGGTTCACAGTGACAGTCCCCCAAGAATCGGTATAGGAAGCCGTATCACGCCCGGTACCACCGTCCAATCTGTCAGCACCCGCACCCCCTTCCAGAATGTTGTCTCCCGAACCACCGAGCAGATGATCAGCATATCGAGAACCAATGAGATTTCTATCGAGGTCAACCGGTCCCCTGTGGCATCGCCGCCCAGACCATTCCCGGTAGCCAAGTTCACGATGACAGCTCCCAAAGAGCCAGAATAGGAGGCCGTGTCAATTCCCGCACCGCCGACTAAGTGATCAGCACCCGCACCGCCGTCCAGAACATTGTTGTTTTTATTCCCAGTCAAACGATCATTATTCTTAGAACCAATGAGATTTTCTATCGAGGTCAACCGGTCCCCTGTGGCATCCCCACCCAGACCACTCCCTTTAGCCAAGTCCACATTGACAGCTCCCAAAGAGCCAGCATAGGAGACCGTATCAATTCCCTCACCACCCGCCAAGCGATCAGCACCCGCACCGCCTTCCAGAACGTTGTCTTCTGCATCACCGGTCAGAATATCATTATACCGAGAACCAACAAGATTTTCTATCGAGGTGAACCGGTCCCCTTCGGCATCGCCGCCCAGAACACTCCCGGTGCCAAGGTTCACCGTTACAGCCCCCGAAGAACCAGAATAAGAGGCCGCATCACTCCCTTCACCACCGTCCAGGTGATCCGCACCCGCACCGCCTTCTAACCGATCCGCACCCGCACCGCCTTCCAGAACGTTGTCTTCTGCATCCCCGGTCAGAATGTCATTATACCGAGAACCAACAAGATTTTCTATCGAGGTGAACCGATCCCCTTGCGCATCACCGCCCAGAGCACTCCCGGTGGCCAGGTTCACCGTTACAGCCACCGAAGAACCGGCATAGGAGGCCGTATCATTCCCCGTACCGCCAGACAAGTAATCAGCACCCCCACCCCCTTGCAGGATGTTGTCATCCGAATTGCCATGCAGAACATCATTATACCGAGAACCACGGAGGTTTTCTATCGAGGTCAACCGATCCCATTGCGCATCACCCCCTCTCCCGCTCCCGTTGGCCAGATTGACTGTGACAGCTGCCGAAGAAATGTAATAGGAGGCCGTATCAATCCCCGCACCACCGAGCAATTGATCAGCACCCGCGCCACCGACAAAACTATCATCACCCGTACCGCCATACAATTGATCGTTCCCCGCGCCACCGGAAAAACTATCATCACCCGCACCACCGTCCAAGCGATCGTTCCCCGCACCGCCTGACAATTGATCATCACCCGCACCGCCTTCCAGGATGTTGGAAGCGTTATCCCCAGTCAGAGAATCATCATGGTCAGAACCAATGAGATTCTCGATTGAGATGAGCCGATCTCCTGTGGCATCACCGCCGCCGGCTGTCCCGTGGTTCAGATTCACCCTTACCGCTTCCAAAGAACCGGCATAGGAGGCCGTATCACTCCCCGCACCACCGTCCAAAATATCTGATCCGGCGTTTCCGACCAAACGATCATTCCCGGCATTGCCGATCAATCTGTCCGCTTCCGGTGTTCCTGTCAGGGTATCACTGCCCAGAGTACCGGTGATGGTATTGGGTTGATTTGAGTCGTTTGACATTGGGTGCCTCCCTTTTTGCTGTTCCCAAAAATACGTGTTAAAAATACGTTTAAAAATACATCTTAAAGAAGAAGTTCTCCAAGAAAGCGGTTCTAAAGACCGAGACCCCTGAAACAATCTTAATAGGGCGTTAGGTCACGAGAACGCACATGGTCAACTATATCACTTTATTGCCAACTATATCGTTTTATTAACACTATTTCCCTAATGATGAGGATGGTTATACAAAATATATATTCGATCATTCAAGCCCAAAAATGACTGGAGCGTGACAAGATATAGCCTTAAGGTTGCACAATCCGCCCCATCATGAGATCCAGCCAGAAGCCATCCCCATGCTGTCTCCTTCTAAAAACAATGCCCGCCCCCAGGATCCTGACGTAAGGCCCCAATCAGAGGCTTGCATTGACACCGGCTTGGCTTGTTTTGTGATGCTGGCGTCCTTTCTGGAAAAACCGGTTGATCCGCATCATCTGGTGCATCAATACAGCCCGGACGGGCAGCATCTGAGTGAGACCGCCTTGTTGCGTGCGGCCCGTGACCTCAAGTTTAAGGCCAAAGGGGTAACATCATCACCGGATCGTTTAGACAAGTTGCCGTTGCCAGCGATTGCCGTTGATCGGGAGGGTCAATATTTTATCCTGGCCAAGATCGAACCCCCCGAAAAAGGAGGAAGAATTCTCGTTCATGACCCGGTTGCCGGTCGTGCCGAAGCATGGCCACGGGATCAATTTTTAGAGCGCTGGAACGGGCGTGTGATTTTGATAACGACCCGAGCTCATATTTCAGGTCCTCAGAGGCGTTTTGACATTTCCTGGTTTATCCCGGCACTTGTTAAATATCGCAGGCTGTTTTCAGAAGTCCTGGTGGCCTCAGCATTCATACAAGTTTTTGCCCTTATGGCACCGTTGTTCTTTATGGTCATCATTGACAAGGTTCTTGTTCATAAAGGTCTGGATTCACTTGATGTCCTGATCTTTGCACTGATTGCCATTTCTTTATTTGAAGTGATTCTGGGCGGATTGCGTTCTTATGTTTTTACACATACGACCAACCGCATTGATGTTGAGCTGGGGGCGCGGTTGTTTCGGCATCTCACGCGTCTTCCGATTGCGTATTTTGGGGCCCGCAAAGTTGGCCATACAGTCGCGCGGGTTCGTGAACTCGAAAACATTCGCTCTTTCATCACCGGCTCAGGCATGACCTTGATTGTGGATTTGGCTTTCACAATCATCTTTTTTGCGGTGATGTTTCTTTTTTCAGCGAACCTGACCTGGATCGTCCTGGGGTCAATTCCGTTTTATATTGTGGTCTCGCTATGGGTGACACCGATCTTGCGGACGCGTATTGATGAACAGTTCCGACGCGGAGCCGAGAAACAAGCATTTCTCGTCGAAAACATAAACGCTATTGAAACCGTTAAAGCCTCATCTGTTGAGCCACAGATGCAGCGCCAATGGGAAGACCATCTTTCCGGTTACGTCAATACCTCTTTCAAAACCGCCCAGCTCTCCAATATTGCCCAACACGGGGTACAATTTATCCGCAAAGTGACAATGGCACTGACACTCTGGTTTGGAGCACGGATGGTGATTGACGGCAGCCTGACAGTCGGACAGCTGGTGGCGTTCAATATGTTGTCCAACCATGTCAGTCAGCCGATTTTGCGCGTATCACAGCTGTGGCAAGAGTTTCAGCAAGCGCGGGTTTCCATAGATCGTCTGGGGGATGTCTTAAATGAAAAAGCCGAAACCCATATTCGTTCAGCCCATAATACATTGCCCCCCATCCGCGGCGATGTGACCTTCGACAGGGTGACATTCCGCTATCGTCCTGACGGACAAGAAATTCTCAAGGATGTCTCCTTGGAGGTCAAAGCCGGAGAAATGATCGGAATCGTCGGACCCTCCGGATCCGGAAAATCAACACTCACCAAACTCCTACAACGCCTATATGTCCCCGAGAAGGGCCGCATTCTGATTGACGGAACAGACCTGGCCATGGTCGATCCTGTGTGGCTCAGACGCCAAATCGGTACCGTGTTACAGGAAAATTATCTTTTCAATCGCTCAGTACGCGACAATATCGCTCTGAGCGAACCATCCATGCACCCAAACACAGTCCTCAAAGCGGCCCAACTGGCCGGGGCACACGACTTCATTCTCGAACTCCCCCAAGCCTATGATACCGTCGTCGAAGAGCGTGGCAGTTCCCTCTCAGGAGGACAACGCCAGCGCATCGCCATCGCACGGGCTCTGGCCACCAACCCACGCATCCTGATCTTTGATGAAGCCACATCAGCCCTGGATTATGAATCAGAAATGATCATACAGAACAATATGCAAGAAATGGCCAGCGGGCGCACCGTGTTCATCGTTACCCACCGCCTTTCCACTGTCCGACAATGCCACCGCATCATGACCGTCGAAAACGGCATGATCACCGAACAAGGAACCCACAAAACACTCCTCAAAAAACGCGGACACTACGCCAAACTCTTCCAAATGCAAAACCCAAGGGAATGACAAAAGGACAGGATGTTAAAATAATACGCTGTTAATACCAGCGTGTCATACAGCTTGTTTTTATCTGCTCTCAAACAATCTGCTGTGACCCATGATGAAAAAACCAAATCTCCAGAACCCCGCACTCCCCTGACAATCAGAATAAAAATGCCATGAGATAAAAATACCATGAGTTTTTTTAGTCACATCCGCCATTATATCTCTCTGGCCAGAGAGGCTTACCAAAATGAAAAAGAAATCAAGGCCCAAAAGAATAATCAAGGCAAAAGAAAAGACGAAGAGCTGGCTTTTATGCCGGCCGCTCTGGAAATTACAGAAACACCCGCCTCCCCAGCCGGACGCGCCGTACTGATCACGATATGCCTCTTTTTCTGTATTGCCGTTGTTTGGGGATTAATCGGCACAATGGATATTATTGCTGTAGCGCAAGGCCGCGTGATTACAGTGGATCCCATTAAAGTGATCCAGCCCCTCGAAACCGGGGTGATTCGTGCCATCCATGTTCAAGAAGGAATGAGCGTGCAAGAAAATGATGTGTTGATTGAACTGGATCACACCACTGAGTCTGCAGATCAGAAGCGTCTCACCCAACAGTTTCTCAGTACTCAAGTTGAGATTGCCCATCTCAAAGCTCTCTTAGAACCCGACCCCTTGTCCGCTTATAAACCACCCGAAAATGCTCCAGAAACTCTCAAAAATTTGCACCGCTCTTATCTGACTTCTGAACGACAGAGCTGGGAATCAAAGCAAGCCTCGTTGGATGGAGACATTCTCCAGCGTGAAGCCGAAATTGTCACCTTGACCGCTGACATCTCCCGCATCACAAGGAAAATGAAATGGCTCACAGAAAAAATTGAAGGCAAACGCATTCTTTTTACAAAGGGCGTTTTGGCAAAACAGGCCCTCTCCGAAGAAGAATACACTCTTGATGAAACAGCAGGTCATCTGGATGTCGCACACAAACGCCTTGCCGAAACACAAGCCGCTCTGAAATCAGCGCAAGCCAACCAGGCAACAAGCACAGCAAATTTCCAACGAGACATCCATATGCGGCTGACTGAAACACAACAAAGAGCCGCCATTATCGAGCAGGAATTGATCAAAGCCGAAGAACGCATCGATCAAAAAACTCTACGCAGCCCCGTCAACGGGGTCATTCACCAACTCAATATACACACCCCGGGCGGGGTCGTCACCGCCGCCCAAACTCTGGTCCGCATCATTCCTGAAAATGCAAAACTCGAAGTTGAGGCCATGATCCTTAACAAAGACATCGGCTTTGTGCACAAAGATCAACATGCAACCTTAAAAATCGAGAGCTTTCCTTTCACGCGATACGGCACAATCAATGGCCGCGTGCGCCATCTTTATAAAGATGCCGTTGAAAGCAACACGACCGGCCTCGTATACCCGGCAAGAGTGACCATGGACCGCTCTAACATGGATATAAACAACAGGACAATTAACCTCACTCCCGGGATGAATGTTACCGTCGAGATTAAAACCGGCCAGAGACGCCTGATCGATTACCTGCTTTCACCACTCCAACGCTACCGCCATGAAAGCCTGAGGGAAAACTAGTCCCTATCTCATACTTAAAAAAACTGGAACCCCAAAAAATCAGCACGTTATCCGAGCCAATATCACTTTTGATCGTACACAGATTCACTTGCTATACGCAGCGGTCAACCTGTCATTTCTGAGAATTTTCCGCCTGTCAGGACGATTTCTTTCAGCGGGAGTTGGTTTGGAAAGGGAGGCGCTTCAAAGCAACTTGATCAAAGCGGCCAGAACGGCGGTCTGGCCCAGCAAAGCCCCAAACATCCATTTAAGGATTTCAGCTTTGGCTTCAGAAATATCGCGCTTCAATTCACTTCGCAGCTGCTCAATATCCTGCTTGGTTTCAGCCCGCAAAGCCTCAATATCGAGCTTCAGCGAAACCTCAAGTCCTTTTATATCCTGCTTGGTTTCAGCCCGCAAAGCTTCAATATCGCGTTTGGTCGCCAGCCGCAGTTGTTCAATATCCTGTTTGGTCGCCAATTCATTTTCAATCAGTCGTGATTGTTCGGATGCCAGAACCTCGGCTTGTTGTTCCGGCATCCCGGCTTTGGTCAATTTTTTGACAAAGGCATGGGTATCAAAGGCAACCATTTGCATCACATCCTCACTATGATCAAATTGATCAGGAAGGTCAAACAATGGGCACGGAGAAGCCTGTTGAAAATGAAATCAGAAAACTGCTAAACCAAACCATTGGACGATGCCGAATGGACCGTTATCCATTTTCATCGGTCGATCTTCGGGTTGAAGAGAACATCGTTTTTGTCATGCGGCCGGGCGGGTTCGAGCGCATGATATCGAATCTCGTCAAGAACGCGGGCTCGGTATGGTGAACGCGTCCAGGTCGGGGTCGGTCATTATCGGGTCACTATAATATACATGTTGAAGAAGGTGCCGGAGGACAAGAGAGAAGACGTGTTCAAGCCTTTCTTCTGGGGCGAGCCGTTACGTAAGACCGGCGGCGTTGGCCTGGCCGTCGCGCGGAACGCGGTGCCAGGATACAGAGGTGATATATCGCTCGATATTTATTTGACCGCTCGCCGGGCTTTGACCCCGTTTCCGCCTGCCAATTGAGAGGGAGTGACAATCAATGTTGTCGTTGCAAAGTTTCATGGGTCTTGTCTTCCTGTGTGCGATGGCCTGGCTCATCGGAGAAAGCAGGAATCGCGATGCCTGGAAGCCGGCAATCATCGGCGTTGCCATACAGCTGACGATTGCCGTTTTGCTCATTAAGTTACCCGCATCAATACAGATTTTCGATGCCGTCAATCGGGCGTTTGTGGCAGTACAGGACGCCACCCGCGCAGGGACATCACTGGTCTTCGGCTACCTTGGCGGTGCGCCGCTGCCGTTTGAGGAACGTTATCCGGAATCGGCATTCATCCTCGGTTTTCAGGCGCTGCCGCTGATCTTGGTGACCAGCGCGCTGGCGGCACTTCTGTATCACCTGCGCGTTCTCCCGTTGATCGTGAAAGCATTCGCCCGGGCGCTTGGCCGAACGATGGGTGTCAACGGGCCGGTTGGTGTGGCTGCTGCGGCCAACATATTCGTCGGTATGGTGGAAGCGCCGCTATTTATCCGTCCCTATCTCCTGAAGTTGTCGCGAGCCAGCATGTTCACCATCATGACATGTGGCATGGCGACCATCGCCGGCACGGTGTTTGCTCTTTATGTCGTGTTCTTGAGCGACATCATCCCGAATGCGGCGGGCCATCTTTTGACGGCGTCTCTGATCAGTGCGCCGGCTGCCATCACTGTGGCGCGATTGATGATCTGGGATACCGATTCAGCAGAATTTCAATCAGTTGATTTGCCGCCATCACCGGATCGGACGGTCATGGATACTATTGTCCGTGGTACCGCCGAGGGCCTCAATTTGCTGCTCCACATATCAGCCATGCTGATTGTTGCCGTTGCACTGGTTGCGCTGGCGAATTCGATTCTGGGCCTGGCACCAGACGTTGGTGGCAGCGCGCTGACTCTCGAACGTGCTCTCGGATGGGTCATGACTCCGGTTGCCTGGCTGATGGGGGTGCCCTGGGGTGAGGCCCATACAGCCGGTGCGCTGCTGGGTGTCAAGGCGGTATTGAACGAACTGTACGCCTATTTGCAACTCATTCAGCTGCCCGATGATGCGTTATCCGAACGGTCACGGGTGATCATGACGTATGCTCTCTCCGGGTTTGCGAATTTCGGCGGCCTTGGAATCATGATCAGCGGACTGTGCGCCATGGTACCGGAACGGCGCAACATGATCATTGAGCTGGGCCTCAAATCGATGGTGTCGGGAACGATTGCAACTTGCATGACCGGTGCTGTCGTCGGTGTTCTTATCTAAATCGTTATGCCGTTGAGTGGAGTCGTTTTTAGGGATTCCCAAAAGGCAAGGAATTCTCAGAAGAATTGATATGAAATCCAACGTCTTGGCTGGAAAAGGAAGCCAGCATACATGGCAAGACCTTGTTCTGTTGACCTCCGGTTTATTCTGTCGATCTTCGGGAACATGCGATTGCAGTTGTGCATGATGAGATATCATGTCGTGGTACGGGTTGGCGTTTTGGGTTTGGTGAGCGTTGTTGCGGTTGGTCCACAATTTCTATTAGACTGTTTCGATAACCCTGATCAGGCGCCGTGACGACCAAACATGAGACAATGCCCACCCTGACGCCTCTGTGCCGCTTGATATAAAAATTGACCCAACCCGCTGGATCGGGTATATTTATGTCGGCAGTTGAGCAAATGCGAGAGCCGGGGATCTTCGGACCCGCGTGGGGGTGAGTCGCTCCCCACCAGCTGCCAACTATCTTGTACTCTTTAATTTTCTTTTTGCTCCTCTTAGCTGGAGAGCAGTCGCTCGGTGCAGTGACTGTAAGTAGATCTCGTCTCCGGTTTTTGTTTGCTTGACCACGGCCTTCCAAATTTTTCCCTCAATTTCCTTGAATACTTGTAGGTGGGTTGCACTCTCCTTTAGTACCAGCCCCTTATCCAACATATCCTGGACCCGTTGATAATCGACAGCGGTGAAGGCTTGCCGCGGCGATGGAGCCGCTGCTTGGCAACCGTGTAGCTGGAAAGCCGGACAATCCCGCTTGCGCTCCCCAATGCTTCCTTAATTTTTGGAGGCAACACCGCCACCGGCCGCTGTTCAGGAGAACCACCGACCCGATTGATAAAGGCCGCAAAGTCCTCACCGGCCAAGTCTTGAGCAATCCGCTTTTTAGCTTCCGCAACCGGTAATCCATCTAAGCTGGCGATTGAAGTCGTATCAGCGAGTGGATTCAACTCACGGGCCAGATCACGCTTGATTGGATTTTTCGCCTGCTCTTCGCCGCTAAAAGGCTGTCGTCCCGAATGCTTGACCTGCCAATCTTCCATGATCGGCAACTGCACACAACCGCAGTTAATGGTCTCAGCCGGGGGACCCGCCGGATCACGGGGATACATCAAAGGCACCCCATTGACCATAAACGGCTCATCCACCCCGACAATCTGCCCGTCGGCCAGATCATGAGCCGTGCGTGAAAATGTCTTCCCCGATCGCGGCGTTGCGGTCAGCCCACAATTTCTATTAGACTGCTTCACATCAAAAAAAACCATGCGAGAAATTATGTTGCGGTTGGTCCACAATTTCTATTAGACTGCTTCCGCGCTCCCGTCATACCGCCCACCTGCGTAGTTGCGGTTGGTCCACAATTTCTATTAGACTGCTTCTCGAGATATCGTCTCCGTTTCTGATTGTAGTTGCGGTTGGTCCACAATTTCTATTAGACTGCTTCGCACCGAAAATACCGCGTTGGTCATGATCAGTTGCGGTTGGTCCACAATTTCTATTAGACTGCTTCATCGAGATATCGTCTCCGTTTTTGATAATGTTGCGGTTGGTCCACAATTTCTATTAGACTGCTTCCGCCAGTATACCACATGATTGACATTGGGCGTTGCGGTTGGTCCACAATTTCTATTAGACTGCTTCACGGCCCGGTCGTTGGCTAGGAGCGTGAAAGTTGCGGTTGGTCCACAATTTCTATTAGACTGCTTCCATCTTGTAGGTGACTTGTGATGAGGATTGGTTGCGGTTGGTCCACAATTTCTATTAGACTGCTTCTGTTCCCAAGCGGCAGTACTCTCTAAAATCGTTGCGGTTGGTCCACAATTTCTATTAGACTGCTTCCGATTTTTGATAACCCCCTGGAAACAGGGGGTTTTTCTTTGGTTGGATGAGTCTTCAACCGGGCCATGATGATCAAAAAAGCGAAAATTGGTCAGGGTTGGTACGTGATTTTTGACGCTTATTGCCGCGAAAACTGACGATATTTTCGTATTGTTTATCGGTGAAATACACAATATCGACTTTTCCTCTTTCGGGGGTGGCTCCGGCGATTCGGCGGGTCAACGTCTCGGTATGCTGTTTGCTGGCGCAACAGCGCATATAAACCGAAAATTGGGCCATTTCAAAGCCTTGATCGAGCAAAAAATTGCGGAATTGGGTAGCGGCGTAACGCTCGGCCTTGGTAGTGACCGGCAGATCAAACATGACAGTCATCCACATCAGGCGGTAACCACTTAAAATCGCTGGCATGTGGCCGGAAGTCATCCGCGGGTCAAAGGACCGCTCACCGCTTGTCCCAAAGCCAGCGGCAGGGGACGGGGAAGGTCGAGATCACGACGCTCACCGACGAAAACCTGGGCCAAAGACGTCGCCAGGCGATGCATACAGAGATGGACCGGAGAAACCCCGGCTTGGCCTTCCATATCCAAATAGGCCACTTGGGCCAAAAGCGGCTTGGTCTGGGGATTGACCTCCGGGGATCCGGTTTTGATCATGCCGAGAATAACCGCATCGGCCAGAGGGCGAAACGGCTCCATCAAATCATCGACCAACCGCATGGGGTTGGCACCGCTGCGGTGATGGAGGCCCCGGCTGGGATGCAAACCGGCGGCAACCACAGCCCGGGCGGCGGCGGCCCGCAACACCGTATAGCTGTAATTCAGCATGGCATTCACGCCATCAGCGGTGCGATCACGCCGGAAATCGGTCCCAAAGGCCAGGGGCCAGTAACGACGGGCGGCCTGGGCCTCAATATTGGCTGGATCACCGGAGCGCACCTGAGCCACCAAGGCAGCAACCGGGCCGGCTTTTTGGCCAAGGGCGCTCAAAACAGCGGCTTGGTTGGCAATTTTGGCCCGGATTATTTGCCGCCACAAACGCTGACACAGCAGTTTACGAGCCGATAATTGGCTATCCATGCGGGCGGCCTGAACGTGATGACCATCCAGACCCAGCAAATAGGCCGCCGGGGCATGGTTGCGGCCACACAGAACAAAGGCGATGCCGCGTTCAGCCAAAGCGGTCAAGAGATTGGCGCTGGTGGTCAAGCCATGGCCATTGGCGATCACCGCGGCAATATCATCCAGCGGAACACGGCCAACGGTTTCACCACCGGAACGTATTTCGAGAAAACCGCGTTTTAAGGCCAGATGGCGGTTATCGGTGGCGATTTCAACAATGCGGCCCTGCATGGCATCACTCTCTTGGGGAAATTCTCCATCATTTGGACAACCTGCCGGATCATTAGCATAATGACTCAAGAAATGCCTAGCGTGATGGCTCATGGGGTGGTCATGTCATGGCCGATTGTGGTGATTCATGCGATGATGAGCGCGGCGACTGATGTGGTGATTCACGCGGCGACTGGCGCGATACTGGTGCAACAACCAACCCTGTGAATCATGTAATGACCCATAGAATGACGAAGATCATGACGAATCCAATGACGAGCGCGATGGTCAACAACCGAGATAATCCGGTTATGGCTGCGTCATCATCAGAACAACTAAAGATTGAAAAAACCGCTGATTTTTGTGGGTTATGGCGTTTTTTATGGCTCCCCATTGTCTCAATCCCCTGATGGTTGGAACGTGCTTGAACCTCTGCAGGCCGCATGATCACAGCCGTCAACCAGGGACATTCTCCACCCTGGAAAAAGACCATCTGGCCAGAACAGCCGGGCCACAACCTTTTACCGATTGATGAACCGGCTGATCTGGAGGGCAGAGTTCCCGAAGGCGGGCAACTCAAGGGCTGGTGAATTGTCAAAATGACTTCGGGCCGGGAGCAACAACAGCCACGACAGAAAAGGAATTTGAAAGGATGAATCTCGTATCGCGGATAATCCTTTCATTTGTTTATGATAGGAATGGATGAATTTTTTTCAGATCATCTATAATTCCCGACCATTCTTGATCACCCCCCGGATCAACCATCTGGGGGGATTTTTCTATTCCGCCCGGATTTTGGTCGTGTTCTTTTCCTACCACGCGTCTGGAATCGGCGGACAATCATGCACACCACCCAGAAAATCAACTGTCACTTTGCGGGCCCGGCGTTTTTGGAGTGTGGACATAACGGCATAATCCCAACGAAAGGGATCATCTTTATCATTATTGCGGCCTTGTAAGGCCCCGCCTTCATAATGAAGAGCCAAAAGCAACCGCTTATTAGAGGGCTCCAGCTGGATCACCCGGTAAATTTGGCGTCGGCCCTCGGCGTCATCCAGTTCAATCGTATCTTCCTTATGAACCCGCATGATCAAGCGGTTTTGGGGATCAACCCGCCAGGATGGGGGGGGCGGTGGTCGCCGATTGGCATCAAAGACGCTGACGGCATGGCAATGCCATTTGCCAACCGCATCGGCATAAATATCCATATGGTGATATTCGGCGGTCAACACCGCCTTTTTATGATGATCACCCTTTTTATGATTATAACCATGCCGGATTTCTATGTAATTCTTGTTGACCTTCAACAGCCGCAGGCGGCGAATCCCGGTTTTGTCTGAAAACTCGGCCAGGGCCTGTTCTTGAGCCTTTTTACGATCCGCACCGCTGAGGCCAAAGACCGCTTCTTCAAGATGGGTTTTAAGAAGAGCCCGCGTATGATCATCGCGTATCAGATCAATTTCTTTATCGCTTAAATCTTTGACCGGTTTACGCCGTACCAAAGGGGCATCCGGGCGGTGTTCGTGATCCGGATTGTCAACCACGCCATAAGCGGTATCCTCATGCAAGCGACCCTGAACACCATGTTCCGGCTTATGGGAGACAATGATCTGATGGACCGCCTGGGCGATATCCTGGCGGAACCCCGGCCACGGCTCAGGGAGCCGGCGCAAAAAACGATCCGGGTCGGCAACCGCCTGACGGCTGGCATCTCGCGAAATGATATTGAGAAACCCACGTTCGGTGATGCCGATGATTGCCGCATCAATGGCGTGTTGGCGATGATCATCGCGGTTCTTGAAATCATCCGTTGAGAGAATTCTATTGAGGCCGAGTTTGCCCCGCAACAAGCTGGTCAAGCGGCCCGGGGTGACCCAGACACGTTCCTTCGGGCAAATGGCGGTGAGATAGCTCCGGGCCAGACGGGCGGCATATTTGGTATCGTTGAGTTGACGGGCGATGAAGTCATTTTCCTGATCAAATCTCTCCATCGCATCGGCAGAAAAACGCCAGCGTTTGTTGCGCGGCAGGCCGGCGACCCGCTCCTCAATTTCCGGCCAGTCATATTGAACCCCGTTGGTATGGGGGCTGGTGGAAAAAGCCTCATAAGGGGTTTTGTTGGTCTTGGCCCGGTTGGCGGCACGATAACATACAATGCGGTTGGCCTCCGAATCATCCAGAGTGAGGGAGAAAGGCAGAATATGATCGACATCAATTTCAGGTGAAAAGAGCTTACGCATACTGATTTGCTTGCCGGTATAGGGGCAGTGACGATCCTTGCAATCCTGGGGATTGAGCTGCTCCCATAACCGCAAGCGCATCAAATTATGGGGGGTGGGTTTAAGATCAGGGTCATATTCAACCAGTTTTTTCCGGCGGCGTTCATTATTCTCCCGATTCTTTTTTTGCTGGTTTTCCAGATCACGTTTTTGCTCATCATTGAGTTTTAATTCCCGGGCCAACTCCAGGACAATTTCATCGGGCGGGCCATAGGCGCGGATCTGGCTGTTGACCAATTTACGCAGCTGATTGAGAATCACATGAACCGACGGATTGGCGATGCGACCATAATATTTCTCCTCACCACCATATTTTTTCTTGAGGTCGTCTGGATTCCCACTGCCGAAGGCGACATGACGCTCAAGAATTTTTCCATAATAAGGCAGTCGGGGCAGATTGCCCTCCTGATCAAAATCGGAGTGGGAGCGTCCAAACGCCTGCTCCACCGCCTGGTGGTAGGTGAGCGGGCAGGCGTGACCGTCCTGATCCGGTTCTGACCCGGTTTCCAAAATCTCCAAAAGCAACAGGATGGCTTTTTCAGAAAGATTGCCGGTACCGCCGGGCAGATCAACCCCGGCAATCGCCTCGGCCTGCTCAGGGGAGCAGTGATGCTCCCTCATCAGCCATTTCTGCAGCGCCGCATCGTCTTCGGCCTCCAGCAGATGGTGGACAATGGCGTTTTGCGCCTCGGCGGGGAGTTGATCCCACTCTTTGCCAAAGCAATCCCGGTGACGCAAGGCGTAGGCGGTTTCATCCCCTTTGAGGCTTTTGCCACGTTGGGGTTTTTCCAGATTGATCTCGGTCTTGGGCGGCAACGACAAGGCTTTGCGCAGGCTCGACCAAGTCAAGGAACCCTGGGCCAATAATTTGGCAACCAGGATATCGCGTTCCTCAATGGTGATTTTGCGCCAGTTGATCCCAATGTCAGAAAATTTGAGGTGATTGACCTCCTGATAAATCCGCAATCTCTGGCTGCAAAGCAGGGCCTTGGGTGCCCGCTTCTCCTCAGGGAAAAAGGTGCAACGCCCAACCTCAACCGGTTTCAAAGGCCGTTGAAACAGCAGGGTGTCACGGATGGACGCGCGGGCCTGGTCATGGAAAAGACGGGGGTTATATTTTTTTTGAGCATCCCAAATGGCATCAAATTCATCGGCAATCATGGCGCGCAAGGGATATAAATCATAAGCACTGTCTTTGCCCTGGCCGTGCAGACGCGCCCGCACCCTGCCAATCGACTGGCCGCGTTTTTCACCATCATCAAAACGCCGCCGCTTGGGGTTGCCGTTTTTATCTTTTTCATTTTCATGATAGAGGAGACTGTAAAGATAGGCGCCCAGAGTCTTACAGCCTGCCATTTTAATTTTATCTTCGAGTTTTTCGGCCCCTTCCTTGATTTTTTTGCCTTCTTTTTTGCTGTCTTTATCCCCTTTATCGGTTTTGCGGTTGGATTGAAAACCACGGCGTTGATTGAGGTGAAACAGTGCCCGCCCGATATGATGCGGCGGCAATTCTTTTTGCAATGCCCCGGCCCGGATTGAGTAGGGGTACAGCTGTTCAAGGGCTTTGCGTTCCCGGGTATCTTCCGGCATCAAATTGTACCGGATGAGTGCCTTCATCAATCGCTGACGGCGGCGCAGATACCGGTCCCGGCGCCGGCGATGGCTGCGGGGTTCACGACGCTTGGTGGCCAGAGACTTATCGTCTTTGGGGTCACGGCTATCGGAAAAAATGATGACCCCGATGCCGAGAATTTTGGGTTTTTTATTCTTGGCATTGGCCCCGGGAGGCAATTCATAAACCACCCACCCAATGGAACCAGAGCCGATATCATAAGCAAAACGCAGCATGGCGCCCCTCCCCTTCACAACGCTTTTTTATTCTTGGCATTGGCCCCGGAAGGCAATTCATAAACCACCCACCCAATGGAACCGGAACCAATATCATAAGCAAAACGCCGCATGGTGTTCCTCCCTTTCATAACGCCCCTAAAAGGCTTTTAAAAATTTGAACGATTTCTTAACATTTCCTCTCACATTAAAATTTCTCCCTCAAGTTGAAAACAACAAAACAGAATACCGATGATGAAGGACGCCGATGATGCCATGAAAAAACCGGGGCCGAGAAAAAAACTGAAAAAATATCCTTGTTTTACAGGGCTGAATCTGGTTTAATGAGTTTAATCTAATGGAAATTGTGGACTGCCCGTTAACAAGGCTCTTTGAGACCCTCTGGGTTGAGAGCCAAAAAATGAATTCTTAAAAGGCGATGCCTCGGCATCGCCTTTTTTGCATGCACAATTTTCAGGAGATAGTTTTCAGGGGATGATTTTCAGGCGGTATTTTTCAGAAAGCGGTTTTCAAAAGCGCTTCTGATGGCCTCAAAGCTCTGAGGCCACAGAGAGCAAGCCATCAACCCCGCCGTCAGAGGGTTTCATTTTTTGTGGGGGTCGCCAATTCATCAATAAAGCCTTCAATCATTGCCAAGCCGCGCTTCCAAAAAGCCGGATCTGCGGCATCGAGACCAAACGGGGCCAGTAATTCACGGTGCCGCTTCACACCGCCAGCCCGCAACATCTCCAGATATTTTTCTGCAAAGCCTTTTTCCCCCTCCTGATAAACCATATAGAGGGAATTGACCAAGCAATCGCCAAAAGCATAGGCATAGACATAAAAGGGTGAATGCACAAAATGCGGGACATAAGACCAGAAATGGCGATAATCGCCGGACAGTTTAATCGCGGGCCCGAGGCTTTCTCCCTGGGTTTGCAGCCATAGGGTGCCAATCTCCTCAACCGACAGCTCGCCTTGACGGCGCTGGCTATGCAGACGCTGCTCAAACAGATACATGGCGACTTGCCGCACCACTGTATTCAACATATCCTCAACCTTATTGGCCAACATCACCCGGCGCGAGACCGCATCCGGCGCGTCAGCCAACACAGTGCGGAAGGTCAGCATTTCGCCAAAAACACTGGCTGTTTCGGCCAAGGTAAGCGGCGTATCAGCCATCAGATAGCCTTGCTGACCGGCTAAATATTGATGACAGCCATGCCCCAATTCATGGGCCAATGTCATGACATCTCGCACCCGGCCTTGATAATTCAGCAATAAATAAGGATGGCATGACGGCACCGTGGGATGGGCAAACGCGCCGGATGCCTTGCCGGGTCGCGGGGGGGCGTCAATCCAGGCCGAATCGAAAAACCGTTTGCCGACCGCCGCCAGTTCCGGCGAAAAATCAGCATAAGCGGCCAAAACACGGGCTTGCGCTTCCGGCCACGGAATGACCCGGTTGTCTTCTTCTTTGAGCGGGGCGTTACGGTCCCAGTAATCCAGAGCCTCAACCCCGAACCAGTCGGCCTTCAAGGCATAATAGCGATGGGATAAACGGGGAAAGGATTCTTTCACGGCCACCACCAGAGCCTCAACCACCTCATCTTCAACCTGGTTCATTTTGTTTTTCGCCGACCAGGGATGGGGATAAGAACGCCATTGATCTTCAATTTCCTTATCCTTGGCCAGAGTGTTGGTGATATGAGCCAAAAGACGGATATTTTGCCCCAGGACCTGGCCCAGAGATTGCGCGGCCTGGCGTCGAATTTCAGGATCGCGGTCGGTCATCCGATGGAGGATTTCGGCTTCGGTCAGGAGGTCGTCATCAAAGGGAAACCGCAACGCGGCCAGGGTCTCATCAAACAAACGCACCCAAGCCGCGCGCCCGGAAACCTGTTTTTCATGCAGCAACCGCTCCACATCATCACTGAGTTCATGGGGCTTGAAGACTCTGAGATCACGCAACCAGGGTTGGTAACATGCGGCGGCTGGATCGGTCAGCTTGGCGGCCAGCGCATCATCATCCAGCCGGTTGATCTCCAAACAGAAAAACAGGATATCGGTGGCGGTTGCATTCACTTTTTCCTGCATATCCTGAAAGAATTTGCCTTTTTGCGGATCATTTTGATCCCCGGCATAGAGCAGATAGGCAAAGCTCATCACCCGGCCAAAAAGCTCCTGGATATGTTCATACCTTTCGATGGATTGACCAAAAGCCGCACTTTCCAGATCGGCGATTTTGCCACGATAATCAGCGGCAAAAGATTGACTCAAACGCTCCATTTCCGAGATTGTTTCCTGCAATTTTGGTGAGTCCTGGCCGGGGAATAAATCGGCTAAATCCCATTCCGGTAAAGAACCGACAGCATCTTCACAAACAGCAGAAGAGGTCGCAGGCATTCGGGCAGGAGCATGCAGGGAACGCGGCATGATGGGTGATCCTTTCATGGAAGTGTATAGCTTTTTTAAGATATATATTTTTGAGAGACGTCTTTTTAATAAGAGACGTCTTTTTAAGAAATGTGTTTTTAAGGCGAGAATTGCCAGAGCAAAAAGAGTTTTTTTAAGCAATATCCGGGCATGGGCAAGTATTTTCGGCCTGTGATATTTTTATCCGTGAAAAGAATCCTCACCTGAGAAGAGTTCCCACCGGGGGCATCAATACCAGGCTATGGCCGATTGATTTTGGCGTCATCGGGCCGCTATTGAGTGGTTCACGTATGAGTGGTTTCACGTACGATTTCACGGGTGGTTTGCATGCTTGTTGTCTCTTTCTTCGTGTCTCTTTCCTCATGTCCTTTTCTTCGATAGGGCCACCAGCAGGCGGCAGATCAAGCGGCTTGACGATTGATGATTATCCATCATTATGATGATGTTTTTCCGATAGCTTGATATTTTGATCATAGAGCCATGCAAAACGATTTGCCCCCGGTACCGTTTCTCGATACTCCCAATCTGCCCCGGTTGTTCTTCGACCAAGCGGCCCGCTGTTCTCAGCAAGCATTCTTGTGGCAAAAGCAGCGTGGGACCTATCTCTCCATGAATTGGCAGACAATCGCTGATGAAACGTCTCGTCTGGCTCTGGGCCTTCGGGATTTGGGTGTTCAGGCCGGGGACCGGGTGATGCTGGTGGCGGAGAACAGTCCGCAATGGCTGATGGCTGACATCGCGATTATGACCATCGGGGCCATCAGTGTCCCGGCTTATACCACCAATACGGCTTCTGATCACCGCCATATCCTTAAAGATAGTGGCGCCAAGGCGGCTCTTGTCTCCGGGAAAACGCTTTCTGCCTGCCTGATGGAAGCGGCCATTGATGCCCCTGATTTAGAGGCAGTCATCGGCATCCAATGCCTTCCGGTTGTTCCAAAGGGCAGCCGTATCCAGGCCCTGCGCTGGCCAGCCGTGCTTTCCGAGACCGATGACCCTCTATCGGCCATCAATACCGTCATTGAGCCGCTCCAGCCCACCGATACCGCGTGTATTATCTATACTTCAGGGACCGGCGGGACGCCCAAGGGGGTGGTTTTATCGCATCGAGCGATACTGCATAATTGCGCCGGGGCTTACAGTTTTCTCTCGCAAATTGGCTTGGATGATCAGGTCTTCCTCTCTTTCTTGCCGTTATCGCATGCCTATGAACATACCGCAGGGCAATTCTTCCCCATCGCTATTGGTGCTCAAATCTATTATGCCGAGGGCATTGACAAGCTGGCCACCAATATGGTCGAGGCCCGCCCAACCATCATGACCGCGGTCCCGCGGCTCTATGAAACATTGCATGCCCGTATTTCCCAGGGCGTCAAACGCCAGGGGGGGATCAAAGCCACCCTGTTTGACCAAGCCGTGGCACTCGGGCGCAAGCGGCTGTTGGAGCCGGACTCTCTGAGTGTCTGGGAGAAACTGTTTGATCGCCTGCTGGACCGGTTGGTACGAAGTAAGGTAGCGGCCCGTTTTGGCGGACGTTTGAAAGCACTGGTTTCCGGTGGTGCCCCGCTGAATCCCGAAATCGGGTATTTTTTTCAAGCCTTGGGGCTGCGCATTTTACAAGGCTATGGCCAGACCGAGGCCGGTCCGGTGATCAGCTGTAACCCCCCTGATCGGGTGCGGATTGAAACAGTTGGCCCGCCGTTGCGCGGTGTGACCGTCCAGATTGCCAAGGATGGGGAAATCCTGGTGCGGGGCGACAACCTGATGCAAGGATATTGGAATAACCCGGAAACCAGCGCGGCTACATTGCGTGATGGTTGGCTGCATACCGGTGATATCGGAACCATTGATGCCGATGGTTATATCCGCATTACCGATCGCAAAAAGGATATCATCGTCAACGCCGGCGGCGACAATATTGCTCCCCAAAAGATTGAAGGATTGCTGGCAATGCAGCCTGAAATCGGTCAAGCCATGATTTACGGGGATCGCAAACCTTACCTGACCGCGGTCCTGGTCCCCGACCCATCCTTTCTGGAAGAGTGGCAAGCCACCCAAGGAACCGATGCCGCTGATGCGGTTGATCAAGCCCTCACCAAAAGGTTGGCCCAGGCGGTCGAGATGGTGAATGCCGATTTATCAGCACTGGAGCGAATCCGTCGTTTCACTGTGGCTGATGAACCATTTAGCATCGAAAATGGCCTGATGACGCCGACCATGAAAATCCGTCGCCATAAAATCGCTGAACTCTATCGCCACCGCCTGGACTCCTTATACGGGTCATAAATTGCGTATGGGGGGTTGAGCGCGACTCGGTTAAACACCTATAGGTTGTGCGCTGATGATTTGCGCATTTGGTGATTTAGCGTGACCAAAGTGACCCCTGGATGGGTTGAGTCGTGCCGGCGTAACAAGCGCGCGCCCTTTGGCAAGCTTCCTCAGGGGATGTCTCCTCAAGATAATGACCTCCGGAATAAAAATTGGTCTTCACATCGCGACAATAATCCTCGACGCTGCGATCATCAATCCAGCCATTTTGTTTTCTAATCATCCAGCCGCCACAGAGGGCTTCATAATTGCTGGCTTGATAAGTGATGTGAGCGCATTCATCAGAAAAAACCCCTAACTTTCCGGCTGTACTCTGGTTGACAAGAGCGTCTCGATTGAGATGGATCAAGTTTTCATCCAATATTGCCTGACCGAGCCACTCTGCACCCGGCGCAGACAAGATGCGAACCGGTGTATTGCCACAGCGTACCGGCAAACCATCAATACGCAAACTGCCGGGCGGATAGGTGCCTTCGGGCGGAAATTCGTTGGTATATCGATGCATGAGAGGGTCCGTGTAAGCAACCCGGGTATAGGCTTGGGCAGGCGGAAGACCAGAAAAACAACGTTTCAAACCACCGCATGTGTCGATATCGGTTGCCCGGCATAAAAACTGTACACCGTCTTGGGTCAACCAGCCATCTTGCCTGCCTTTTTCGGCAATCCAGCATCCCCGCCCGGTCCGCGTGGGAGACTGGCTTGTCGCGCATGACCAATAAAACTGGTATAATTTGGTCAAGGTTCTTTTCGTTTTGAGGGCAGAAGAGGATAAGAGTATTTCCGAGATTTTGCTGTTCCCTCGCGTGGTTGTTCTAAAAGTTGCCATGCGGTAACCGTCATATCGCCCGCGGCCATCGGGTTTGGTTCCCTCATAGAAACTGTCTATCACCTGGATGGGTGTGGTGCCGCAGCTGACCGGCCAGCCGTCAATATCAAGGCCATCGCGATAGGTGCCATTGGCGGGGAAACGGTTGGTGACTGTTTCATGAAGAGGGGTTGCTGGCGTCGTTTGGGTCTGGACCGTGGCTGGGTTTGGGGGTGTTGGCGATGGCGGCACCGCAACAAAATCGGGTGAGTCGGCCCTCTGGCCTCTGGTGGGTGGCGTTTGATTGGCAGCTGGAAAAGGGTGGGCTGCCATGTCCGGTGCGGGCTCACTGAATGATGTTTCGGGGAGCACACAATCATATCCCTGGCCATCAGGGATCACACGAGCCACGGCATCAGCGGTCTTGCACGCCAAATGAGCGATGACTTCTCCAACCCCCGGGGAAACGTCTTTTCCTGGCGTATTGGGTGCTGTTTGGGTAGGTGAATGTTGAGGGGGCGCATTCTGAATGAATGCATTGTGTTGCCCGCTGTCAGACGATATCCGGGGAGGCGGAGCAGGAGGGGTATCTTGTGGTTGCCGGGCCGGATCCCATTCAGCAAAAGGGTCAGTTGGCTTTTCTGGCGCGGTCGGGGGCGTATACAGGAAGGACCCGGCCATAAAGCCGGAGAGCAAAAACAAAAGAATGATCAGCAGTTTGAGATTCATATCACCCTATCCCGACGGTGTTTGCGGGAACAAAGATAAAGGTGAATATGTGAATAAAGACTTGCCAGGAACAGATTCACCGGGGATATCCGAGGGATCACGCGATATAACATCACAGCACAAAACGCATTCATCCCAAACGCACTGACCCCAAACGTACTGATCCATGCAAAAGTCGTTAATTTTGAGACTGATTGTAACGCTGACACACCCCTTGCGGCATGGCTTGAGAAGGACCTATGGAGCAACCCCGCACACCCAACGCTGTATTGGCCAACACGGTATTGATCAATATTGTTGCCACCAATAAAGGGGCTGTCGGCGGCCTCAACAAAGCCTTTGTTCTTTGTTTAATAGAGCCTTGATCATGAATGCCCCGGAGCGGCCAGAATGGATTCAGCCCGATTCAGCCCCAGGCCGGTCTCAATGAGCGGATCAACCCAGTTTGCGACTTGAGTTCGCAACAGACCTGCATCATCCAATCCAAACAGTCCCAACCAGCCGTTGGATGGGTGAGGGGTGGCGGCCCCATCCGAGATTTAAGAATGGGACACCTGTCGGGCTTTGGCATAAGCGGCTTTTTGTTCCTCGGTTGCCTCGCTTTGATAGGTCTGCTTCCATTCGGCATACGGCATACCGTAAACAATCTCGCGGGCGGTTTCATCGCTGATCTCCAGGTCGCGTTCGGTTGCCGCCTCCCGATACCATTTTGACAGGCAGTTGCGACAAAAACCGGCCAAATTCATCAAATCAATGTTCTGGACATCATGCCGGTCGCGCAGATGGGCAACCAAACGGCGAAACGCCGCGGCCTCCAGCTCTGTTTCGTGGTGCTGTTTTGATTCCGGTTTGCTGTTGTGCTGATCCATCTTTATCCTCCGCTTTGATTGTGCTGTGATTCATTTTCACGCGGTTATGATAACAATGATGCCGTTTTCATTCTACCGCTGAGGGTTCGCTTCGGTTGGACTGTTTTTGGTGTTTTTTAAGGTTCACGGGATGGCTTACGGGATGAAAATGTCCATAAAGGGGTCAGGCTGCTACAGTCACCATGATAAGGTCATGATACTGAGATCATGATAGAATGGCGGTTGAGACTGTTTATGATCATGAGGATAAAATTCTTCTGGCCCCCACCCCTATGAGATGGTTAATCTCCGCCAATGCCCCGCGGACGCCATACCAAGATTGTTGCCACACTCGGACCGGCGAGTTCCGAGCCACACCAGATCGAAGCTCTTTTTGAGGCTGGGGCCGATGTTTTTCGCCTGAATTTCAGCCACGGAATTCACAACGAACACCGGCGACGCCTCTATGATATCCGTCAAATCGAACGGGTGACAGACCGTCCGATTGGGGTTCTCATGGATTTACAAGGACCCAAATTACGCCTGGGACAATTCACCGGTCATCGAACGCTCATCAAAACGGGGATGATTTTCGTCTGGATCTTGATCCAACACCGGGAGATCAAAGACGCGCCCCTTTGCCACATCCAGAAATTTTCTCTGCCCTTTCTGTAGGAGCCGAACTTCTCCTTGATGATGGCAAAGTCCGGTTGCGGGTACGGCGATGCGGGAAAAAATATGCCGAGACCGAGGTGGTAACCGGGGGTCCTTTATCCGACCATAAAGGGGTCAATCTGCCCAATGCCCTGGTCAATCTGTCGGCTCTCACCGACAAGGATAAAAAAGATCTCCTGTTCGGGGTCGATATGGGAATTGATTGGATTGCCTTGTCTTTTGTCCAACGTCCCGAAGATGTCCTTGAAGCGCGGCGGCTGGTTGACGGACATACGGCCATTTTGACCAAAATCGAAAAACCGTTGGCGATCGAAAGATTGGATGAAATTATTGAATTATCCGATGTTTTAATGGTCGCCCGCGGTGATTTAGGGGTTGAAGCGGCGGTTGAAGATGTGCCGATTTTACAAAAACGAATCGTTGAAGCCTGCCGACGTCAGGGCAAACCGGTCATTGTTGCCACCCAAATGCTGGAATCGATGATTGATGCACCGGCTCCAACCCGGGCCGAAGCCTCTGATGTCGCAACCGCAGTTTATGACGGTGTGGATGCGGTCATGCTGTCTGCTGAATCAGCAGCTGGAAAATACCCCTTGGAATCGGTCCGGATGATGGATCGAATCGTGCGCCGGGTGGAAAATGACCATATTTACCAAAGGGTGATGCGCAGTGAATACGCCATACCGCAAGAAACCAAATCCGATGCGATTAGTGCCGCTGCACGCAAGGTCGCTGAAACGCTGTGTGTCAACTGCATCATTACATATTCACGTTCCGGAGCGACCGCCCGTCGGGTGGCCCGTGAACGTCCTGGTGTGCCTATTCTCGGCATTACAGTCGAACGGCAGACCGCCCGTCAGCTGTCCCTGGTCTGGGGAGTGCATTGTTGCCAGGCCACCGAACCACGCGGCTTTTCAGATATGACAGAGCGGGCCTGCCAGGTCGCGCTCAAGGAAGAAATGGCCAAGGTCGGCGATTCGGTGATTGTCACCGCCGGGGTTCCTTTTGGCCAAAGCGGCAGCACCAACATCCTGCGCATTGCCACCATTGAAGACGATACCGATTGAGGGTTTTCCCCCCTCTAAGCCGGGGCCAGACGGGTTGAAGGGGGACGTGGAATAACCACATGGAGAAGGGTGGCCATAAAACCCAGACCTGTTGCCACCAACCAGATGGCCTCATATCCATCGGCTTGCTGACGCCACCAGCCGCCAATCCAGGCTCCGAAAAAAGCCCCGACTTGATGGGACAGAAAGACAATCCCAAAAGCAGTGGCCAGATATTTCCGGCGACAAAAGTCAGCCGTCAAGCCGCTGGTCAAAGGGATGGTGGCCAGCCACGTCAAACCGATGATAATGCAAAGCCCGTACACCACCACATCATCCAAAGGGTTGATGAAGGCAAAACCGCTGATGGCCACGGCGCGGATGCTATAGAGTCCTGAAAGCAGCATCGATTTTCGGTACCGCCCCCCCAACCAGCCGGTCACCAATGTCCCGATAATATTAAAAAAGCCGACCAGGGAGAGCGCGGTGGCAGCAACCGGAGGGGCCAACCCGTGATCCGCCAAAAAAGACGGCAGATGGGTCATGATAAAGACAACCTGGAAACCACAGACAAAAAAACCCATACAGAGCAATGTCATCCCGCGCCGTATAACCCGACGATTTGGGGCCGATGGTCGGGGTTCATCATCAATCCGTGCCGTCTCTTGCCCGGTCGCAGGCTGGCATTTCATAATCAGCAAAGCCAGAAAGCCAATCACCACCACACCGATGGCCAATATCCACAAAGCCTCCCGCCAACCCAAAGACGTCAGCAACCAAAAACAGACCGGAGCCATCATAAATTGACCCACGGAGCCGCCGGTACTGGTCAGACCCAGCGCCACAGAGCGCCGATCCAAGACCACGTGTTTTCCGACAGCGGCCAAAGTGATAGGCAAAGAGGACCCGGCCAACCCCACACCGCATAGCAAGATAAGGCCGGTTTGAATATCAGCAATCGTCTCAGACAGGCCCAACCACACCAAGCCGCCGCTATAGAGCAGGATGCCGCCCATGAGAACCGGGATGGAGCCGTAGCGATCCGCCAACCGTCCGGCAAAGGGTTGCGACAGACCCCATATCAGATTTTGAAAGGCGATCCCTAATGCCAAATCGGCTCGACTGGCCGCCATGTCGGCATCGATGGGATCAAGAAACAAACCAAAAGAATGGCGGATCCCAAAGATCACGATCAAAATCGCGACACTGGCTAAAATAATGGCCCAAGGCATGATTGCGCCGCCTTCCCGTAACGCTTCGTCCCATAACGCTTCATCAGCATCCCGATACCATCGGTATCAGCATTGCGTGAATGATGTAAAGGATGGTTTTTTTAAGAGATGGGCATCCTTGTCAAGGGATCGGGATTTCCGCCAGACCCTTTGAAAGCATCCATTTAAAGGTATTGATTGAAGATATTTATTTGAAGGTATTCAAGAGAGCGGGAAACCATCGCGGCGGCCGGAGACGGCGGGATGACTGAAGGCCGCCGGACGGGTTCCACCGCTCGCCCAATTCAGCAATTCAATGGTATGCAGAACCGGAATATCCAACCGCCCGGCCAAATGGTCAAGGCAACCAATATTGCCGCTCACCAGAATATCGGCTTGGCAAGCGGTCAGAGCCGCGGCTTTCTTTTGGCCCAAAGCGTCAGCAATTTTGGGCTGAAAGAGGCTGTATGTCCCGGCTGAACCACAGCATAAATGGGCATTCTCGGGCAAGCGGACGGTAAAACCAGCCTGTTTGAGCAACGCAATCGGTGCATCATTCACGCCTTGCCCATGCTGAAGAGCGCACGCAGAATGATAGGCGACAACAGGCCGCCGGGAACAATCGGTTGCGGGATCGCTGGATTCATCACCATCAAATGCATGATCAAAACGCAACCCTGGCCATGATTGTCCGGCCAGAAAAGTGGTGATATCCGTCACCTTGGCGGCCCATTGTTCAGCGTCCGTTTTCATATTCTGATGCCGTGCCAACAGATGGCCATAATCGGCCATAACAACACCGCAGCCGCCAGCGGTGCTGATCACAGCATCAACCGGTCCCTCGGCTTCAATGTTCTGCCATGCTTCAATATTGGCCGCGGCCAAAGATTGGGCATGGTTACGTCGTCCCAAATGATGGGGAATCGCTCCGCAACAGCCGCCAGCAGCAGGAACCTCAACAGTCACACCGGCACGGTTCAGGATATCAATAGCAGCCCGATCAATTTCAGGCCTCAAAACTGGCTGGACGCAGCTTCGGGCTAAAATAACCCGCCGCTCTCCAACCGCTGGATAGCGCCCCGGAACAACCGGTTGAATAACCGCGGGGTGTTGGGGAACGCGCGCCAGAAGCTGCCTGAAAGCCGAAGGCAGAGGAATGTTTGACAAGCCCCGCCCCACAGCAAGAGACGCCGCAAACCATCGAGACCGTGAGAAAACATGGGCA
>CAVLYW010000054.1:0-22604 GCA_963675345.1 Trididemnum clinides
TGCATGCTTTTGGCTGGTTTTTGGCAGCCTATGTTGCATAAAACCATTATAATTGAAAATCGTATTCATTCATTGATACCAAGAAGATAATTTTCAAACCTTGGCAATGCTTATAGGAAAATACCTCAATTAATTTTTTAGAATGTTTGTTTCGTTTTTCAGATGGTGTTCGTGTGGTGGATTGTCAATTGGCACATATCAGTTTTGATTACGCTTTTCAAACAAATTATTATTTTCCAATTAAAGGAAAATAACTTCTTTATTTATTGCGTAAAGTCTAATCCACATCGAATTAGATGCTGATTAAACAGAATTAAAACAGTGAGCTAGCATCGAAACAGTCAATTAAGTATTTTTTCTTGCACGTAAACTTATTAATTACTGCTAGTGCTTTGCAGGCAGTGTTAAATATTGTCGCACAAACGTATCAGCTTTTATGGTCCTGCTGTGAAAGCATTAAAAGTTGCACAGTTAAGTTTTATAGCATTTGAAATGATTACTCTTCAAATACAAGTCCAATATCACCCAAACGTGGCTATTGGAGTGAAGAGGAATTCACGTTTTATTAAAAAAGAACCAAATTTTATGTGAAGCGAAAAATGTAAATTAAACCATGTGAAAAGTAAGCTCTGATGAAATGAGAACACCTTATGAGGAAAATACTCATAGGGCAAATGTGGTATTAAGCACGGAACTCTCAGCACACTTTATATTTTCTATAAAATGCACCAAATAACTGTTTTTATTTGACTGTTGGTGTTCGATTATGCTTATCTTGCAAGTATTAGTAAATCTTTTCTTTTGTATTTGTATCATAATATTGTCTTTATCAATAGGCAATATTTCTTAACGTGCAGCAATACAAGCATTTTGGAGACTTGATGTAGATGAATGAATGCTGATCAATAACAAACATTTTTTTGTTTAACATTTAATTAGTCGACACAGAAAAGTTGATACAGAAACATTGCATCAGCTTGAAAAATTGCACTGGCAGGATTACCATAAACAATAACAGGTAATTTGCATCAAACCACTTGTTTCAAAATTCCTAACTATGTTGCGCCTGCTGGTCATTTCAAACCAATCTATCCCAAACCTGTCACGTTTCATTGACCAAATATGTCGAAAAAGTGATCTTTGCAGTAGGGGATTTTTCAGATCTTGGTCAGATTTTTCCGCTTGTATTCTTGTATCCTTTCATTTATCAGCCTCTTTTTTGTAGATTCTACTTTTGAACTGGCGGTTGATTCTGGCTTCTTATTTGAAATCAGTTTCTTAAAAGCTTCTATAGCTTTTCTTGTTTTTGAACTATCTGCCTTTTCTTTCAATGCTCTTTTTTTTCAAAATTGATCATAAAAGAGTAAACATAGCTACCTATAATGAATAATGTACGCTCTTTTATCTTAATGTAAAAATACTGGGTGACTAAGCCGTATGACCAGGCATGGTTCCGTCTGATATACGGCAGAGTGACCTAGCAATCACGCATATAAAAAGAGGCATTAACGTTAAAAGCCATTTGATTCCATTCCATTCAAGAAAATTCATCGCACGTCATTATTTGTGCATTCGACGTTGTGTTTATGAGTTGAAAATATATTTGTTGTTGGAGTCAGATGTACAGTGGGAACTTCACAGCAACAACTCAACAACCGAAACTCCTGAACTATTTTCCTACAATTTGATAATTTATTCATTTAAAAATTGATGATCACGTTGGGGTCACCACTTATGGGGGTTATCACGTCAATGTCACCAACTGTGGGGAAATAGTTTGGGATTTTCGGTTGTTGAGTTGTTGTAGTGAAGTTTACACTGCACGTCTGACTCCAACAACAAATATATTTTCAACTCATAAACACAACGTCGAATGCACGAATGATAACTTGCGATGAATCTTTCTGAATCGAATCGAATTGAATCAAACGGAATTTATCGTTAATGCCTCTTTTTATATGCGTGTTTGCTAGGTCACTCTTGTAGACGAAACCACGCGTGATCATACAATTAGTCACCCAGTATTACAAATAGACAGCGTACATTATTAAGAATATGTTTATTTATTCATGACCAGTTTTTAGGCCAACGAATGATTTACAATAACGGAATACAATGACGAGTGCGCGAACAGAGCGAGAATGTTTGAGTCATCCACAATGTTTAATTTCAACGAAACAAGGATCATCCAAGATTTGTATCTTGTAGGGTCGTCATAGAGTAAAATAATTTCCTTACAGGCCTACATTTAATTTTCATGTAAAATTACAAAAGTTTTTATCTCTGAATTCGTTTTGCGACTCTTAAATTAGCCTAGATTTAGCGGCACCAAGATTCCATAATTTTGCAACCTGCAAACCGCAACCACAATAACTTGTTATAAATCTTACGAAAACAAAACTGGTTGTGTTTGCAGGTTTAAAAAACAGTTGCACAATTTACGGTTGCGCTTTGTTGTTTTAAATAATCGGTTGAGAATTTGATCTCAATCAGCATTCTGCGACCAATTTTTAAACCTCAAAAGTTTGAAACATTGAAAAATCGTTGTCAGAAACTGCGGTTGTCCTTTGAGGTTTTAAAAATTTCAGTTGCAAAATTCACGCTGCGTGTGATTGTATTTTTTGGGTGCTCAGTTATGCCAAAAGTCCTATCCTAATAGCTAATAGTTTATTTGTGGAAATAAGCACAAATCACTTTGGATTTTTCTGACACCTATCAATTTTCGATTTCATGCACGTCATCACATGAAGGCATAAAAACGTTTCTAAAATGGTTGGCTGTTTTATTTGTGGGCAAGTCCTGTTTCAAAGCACGCCTGTGCTTCTTTTTGCTTCAATCGAACTTCCACTTTTTTTGGGATCATTCTTGACTGCACTTTTTCTTTTTTTATACATATATCTTTGGTGAAGGCCAAGCTTTTACCCTCGTCTTAAGGCTTTACTCTCTACCTTTTCTTCCCCATTGGGCCTTTCTAAAAAATCTTTTCTCTGCTGTACAAAATTTTTTCGGCCCATTCTCACCTCTGCCTTATTTTTACCTCTGTATGGTTTTCTTTTCTAAGTGTTGTCACCGCTACTAGGTTGGAACGATTTCACCAAGCGGCCAGTCCCACTAACACCAGCTACCTCTCGTCTTCCCACATTCTTCTTCTATTCTCTAAAGCTACTCAAGTCAAGGTTCACAGCGAGTCATTTGTATTAATGTAAAGATTTACATATCGCGACTTTGGTAAAAACTAAGACAAAAATGATATAACTTGCCACCGTACTTACCTTGCGTAATTCTTTACTACAAGAAGACTGGTGTTTCCATGTTGAGACATTCGAAAAATTTTCTTTATTTTTCAATCGCTTCACTAAACGATTAAAGAATATTAAATGCATTTTTATAAATTATCTGTCATTTATGTAGGCTAAGTATTTTTGATAAATATCTTCCACATATAACACTAACTAGTGTTTCAGATCAAAGTCATTGATCTTTATAAACGTCATAAATTTATTATTGCGTCATAATAATTGAAGTGTTGTTTGCAGTAATTTTAGTCTTGAATCTTGTAAACTAGAGCGTGATTCCATTTTTTTTGTTCCTATTTTACAAGTATATTAAGTATTTTTGCTTTGTTAATCTTTTTTTCCAAAAAGGCCAAGTAGCATTGAATAAATTTTCACAAAATAAATCGTTGAACATAAAATACTACTACTTGTGCAAAAAGCAATTGCTCAGATTAGTAAACAATGACCTGAAGTGGTCAAAGTGATCTAAAAATACACTTAAGTAAAGATATTGTTATTTATTCAAAAAAATTATCTAGTAAAATAGAAAGTATTGCAATCTAGTACAATCTAGGGCAAACAGATTGGCCCCATTCAAATTTTGGTTAGAATAGGTGGTATTAAGCAAATTTTATGATTATTTGCTGAGGTTTGGGTTGCAATTTAACTTTTCTAAAAGTGTAGCGAGCAACTGTTGCCACAGCTAAGTGGCGAGGATGGATAGATGTAAATCGTTGACCTCTGGCGACTGATGTTGTGGCTGTTTACCGGGACTTTCCAACTGTTTTTCTTGATATATTAAATCACGTCTCACTCGTACATATCAGTAATTTTCCCAGCCAGCATCATAACATATGTTTCTAGTGCGATTTAGATGGGTTTGCTGGGATAGGTGGCAAATGGAAAAGACCTAAATAGAAGCCCATCTTTTTTGTTAAAAAAAGATTTTTTTATAAATATAGAATATAAAATTTTTGACATGCGCAAATAGTGTAATTTGATCCTAAGTTGTTGTATTTAAACTAATTTGAAATATTACGAGATGTTGTGACTGGTGAAATTTTGTATCGCCTTCTTATATGCATCAGAATTGTAAGGTAAAACGCCCGATTTTGAAAATTAGTTCATCGATGAGCTCTCAATATAAACATTATGTGGGCTGTCCGTAATATTTTCTGGTTGAAGTTTTTGATGGGTTTTCTCTCGTAGATCAATATTGTATGCGTTGCCTACATTTTTGCGTAAATCAAAATATGGACGAGCTTTTTATTTAGATAATTCATTAGTTGAACTCAGTTGATAATTCGTTAGTTGTATCTCAAAATATTGATGGGCTTCCTACATCAACCAAATATTGGTTAGCCATATTATTTTATAAATCAAATTATTGATTGGCTTCCTGCGTAGAAAATAAATGGTTTGACCGCATTGTTTTGTAGTTCAACATTGATTGGCTTCCAATTTAGATAACTAATGGATTGACTACATTACTTTTTAGATCAAATTTTTGATGGGCCCCCTAAATGAAATATTATTCGGGAAAAAAACCACATTACATGTATTTTGTGGATCAAATAAGTTGTAAGCGGTTTATATAAAACATGTATTGTAAGGGATAAAACCACATTATTTTGTAGATCAAATAAGTTGTAAGCGGCTTATTTGAATATTGTATTGGTTGACCAACGCACTTTGTAAGTTGAGTTATTGTTGGCCTTCTTACATTGTGAACACATGGGTTGACCACAATATTTTGTAGGTCAAAATTTTGATGGGCTTCCTGCATTAACATGGTATGAATTAAACACATTATTTTGTGAAAAAATACTTTGTGGGCGTCCTAAGTCAACACCATATTGGTCGATATCATCATTTTGTAAATCAGATTATCCATGTGCCATTCGTTGATCACATTAATTTGTAAGTTAAATTAGTTGCGTACAGAGGAGGCTACTATGCTTGCGTCCCTCCCCCTCTCAGGACTATGCCGGTAACGGTAACCAACAAGTTCTCTGATGAAGCCTGGAGATTTGATTTCCCAACAAAAAATAGTTGTTCATCACAACTGTTTCGTGAACTTTGCAAAAAGTCATTTGCGCCCCTCCCCTTCCCCATTGCAACAGATTTCTGTGTACTCCCTAGTTTCGATTGTTACGTCAGTGCCTTCCTTAATATTTGTGGCTCACTGACGTAAGTAGGTAGCAAATATTCTAGCGTTTTATCGGCTTGTTTGTTCTGATGTCGTTTTTGGTTTGCTTCGTAATTAAAAAGTTTTTTGAAAAAAATATTACAGATTTTTTTGAGACCAAAGATCAAAACGTATATTTTTGACCTCCCTCCCAACTATTTGCTTTTGGCTGAGGTGCGCTGTAAACATCTGCCAACTTGCATTGAATCAGAGAATTGGTGTTGACAACAGCGTGAAAAAATTATCGCGTGTCTGTGTTGCCACAAATCGTGAAATAGCATTGGTACCCCACTGCAGTTACATATGAACTTGTATTTTGATGACGTCATTCAAGAGAAAATACATTTTTCTGCTACACCAGGAAATGTGCTGAGCGCAAGCGCAAATGGTCAGAAAAAAATTATTTGGCAAAGCCAATATGGTATGGTTCAGTGATCCGATTTCCCATCAAATACAGTAACGCCATCAAAGATATTAACTAATTAAAATGGTTAGCCGCGTTTGTTAGGACAGAGCTCAATAAATCAAAAATAAGCTCACGGTGGCACTCTTAAGGCTATATCATTGCACAAAAAAGCACGAGCGTAGGCGGTCCTACACTGAAACTGCCTGAACCTTTTGGTCAGGTTTAGCGTGAAGCAGTTTGACTGCAAGATATTATTATTTCGAAATTTGATCTCTCAATCTTTTTTTTGCGTTTCCAAAACTCACTGATATCATATTCTTTTTTTTGTGGTAAGTAATTTTAGCTTTTATTTCTAACTGTTGCTATTTTGAAGCCTCTGACGAAGCGGTGGTTCTAACTGCGCAGGCTTATGTTTGTTTGTGTAATAATCTACTAGTTAGCTTTAAAAGTGCCACCATGATCTTATTTTAGATTTATTGTAAAAATTAGTTATATAACTTGTGTAAACATGAAAACTGAATTCCCAACAAAACTTTGTGTTGTTTTATAAAAAAATGCGGTTATAAATTAAAATGGTATGCTCAATAACTTACTGTTTTGTTTGTGGAAACTGCAGGATAAACTACAATATAAAACTTGGTCATTGATTGCAATAACTGTGTGGTTGAATGCCCATATGCACACGGTTTTTGTGGTCATTCATTACAACTACAATTTGGACAAACACTTACATGGCGATAGATGAAAGATTGAAGACTAAAAATTACGCTTTGTTGTTTTTCTTGGTTTCACTATGCGATTTAGGCTTTAATCACTTGATAATACGTTGACTGTTTGATAAAAAACGACTCTGAAAATATATTGGTGTTTGGTTTAGTATGATTTAGGCAACGTGGAGGACTAGTTACAATTATTATCATTCCGAGTGATGACAAAGATTTAAAACGGTACTCGAAAATCTCTTGGGTAAAGCAGTATTATCCTGCGCAACATTGGATCTAATGTAGAAAATAAAATATGGCACTAAGCAAAATTTTGCCTACTTAACTATAATCTATAAAGTTAAGCTTACTTAATGAAGCTTAAACAAATTCATAAATCCATTTTCAATGGCGCTGCCAGAAAGGAAACGGAGGGTGGCAAATTATATAAGCAGCATTGGCAGCTTATTTTCAGAAAATCTTCAAGTAATCTTTAAAAAGATCATTGTTTACGGTTACCCCTTCTCTTCCTCGGGATGGAGGTACGGCATGAACAGCAATTCAAATTCGTGCCGCCAACCTAATTGAAATTAGGCTAGGGGAAATATGGCAGCCCATTTCTAACCAGTCTTTAGTGACTGGTAGCCCCACCACCAACAAGTTGGACTGCCACTCTTGGGTACCCAAGGGTCGTCTTTTACAACATCCTGGGTTAGCAACTTCACAATTGTAATCCGGTGAAGTACGGGTGGGCCACCTGTCTGCCACATAAAAGTGGAGGCGTCCCGTTAAGTGCCTTGCCCAAGGACACAACAAGCAAGCTTGCCGTCTTGTTCTCCACACTATCCGTTTTTTGTGCTGAGCGCCAAGCAGGGAAGCTGTGAATACCATTTTTTAAAGTCTTTTGGTATGACTCGACTTAGGAAAAATAACCCCAGGTCTACCGACTGCGATGCAGACGCTCTCACCACTACACGATCGCGCCGGGAAAAGTCTATTAATGGGTCCATAAATAAAGATGGTTTGTATTCGAATGATTGAGTTTCTTAATAATTCATGCTTAGATTGTTTTTGTTGCCTTCTGGCTAGAGATATCAATTTTTTTGTGCTCATAAGTGCATTTTCATACAATTTACACACATTATTTCGAAAGAGCCTCCAAATTTGACTAAAATATTAGCAATGGCAAACCGTGAGTAATTGTCTCAGTAAAAATGCTCAATTACATAACCAAACATTTTCAAAACTACCAAGCTAGTTTTAGCATGACAAATAATTTGGATCAAAATGCATGAAAACACTTTTCAATTCCCAGATTTTTTGGTAGTTGAACAGCTTGCGGTTTTGAAAAACGCCATGTAATCTTTTGGAGTCACGACCAAACTGGGATAATTCCAAACAGCTACCTTCTGTTTATATTTTGTTAAAATTTGGTGATCCTTACAAAGTTGCAATACATGCATAAGCTGTATCAAAAATCTATTTTGACAAAAAAGCAAAAAAATTTACTTTCTTTAGGCAAAAGACAATTTTGCGATGAAAAGTATGGCATTTTAAACAATCCCGGTCCTCTAAAAAATTTCGGGTTGACGCTGAATCCTGCTTCTCTGAATCCATTTGTCAACGTTGCTGGTCGATAAATTATTTTTAGAAATGAGCTAACAATTTCGAAATATAATTACTGGTATAAACTGCCACCATTTTTCCCCAAGTAGTTTTCTGTTTACGCAGATACCATCAAATCATTTTAAAACAAATGATTTCGTGAAGTTAATTACGTCACATTAGCACAATTAAGTAATTAATGCTACATTAGTAAATCTTTCTTGATTTAATCATTTATTGTTCACATTTGTTCCATACCTCGGTTTATGAAAGAAATCTTTGATTACCATATTAAAATCTTACCTAAGCCTCGAAAGGTAATCGAACCAGTTTGTTCTCGCTGCTCTATATTTTTCGAACAACACTGTAACCGCAAAAGTGTTGATTGCCAGTCAGTTAACGATTGTTTTTTTCTGATCAAAGCTCGAAGCACGTTTTGAAAGCAAGAATGCGAACAAAACTTAATTTTCCTGTTGTGTTCTTTTATTCAGTACCATGTGAGTGATGTTGAAAAGTTGTGAATGTTAGAGAATTACGAGTGCCTAGTGCATATGCGAACATATTTATAACGATAGACATTTTTATGCCTTGCAAGAAATTGGTCAACAACAAGTTAACCAGTAAGTAAATTCTTTACATATTGTTATCGCTGATTAAATACTAGGTATTTTATTATACATATTAAATATAATAAAATGTTTTCGTTTTCTTTCCAAACAGACAAATATCCGCAAAATTTAAATTTTAGTGAATCAACGACATAGGACTCTGGAAGGGTTGAAAAAGAATACAATTACATTCGAAGGTTACTAAATACTTCTGATATCATGATTTGAAACGTAGTGCTAAATCTTTACTTCCCTCGCCTGCTTTTGCCAACATGCTTGCCAGTTATAGAGTATTGGTTTTCTACCTGAAAGCCATGGTTCTCAAACTTTCAAAAAGTATTGGCAGTAGGCCTAAATTAGATTTTTGTCAGTTTACCCTAATCCAGCCCTGAAGTGTGGAGTTCAATTGTCATGCTATGTGAACTTATCTTGCAAATGTTTAGATAATTTAGGACTCAAAACCCGTTTCTTTCTATTCTTTCGTAATACTGGAGCAAGTCCAATTACTTATCTACAGAGTTTTGTTCTTTATCATACTTCTTTTCAGAATATTAAAGTTTAAATGCTGCTGGGATTCTGGATTTTTGGTTATATAGAGTTGGAACGTTGGCTTTTGGAGTCCATTTTATCGGGTAGCTGCTCTAGACACGTTTCCACGCAAAAGCTCATTGTTTATTTTTGCTTTAAATGCCGCGTTAATTCAATGTAAAGCGGCATGTTCCCTTTCGTTTACCTACTTAATCCATGGATAGTCGCTTTAAATCCCGTAAAGTCAGTCCCGTAGCACTCCAACTTCGGCCCCCCCCCCCCCAAAGTAAGCGCAAGAGCCCCTGCGCACAGGTCATATCACTTTAGAGGTGTAAAATTGAAAAGCTGCATTAAGAAAATACACCACAATTTGTACATAAGTAAACAGGCTAATGTCAGAATAAAGCATGCCGATACCGAAGGTGCAAGTCATAAAAAATTCGGCACCGATGCCAGAGTTCAGTAGGACATTTATGCAGACACTGCGAAACGAAAGCAATGACACTGAAAAACATGAAAAAGTTAAAAAAACACAGTATCATTTAAATAGTCTGGAGCGAACCTTTTTGTTCGCAAATGCTGTTATGACATTGTCATAATCAAGAGATCGGGCGCAGTCATTTTCGATTGACAACATGGCTAATGAAGATAGTCTACTGTCTGTCATAGACGTTCTATTAAAAGTTTTGATCAGTTTCAATTTGCTGAAGCTTCTTTCAGCGCTGGCAACAGTCACGGGGCAAGTTAGTAAGATTCGAAGTGCGATGTACACATTCGGATACAATTCAAATAAATGAGTCTTTAGAAGATAGTTCAGAAAGTCTTGAGCCGTATTGAGATTGCGTTTTTTTTGTAAAATTAAAACAAACCGCTGTAGCTCAGCGCTCATTTCATCAGAATCAATGTCACCGAACTTTTTTTGGAACTCTTTACAGCAAGTAAGAAGAGCATTTTCTTGTTGCACAAGCAAAAGTTTGTCTCGTGTGTACAAAAACGAAAAGGCGGAAGAAACCTCACGTAACAAATTAAAGCGCTCCTTTATTAACATAATAGCCTGGTCTACTAATGGATAGAAAAAGTTGCTTTTAAATTTCAGTTCAGGAGTAGCTCGTTGTTCCTCTTCACCTTGGTAATCAAACAATCTTCTTTTCTTTCCACTTCTTGACGGAGGAAAAGAAGGATCAATATCCAATTCCTGTGCTATTTCAACAGCAGATGTTGCGGCACTGTCATAACCCGTTGTGCGATAGTTTTGCAAAAACTTTTCAGTTGCCTGGATTTCCGTTTCCATTGTATGAAGGGAGACTCCATACGATTGAAGAATCTTGCTTGCTTTATTGACTTGGAATAGGATATCATACCAAATAAACACCGACAAAAGAAAACTCCATTTTGATAAATGAGCTATCAACGATTTTGTTTCTGAGGCAGCTCTTCCATCTTTTCTTTCTATGGAAATGGCTTCCAAGTCTTTCAGTGCCAGCAACACCTCTTTTAAATTGTATCGAAGAGGTTTGATGCATTTAATTCTGCTTTCCCAACGAGTATCAGATTGTGACTTTCTGGACAGCTCCACATGTTTCTTCAAAATTTCCCAACGCTGAGCAGAGGAAGAAAACAGCACATACAACCTTGTAAGTACTCCAAAAAATGTCAATGCTTCCGTCGATGAATTAGCACTGTCAACAACAACTAAGTTAAGGGTATGGTTTGCACAGGGCACGTAAACAGCTTTGGGATTGATGTCTAGCATTCTTGCTTGGACCCCAGAATGTTTTCCTTTCATGTTAGCACCATTATCATATGACTGACCTCGACAATCAGACAATTCGAGTTGCAGTTCGGTCGCTTTTTCTAAGAAAGCGTCCAACAAGCCTTTCCCAGTACTGTCACTTATTCTCAAGTAGCCAAAAAATGTTTCTTTAACAACAGCAGCTTCTTCATTACATAGTACATAACGGAGAATGACAGACATTTGTTCATGATGTCACATATCTGGAGTGCAGTCCAAAATTATAGAAAAATATTTTGCCAATTTCAATTGCTGTAAATTTTCTTTTTCAACTTCTGTCGCTCGCAATTCAATTAGTTCATTTTGTATGGTAGGACTCAAACAGTGATCTTTAGTGTTTTTATTCTTGATTCTGTCTTGAAGCTCTTTTAGGATCGGATCTCTTCTTGCCAAAAGCTCAAATATACCCAGAAAATTTCCATTGTGAGGAGATCCTAAGACTTCTTCAGATCCTCTAAAAGCAAGATTCCTTTCCGATAGAAACAAGGCAATGTCGATAAGTCTCTCTAAAACATTTCTCCAAAAACGTCTTTCATTGAAAAAAATATTCATCTCGCGTTTGTCGATAGTGGATGAATTTCTTATCCCTTCAGCTAGCAACATCCATTGACTGCAGCATTCTTGGTGGGAAATGCCGTTTTCATGGTCTTTCAGTTTTTTCGAAAAACCCTCCCATGTATTTATACCACTACAAAAGGGGCTTAGTGTTTTTCCAAATAGCTTACAACAAATGCACAAAACTTGATCTGATTCCCCAGAATAAACTAGCCACGACCGTGAAACACTTTCACCATTAGGTAACACACGTTTATAATGGTTGGAGGAAAAACGTCGCCTTGGAGTTGTGTTATTATATGGAAAATTCATTATTAGTTGATGTGGTCCACGCTTTACTATATCACATCGTTGAGCATCAGAAATACTTTCAGGCCATTTACATGGGTCATCAGGGATAGGGGTAAATTGAGATTCAGTTATTTTTGATATTGAAGGTTGCGTATTGGCAGGTAAATCACAACTTACATTTTCTGGAAATTCACAATCACTTTGATGCTGATCGTCATAGTCTTCTTTTTCTTGTACACTATAGTTTTCTTCATCCCTCTCGGTACTAGTGCCAGGTCTACTCTGCTCAGTAATCTTGAAAAAATCTGTCATCTTGGGCAATTTCGCTACAGCATCTCGAGCAGTGGCTGCTTCTTTTCTCTTTTGAGCACCACTTTTTGAACGTTTCATTCTATACAATGTCAATAAAATACTTCATCTGCACTCTGCAGTGTATATATATTGTCCCGGTATTTATAGCCAAACAGAATTCCAGACCATTCTATGATTGTTGCATAACAACGGCATTGTTACGTCAATCGAATATTCAAGATTCTACCAGAAAATCAATCGAAATATTCTAGATTCTGCGAGATAAAATGACGTTGCATTCACTTATGATGTCACAAGCCAATTTCTTCCTACAGTTTAAATCGGTTGTAAACAAGTCTGCTGAACTGAAAATAGTCACGTAGCCAAAAAGCAATTTCAGACTAACTTGGGCCCCCAAAGTTGGCCTGGGTCCCCCCAATTGGGGGTTTGGGGGGCGGCTGCTACGTCTCTGCGTAAAGTTCATGCATTGAAGCCATTTTTAAACCTTTGGTAACAGTTCCATGTTTTTGTGCTAAGTTTCTCTTTCGCAAGCAGGAGCAGACTGCTATGTCAAGATCGATGAGTCGATACCAATCCTATATTAATAAAATCCGGCTCCCAAGCATGGCATTCCGAGGGATTCAGCAGAAACAGTTACCGCCATGATTACCTGAATCTACACCGCCATGATTAGCCAAAATGATTTTTAAAGCAGATTTCAAGTGCTAGCGGTACCGGAACTGGCATGAACACATCTTAAATTTTGGGCTCTTTCAAGGCTGTTAAGGTATAAGCTATACATAAACACTGTGTAAACCTAGCAAATTAGTCTTGTCATTATATTGACCCACCATTGCACAACCTTGCTTGTGCCCTTCAAGCAAGCTTTGAATGATTGTTTCAGTTGGTCTTTGATGTGTTAATGCTTATTGCCATATGTTGGTACGTTGAAACAGTGCAGATCTAGCTTTGTTATTTTTTTGGTCTTTAAACTTTTGATCCACTTAAACTAGCCCGTACTTCTGTGGCCGCACAGTAATTTTGGTTGTCTTACATGACAAGTTTTAAGCGCAGCGAAATAAATAAGCATTATAGTGAGTTGGAAGTTGTTTTGATCAAAAGCATGAAGAGTGCAGAGTGCTATAGGAAATTATCACCTCACCTCCGAAATTCTCTCAGTTACTCGCTTCATAATTTTACATTGGCAAAGCTTAAGACGACATTTGTAATGAGGTTCACTGAGAATGCGCATTTATGTCCTTTTCCAAGATGATCTATGCCCACTTTTCTTCATTAATATAATCAACCAGCGCAGTGTGGTAGAAGAAACGTCCGCTTTGCAGTCGGTTGAGTTCAACTCTCATATCGAGTCGTATCAAAACTTCAAAATTAGTTTTCACAGCTTCCCTGTTTGATGCGCAGCAGTAAAGGGATAGGTGTAGAGAAATAGCTGGCAAGGCACTTATGGGGATAGATCTACCTACATCCTAAAGTGGCAGACAGGTGGTGGGATATGGCAAACTATTCGTCGCGGTGACCTAGTCGAACGAAGACCAGCAAATAAAACAAAGATGGAATGGAGGAAGAATAATCGACTGGCTTTGAAGCTTCTTGTTGAAAATTCTAGCAAGAGAGTGAAACGTGCTGATCAATCTTGGGTGAGCGATAGCCATTTAAAACTGGTGAAGTGATAGCAAACTAACAATGTATTCTAGCAATATTGTTTTTCAAATTGTAACAAGATGCTGGCTGAGGGGCTGAATTTATCTAACTTTGAAGTGAAAGAGAATCAGATAAGCCAACGAATCTACTTCTCTTTTTGGAGCAAAAACTTGCAAACATATCCAAATTGTGTAGTTATTGTCGCGGCAAACCAGTTGAGATCAAGCTAGAACCAGTTGTAAGTAAAATTGTCGATATATTTTTTTGTATTAACAGCTGCCACTGCCATTAGTTCAGTGGTTCTCAACCTTTTCACCAATTCAATTATTTGCATTGATGCTGCATCAGTGGGCAGTCAAAAATTGCCGATTGGGACATGCTGGGTGAGCAGCTTTACAAATTGATATCTGTATAATTGAAACGCTTCGTCAACAACGCATTGTTAGTCTCACAATCGAAAATTAAATTCTTGCATCTTTTCTGCGCTGTGTGCCCGCAGATAAGGCACATTCCCTGCTTTGCAATGCCCGTTAAGAGGGCATTGTTGGTAACTTTAAAGCAAATTGAAAAACATTTCTCACTATTATTGGTAAACATTAAACAGACTGCTGAGTTGTGCTTTTGCTCGGCCAGGCGAGCGTGGGATGCTATAACTTTTAAAAAAGCGAAGACATTGAAAGTAATTTCAATAAAACCAGGTCGTTTACTCTTGGGTACGCTGATAAGGGTAGAATAGGACAATTTTTTAAGTTTGGTGTTTGCAACAAAATATCCAGCCAATCGAACAGGATGTTAAATCTCTTAAACTTTGAAGCATGCCTGGACAAACTTTTGTTTGGTGACACTGTCCTGAAAGTCTGAAAAGGAAAAGTGAGAAAATACAAAATCAGAAATAACTTTTCATAAATACATTCGTCATCAAAAAGCAGCCAAATTCAGTTTTTTCTGCGCAAACAAGACAACATTAGCAAGGTAACAGAAAATTAAACACAGATATGGCGAGAAGAGCAAATGCACATAAGCCAGATACTAATAAAAACTTGGGGCAAGCATAAAATCAAAAGACAAGCAGCTCGTGGGAAGGATAAGAGTAGTATGTAATATAAATTTTGATCTGTTTTTTGCGGCGCTCTGCGGCGCCCTACGTCATTTCCGAACGTGGTGATACGTCATTGAACATGCGACTACGTCATTCCTGAACGTGGTGATACATGAACTTGTAACAACTTGTAAACACGTGTAACAACTTGTAAACAAATGGTAACACAAAGACAAAGTGTACTTGTAAACAAACGACAACATGTACTTGTAAAACTTGTAAATAACAACTTAAACAAATACCAATACAAAACAAATGTCAATACAACTTGAAAAGAAATGTTTATAACAACTTGTAAATACATGACAACTTGAAATTGATTTGTTGTACCCTCGCTTCAGAATACCCCCACTTCAAAAGTTCTCCAATTAATTTCACTTTTCAACTCGTTAGCAATCTTTGTCTTATTGTAAGCGCAGCTATTGTAAAACGGAAATAGTAGCTTTAGATCGTGACTGCAGCCTTTGATAACAATTTCCTTTCGAGCGTGTAATCGATCGCTTCGTGAAATTGTTTATAAAACCTCTGAGCAATTTGATTCTCTAGAATGTTGTTTCTTTACTCTTCTATTGGAGGTATTTTCCTTGTTATATTTCTGTAGTTGGTTGGAATTAATCTACAGCTATTTCAGTATGTAGGCAATGGATTCAGCCCTATTACAATCTTGGAGAAAGAAAATCTTAAAAATATAGTATAGATGTCAGTGAGATGAACAACAGATGTTTCAGGGGAAAGTTTGCATGTTTACCACTAACTGAAAAACATACAGAAAATTATTCAGAACTTTTACAACCTCCAGTTCAAAACTAACAACAGACACAATCTTGAACGAGTATAGATTTCAAAACTAGGGCAGATACAATGTTGTGAGTATAGATTTCATTACTAGTCGCAGATTAATCTTGGAGGAGTATAGATTTCATTACTAACCGCAGATTAATCTTGGAAGAGTATAGATTTCATTACTAACCGCAGATAAATCTTGGAAGAGTATAGATTTCATTACTAACCGCAGATTAATCTTGGAAGAGTATAGATTTCATTACTAACCACAGATAAATCTTGGAAGAGTATAGATTTCATTACTAACCGCAGATTAATCTTGGAAGAGTATAGATTTCATTACTAACCGCAGATAAATCTTGAGGAGTATAGATTTTAGAACTAACCGCAGATACAATGTTGGGGAGCATAGATGTAGCTACCAGTATAACGAAAGACAAATGTTGAAGGAGAAAAATCTGCTCGTTCATCACTTATTGTAGGTTTACAGAAGAAGATAATATACAGTTTTTCTAGATCATACAAGTATTTCAATCAAAACATTTACCTTTATTACAGCTAGTCGTTAGTTTTAGGGGAAAATAGCCAACAGTTTTCTAGATTATCAGGTTTGCTGGGGAAAATCACAGGCAGCGACGTTGCTTCCAGAAGAGTGCCTTCAACTTGGCTACACTAAATGCTGCTGCTTCCTATGCCTCTGGGATTCCAGAGCTCATAATAAGCATTACATTGAGAAGACCTGGCCGCAGAGATTTGTAGGACATTATCATAAAATTCATATTTTCCACAGTTTCCTCAGCTCATCTACATAGAAATAAGCACAACTTTTAACAATATTTCAAGGACATTAACATAAAATTCATAGTTTTGCAGTTTCCTCAGCTCACTTCATAGAAATAAGCACAACTTTTAACAATATTTCAAGGACATTAACATAAAATTCATAGTTTTCACAGCTCCCCTACATAGCAATAAGCACAACTTTTAGCGTTTTTGTAGGACATTACCATAAAATTCATGGTTTTCTCAGTTTACCTACATAGCAATAAACACAACTTTTGACCTTATTCGTGGGACATTAACATGAAATTCAGAGTTTTCAACATTTATGTTTATTACAGCTAGTCGTTAGTTTAGAGGAAAACAACCAACAGTTTTCTAGATTATCAGGTTTGTGGGAGAAAAATCACAGGTAGTGACGTTGTGAGTTTGGTGGAAGAAACAATTTTAAATTTGACACAATTTCAAACTTTTATCGTTACTTTTTAGATTAAAATTTCGGTAGCTTGACCAGACTTTTGGGTAAAATGTAGATTTGTTTCACATGTGACAGTGAGGTAGTTACATTTTTATGTTTGTTTCACACTTTCTTGGAAGAAAATTTTAGATTGACCAGACATTTGAGTGAAATGTAGATTTGCTTCACATATGACAGTAAGGTAGTTACATTTTATGTTAGTTTCACACTTTCTTGGAAGAAAAGTTCAGTAGATTGACCAGACTTTTGGGTAAAATGTAGATTTGCTTCACATATGACAGTTAGATAGTTACATTTTTATGTTACTTCACACTTTCTTGGAAGAAAATTTCAGATTGAGCAGACTTTTGAGTGAAATGTAGAGTTGCTTGACATATGACAGTGAGGTAGTTGAAGTACAACGGTGGAAATCTTTTGAAAAGATCACAACAAAGAAACTTGTTCAAATTCAGCATCACTACTAAATATTATCAACCAAGAAGATTGAACTTTGCTGTGTTTGGAGACTACTTCAAACTTTTACTTGTAATCATTCACCATCCATCTAATTTACAATATCTTTTCATGCAACTAAAAAACAATTATGACGCTGGTTTAAGTAAAACTATCAAATTTCTCCACCAACATTAAATTTTTCTAAATCAGCTAAGCTTACTATCAACAAAAATCTGATGCAAGCGGAAACATCAACATCACGTCAGCAAACCTTTAACCAATCACAATCGATGTAGAACTTCAAAATGGTTTTCTACCAACAAAAATCTGATGCAAGCGGAAGCATAGACCGTACGGAGGTGATTACGTCTTTAAAGTTATAAACATTCTTACCTCTTATTTGACCAATCACGAACCAGCGGGTGTTTTGATTTGCACTACATCACAAGTTTTCATTACACAATTGTTGGAAAGAGCAAGACAGGTCTAGGCAAGAATAACAATTTTTCTTCTTTCTTTGTTAACATTTCTCTATAAAAGTCGTATGTTTTGCGTGAAAATTGGAAGAAGAACAATGGAAAACTGCGGCGAGACACACACTTCAATTGCTGACGAATATGAAGAGAGGGCAAAAGAGGTCGACGTTACAACGACCTACCCCTACTCCTCATGCTACGACGGGTTGATGGAGCAAACAGAGTTGCTGGGGCGTGCAAGAAAACATCAAGAAGAAGCAAGAAAAATACGAAAAATCTTCCTCGACATTGACAAAGAAGGAAAATCAATACCCGCAGACGGTGAGATGTTGAGAAAAGGCGTGCTGACTGTCTCAAGAGGAAAAGCTCTCTTTTCAACCAATCAGCTTATTCAAGTGTGTGAGCATATGTTTGAAGGCCTACCGTTCGTGGTTTTCAAAGGTCCAACAGACGCCCGTCCTTATGTGGTGATCATTTTCTCAGTTGACTATCAATACGGTGATGGCTGCGAAGTGAAAACAAGATTGGAAATCTTTAAAAAAGAGGCGGCTGTAGAAAACTTTCTTATCAGATTTAAAGAGGAAGCTATCTTTTCACCCGAGAAATATTTTCAACATCTACAAGATCGATCATCCGGATTCATCGTTAGAAACGAAAACTGCGGTATCAGCAAGGAGCTAGCCGCTCTTGTGAAAACCTTGAAAGAGGTGAAACACACAGCTGGGAAGAAAAAACGCTCAAGTAGTCTGCCTAGAAGTGCTGAACTTTATCAAAAGAAGAGAAAACCCTCTCCACTTAATATAAATGTGTGATTTTTAACGCATGTAACCGTCTTTAGATTTGAGTAAAATTTGTTTAAAAAATGTTGTGTCCTTCTTTCGAATCTGAAGAATCGCGGGTGTTATCCTTCACAGACAACTGGCCTCACCGAGTCGATAATTTAAGTCCTGAACGAATGGCTAAAGCTGGATTTTTATACAGAGGTAGTGATGATCGAGCAATATGTTTTCAATGCGGGCTATGTCTTTATCAGTGGGCTGATAGCGACATCCCAGAAATTGAGCACGCGAAATACTGGTCCGCGTGCGCGTATCTAGAGAGAACGTTTGGAACTGACTTCATCACCCAACACAACAGCTTTCACATTCCAGAAGAGGAGTTTTTGTCGGGAACTCGATTCGGTTTTGCTACTCCCGAAGAAGTAGCAGATCCAACACTAGCGAGAAACCCTCCAGTTGAAAATGAAGAACCGAACATAACCCCCCTAACTGAAGCAAAAGAGTGTGACACATCTCAAGAACTTGTATGCAAAGTGTGCTTCGATGCTCGAATTAATGCTTTAACGATGCCTTGTGGACATTGCTTTGGATGTCTGACCTGCACAGCGAAGCTTTATTCAAGAGAATGTCCTATATGTCGCGTGATTATTTTGGATGTAAATCGTATTTATATTGTATAATAAAGACACTCGATTGTATTCAATTCTGTTTATTACACGTAAAACGATAACAATAAATTCTGAACAAAACGCTCAACAGCTTTATCATTTAGACTAACATTATCAGAAAAATGAGTCAATATCTCAGATAGAGAACAACCACGCGAGCGAAATAAGATGTAGTATGTGGTATAATGTCCACAGACTTCAGATATCAAACTCTGTAGGGTCTTCAAGTTGTAGTCCCAGGATGAGGAGTGAGAATCTAAAAATCTGTCAAACCATAAACAATTGGATGTAGACCATAGCTATCGAAAAACTCAACAGATCTTGGATTGTTGAAAAACAGCAACCCAGTGTCCTCCAGGAGCAGTGCTCGGTGTTAGCAACATAACTCCCAGGATACTCCACAGTAGGTAGCTGATCTTTAGGATAAACACCCTTAAAAATCTTTTTGCCCAGGAGTCATTCCTCTCAATCTGTAGTGTACCCATCAGTCAACACGTTTCTATCAGTCGGTCAATCAACCAATTCTGCATGAATTACGACATTGCTTCTGTTGGAGGAGTGTTAAAGGCTAGACAAATGATTTTCATCAACTCCAGATGCGCACAAGAAGCCCCAGATCTGGTGCAAGAATTCAAAACATGACAAGAAAAAACTCACCGCAACAGACATAAAATCATCTCCGCAAAATTAGGTAGAAATCTGTACAGTAGGTTTTATTTTTCCAATCACAATACCTATTTGGGACACTTCAATGCTGCAGTCATCACCACACTCATACAAAATAAGTGCCCAGACCCGGGTTTGAACCGAGGACCTTTAGATCTTCAGTCCAACGCTCTTCCAACTGAGCTATCTAGGCAGTAATGGCCAGTACGGGGCTCGAACCCGCGACATTAACACGACACTGTAACCGACTGAGCTAACTGACCACTTGTTGAAATCCCAGAAATTTCTCTATTAAGTGAAGCAACTGTCTTTGATGTTATGCGTCTGTAGGAAATAATGATTTTCTTGAAAAAGTATTACAGATTTATCTAGTTACAGTGCTTCCCAACAAGCCTCCACTTTCCTTTCTTACCTACTTATACTTCTTGAGGGGTTGCTGATAGTTATTGTTTTAGGCACTGCATCAGTTCTGATGTGCTAAAGATATTCATGAAAACCGTAAGTTCTAGATCTGCAACAGTTTATAAGGGTAATTGTTAAAATTATATTTTCTTCCTCCTGGACAACATGGAATGAAATATTTTTTACGCTTATAACAAAGACCTATGTATAGTAATTTTAAAAGTTTTTCAAATCTGATTCTGACTCCAACATTTGGAGATTCTTTAAAGCTTGCGAGCATGTCGAGTGCAACATGTAAAGACAACAAAAGAAAAAGAGATTGTAGAAATATTGGTAACGCTGAACGAAGATTAAATAACTTGACAAATGTTTGGAAATATGTAGTTTTTTGCTTCACCACATTCAACTTTTACGTCAATACACTTGAATTCGTACCAAAAGTTAAGTTTCATTGGTTGAAAATGCAGTGGGAGACTAACATTTCTTTCAGATTACTTGTTAAATTCTCACCAAATATTGAACACGTTGAGACAATTATTTTTATCTGACACCCTTAGTGCGCGCTCAATGTACAGTATTTTCTAATTTTAAGTTATCAATCACAACTATTATTTCTGAGCTAAATCAAAAATGGTGAATGAGTGGCGTAATGTTTTGCACTATGTTAATTCTTTTGCTGTATGTTTATTCTATCCTATAAGGTTTTTAAACTTAAATTTTCTTACTGTGAATTTACCTCACCACATATCTCTGTACATAACAGCAAATCAACCCTAATATTTGTAACTTTCAACACTACATAATCACTGAAACGAAACAACACCAATTGTTTGTTAGATTTTGATTACCTTACAAGTTATTTTATGCAACAAAAAACAAACTTATGACGATTGAAATCTACAGATAGGTGGTGGGTTCGGTGTACCAGCTGCAAACATAAACTTATATCGTCACTACATGTAATTTCAAAGACCACCTGTTTCCAATCTACACCTAAATCGTTCTATTGCTACTCCTCTTCTCCTATTTTGTTTTATTTGCAGTACAAATTTCTAGTGATTGTCTCTAACATATTGCTGCATAACATCCAGTTTGTGTATGAGAAAACTTCCAGATTTGTAATTCGTGGTCATTAATCTAAGAGTAATAACTTTACCTTGACAGATATTGTTCTCAGAGCTGAGAAAGTCACTTTTTGAGATCATACTACAAATTTGATTGGGTTTATCACATTGGTCAAGGTTTATGCAGCATAGAGATGGGTCTGAACAATTAAATCTTATTTGCTAATACTTTAAACTGCAAGCAACTTTAATAAATGAAGGGTTTTATTCGTAAAACATTTCAAATTTCAAACGTTTTCAAGAATTAAAATCTGTAAATGTAATAATTTCAAATAATAAAGATATACAGTGAGTTCAAAAAATAGGTACCGTTCAAAATATCTTCATATCTTCCATCATTTTTTTTTTCACAAAGGATGTGGTTCTCATATACATAACTGACATTTCATACTTTGTAGTTTATTCAATAAAGATGATTGATTCAAGTGACTACACGGTTGAATATAGAGTTTACGCCGCTTCATTTTCTATTGCAAGTGAGCAAACTAGACACGCCATGAAGCTTGTTAGAGACAGACTGCGTGTGCAATTTGATGTCGAACCACCAGAACATCGCATAATCAAGGCTTGGAGTACCAAATTATTGGAGACTGGTAGCTTGTTTGACAGACCAAGAGGTGGAAGACCAACCAAACAGAAGATGAAATCGCTGATGTGGAGGAAGAGACCAAAGATGAATGAAGAGGCTATCCAACGAACTTGATATTCCAAAGTAATACGTGGATTTTTGAAGTATGAAATGTCAGTTATGTATATGAGAACCACATCCTTTGTGAAAAAAAAATGATGGAAGATATGAAGATATTTGAACGGTACCGACTTATTGTGAAAAAGTGATGGAAAATACGTAGATATTTTGAACCGTACCTATTTTTTGAACTCACTGTATATCTTTATTATTTGAAATTATTACATTTACAGATTTTAATTCTTGAAAACGTTTGAAATTTGAAATGTTTTACGAATAAAACCCTTCATTTATTAAAGTTGCTTGCAGTTTAAAGTATTAGCA